>CM044008.1:10413982-10958982 GCA_024085815.1 Flaveria linearis | reverse complement strand
AAATACATCCCTGCAAACCATACTTTTCATCTTTTGCATACGTCTAATGTAATCATTCATATTCAAAGGTAGCATGAATACAGAACATTAAATTCCCAATTAAAATTTCTAATAAAAGGTTCCATTGCACGAAGAAATTTCATCAAACATTCCTAAAATCCAATACGTTGAATGTTGAATAAAATTCACCAACTACAGGCTTTAATTTTGTTGGTACTACAGGAAGCCAATACGTTGAACCATTTGGGGAGTAAATAACATTTGGGTCACTAGCTTTGGAAGCCTCCTCATCACCTGTGATAACATAAAAGCGTATACATAATGATATCAGACTGCGAACCATGTTTTAACATCCAATTTCATTAAACAGTTGAATCAAGTTTTCCAAATTTCAATATGAATCATTATCCAATTTAATATCTTTATAACATCCGGTTCTTAAACTTTCATCATCCTCTAAATATCAGTTGTATAAAATATGTGAACCCATATATATTTAACCATAATGTAATAGCTTTGCCATTCTAACAAAGTAATTTTCGTATATTCCAATTTTTTCACTACTTGTATGCATAGAAGCATATTTTTGCTAAATCTCCCTAATGTCATTCATATACGATTAGAACTTTGATCAACATATAAGCAATTCCATAAATAATTATCCGCATATTATTAATTCTGGACATCATTAAATAACTTGATGCATTCATAATGATATGAACTTCTTATCAATCATAATATAATTTGCCAAGAACGGGTTAACAAATTCCAATGAAGTAACATACCTGCTTCATCCCAATTTTTTATCGTATCAAAGTTTCTTCCATATCATAATTGCAATTAGCAGCATGGTCTGGGCATGATTGTAATTCCTTTCCTTTATTACTTGATGGAGAATTCAATATCAACAACTCTTTATAGGATATGTTGCTCCTCATCTCGTCTTCTTTGTTATGCATCTGATCATCATTATTCATCCCGTCAATAGATTGTGCACAGTTTACATCAGTTGCCATCACTATCGGGCTCTTTAAAGACATTTCTTCTGATCTATCCCATGTATATTGGTCTCGGGATTCCGTCAATTGTTCTTTTGGTCGACCTTTCCTCTGCTCTCCATCTATACCTGCAACATCACAAAATTTGAAATTAATCGACCGATTTGTATCATCAGACCTTCTAATTTGCAATAAATAATGAGAAACCAAGTTTCGTTAATCTTAATCAACCGATACATATCATATCCCCAAGGTTCGCAGGTTCATACTGATCCATAATTCTTATCCATTTTGAAATAGATAATATTCTCGAAATTAGTTTAATCGACCACCAATATTCAATCGATTGATTAACCTCTTCAAAATTTTGTGTTCTAACCAAACAAAGGCAGGTTTAGAAACCAGATGATCATGGAAAGTATTTTCTGGTGGAGGGAACAGTTGCACCCATGAATTCAATTTGCAACGTTTTAAATTACCTTTTTGCCCTTTTATGTAATTACAATAAAAAATGAATTCTATTTTAAAAGAAATTTCTGATTGGCTGGTTGTAGTTCTTTTAGTTTTTTCCAAAAATCTAGTTTTTATTTGAATGGATCCCTATATATATATATATATATGTATATATATATATATATGTATATGTATATATATATACACACACACACACACAAAAATAAATAAATATTTTATAATAAATAAATAAATTGACTCGCAAGCTGGCTCGACTCGTTTATATCAAGCTCGGATTTTGAGATCGTTAAAATAAACGAGCCAGCTAAACCGAGCCGAGTCCGAGCCCACCCTGGCTCGGCTCGGCTTGGCTATTTTCTAATGTAACATGAAAAGTAAATGTTTGTTTTTAATGGTTTGAAAAATCAATGTTTATTTGGGAAATTTTCCCGCTTAAATAGTCTAGCGAGCATCACCATTAAGATGTGCAGGAAACATATCTTCTCATGTCTAAGTTAGTTGTTTTAAAATACTAATGCTTTTATAAAATTAGCTTAACTTAACTTTGAAACATTACCGTTTTACTTTGTGTATTTGTATATTACACTTAGGGGTCATTTGGTTCGAAGCATGTTTTGCATATGAATTAAAATTAAAATTTGAATTTGAATTGGAATGAAAAATTGTTAAAATTAATAAGAAGTTTAGTTGGTCAATTTTAAATGAAATTGGAATAAGCCAAGTGAGTTGGGCGTGAAAGATTTGAGTATGAGTGTAAAAAGCTAATGTTACATGTTAACTAGGCACATATTAAAAATGATGAGTAGTAACGTTACGGTTGTCTTACGGTAGATACTCATCATCAAGTCCTTCCTAATATGGTATATTAATATTTTTTAGTACACGTTGGTTTATCATTTCCAACAATGAAAGTTTCTACTATTGTCGCATATTCATGGAGTGGCAGATTCAACACCCATTTTCATATCGATGTAAACTAGACAAGTTACAACTTCATCTCTTAGTTTCAAGATGTCTCATTTATTGCAATTAAATCTTATATTTCAATAAAAAAAATCTATTGTGTAATATTTAGGTTCGCCGATTATCACGAGGGATAAAAACTATTAGTTGTTAAAATAAATATCAACGTGATTTGCGTCCATTCTTGTGCATCGAAAATTAAAGGTGGTCAAATGTGAAATAAACAATATTATATCAAAATAAACATCAGCTTATATCAAGTTGATTTGTTTTCAATTATTTAGAATTGAAGTAGGTGAATGTAAAACATGTATATGATATTATTTAAATAAAAAACAAGATATCGTGATCCACGTGTTCGATGTGTTCTTCTAGGTCTACTTGTTTTTTATAAAAGTATATATGCATTGAGATCCGTTTTAAATTTGAAAATGAACCATCAATGAGCATCATGTGTCTAGTATATAATACAACAATCTTCAATGTGAATCATGTGTCAGATTATATAAGATCGTGTGTTGTATGAGGTATGGTAGATATCTCACTCAATTATTTATTTAACTTATGAGTAAAATTTTACTTATTATTTATTTTCGTTACCTATGACCTGAAGGTTTAATGTTATGACGTAAATATAAGTGGCGTGGGTTCATATTTATGCAAGTGCAGTGTAAGGTGTAATTAGATATTGTTACAAGAATCGTTGCTTAGCAAATTATTCATAATGTTTTTAATAATATTAAATAATAGTTATTAATTTAATACATCTGTTTGTGAACGAGCAAACCAACTTTCAATTCTCACGATCATAGAATTTTCCATGAATAAATCCTCGCTAGACCCTTACTCAGAGGCATGGTGTTCACACAAGAGAGAGATGCCACCTCACCGCTCAGGCACACAACTCACTCTAATATAACAATCTTCAACATTCATTTTGTGTCTATTGATTGTGTCTATTGATGGTATAATTTAAAAGTAGTATAAACTATAAACTATAAATTCATTGTTAAAACAAAGAAACTAGAGTAGACTTTTGACAACAAAACTTAAACGTGCAACTTGACTATAAGCTTAAACGTGCAACATTGGACTTCACGTAATTTTGATTAAAAAATTCATGCGTGTAGGCCTACGATATTGCACTAGTACACCCAATAAGGAATCAAGTGACCCAAATTACGTGATAAGCAATTAAGCATACATGAATCGCGTGTTTAACGAGTTTGCACTTTTCAAGTGTTTTTAAGTCCTCATATCAATATCACTCTCTATAGACCCTATCAATAGTTTTTGCTATGTTTGAGATTCTACTAGGTGAATTTGTTGCTCGGTTTTACAAAAATGGGTTATCACAAAAGCAAAACCACACATAATACTGCCTAATAAACTATGGTTAATATAAATGACAGACTGGTGGGTTGAGTCCCAATGATGTTGTGTTTGACGTATACTTAATTGCTTATATGAGATATGCATTATTATTCTGGTTATTATGAGTATGTCATTGCTTATGTGATGTGAGGTATCCAATATAATCTGGTTATTTTGTTTATGGACATGCATATGCATATAAAAAACGCTATTGTGATGTATGATTATGTCATATATACACTATAATTTGGTTGTTATTGTTGTCGAGTCGGATGTCTTTTTGAAAGCGGTCTCTCTCTCCCAAGAAAAAGGAAAGACTGGGCACCACCTATCTCTCCCAGACCCTACTCTCTATGGAACATACTGGGTATGTATGTTTGTTTGTTTGGTGGGTTGAGTCCCACCTATAACATATTAGTGTAAATCAGTTGTGTAAGATTAATAGGTTAGATGAATGTATGAGTTGTCATTATAAATGACAGACTATAATCAAAAGCAAACTCTCAAAACCTGTAACAAAATTATGTCGTCGTCTATTAATTAAGAAAACCGATTCTAGTCTTCATACACCAATAAGAAAAACCCGAACATAAATCCATAAACATCCTCGAGAGACCTGACTGCTTTATAAAAATCAAATAAAACAAAACGAAACAAATAGTGAATCCGAGAAAAGTCCTCGGGTAATGAAGATGAAATGACAAGTAAAATCTGCTAGACGGTTATATGATCGTGTTCTTGTGTACAAGAAGGCAACAGGTTTAGAGCATATTCAACCATGATTATGGAAGAGTAACATGCCTGTGAGCAATGGTTCATCTGGCATTCTGCCTGATCTTGATCATTCGCTTCAGTGTTGCTAACCAGAAGCTGCACTCGTCCCAGTCGCTTGTGGTAAGATCCACCTTTTACGAAAGATACAAACAAATAACTAACGTGTGTTAAAAAAATTACACAAAAATTATTACAACATATCTGATTTCTACTAGACCCGTTTTCTTCTTAGCTAAGTTTATTGAGTTTACCCATTTGACCGGTAAGAATTCAAATTAAATCTTCTTTAGAGTCTAAAATGATACCTGGATTTTAAGAGCAGTAGCAAAATCACCACGATCCAACGACTGACAAAGCTGCACAAGCTTTTCAGCAGCATTTTTGATATATCACCATTGTTTAGCTTGGCAAACAAGGCACCGATTTTCTTCGAGTTGTCATCGATTTCCCGCCGCTTAGCTGGAACGGCATTTGACCCGCCCAATGCTTCTGATGTCTCATTGAAAAGTCTTGTCAAAGTTGCAATAACTGGTCTTTGCTGGGCTGAAAACATAATAGCCAACATTACCAACATAATCAAAAGCATAAACTAACAAATTAGCCAAAAATGGAACATGAAAGGTTATAACATTAAAAGGAAAGAAGAAATAATGACATTACCAGGTACATTTGACACATCAGCTGTCTGAACAGTTGGAGGAGCGGCAGGAGGGGCCGCAGGCGGTGGAGGGGTAGACGGTTGCATTTGAGCTGAGGAAGTTCTTTGTAATCCTGTATTATTAACAGGCATGAACCCCCTGACTGGTGGTGTCACGCCGTGTGATATCTTTGGCCCAGTAGTTGCAACCATTGGAGATGGAACAGGCCCAAGTGAAACAGGCCCCGGTGGTCCAGGTTGGTAAACAGGGTTAGTGTTTCCCTGAGACTAACGTATTAGCAGATATTATACAATCTAGTAAAGCGTAATCAAGAAACAGAAAGTTTATATATACATACAGGATATAACTGAGAACCTAAAGTGGGAGGCTGCTGGTATTGGTCAGCATTTCTCATAACAGGAGGTGTTGTAGGAACAAAGACTTTGGGTGCAGGCTGAGTTGTAACTGGAGGTGGATTAAATCCCGCCTAAAAGACATAACTCACTAATAATATCAGTACTCCAATTTCTCATATCATACACACACATACACATATATATATAAGTTAATTTACGTAAGTAAAGGTCGAACATGAACTGCAACATATAAAGTTCAATTATTTACGTACAGGTTGAACATGAGCTGCAGGAGTTGGAACAAAGAGAGAAGGTTGTTGTGGTTGTTGATATTGAGTATTGTATAAAGGTTCAGGTGGTTGTTGATAAGCGCTCCCATCCTGCATGGTTTTCTGTAACTGAACATATGGTTTTCTAATTGTATAATACTTTTCTTCGATGAGAGATTATGAAAAGAAATATACCTGATAATAGTTTCTAGAAGATTCAACAACAGAGTTTGTTTGCTGGTTTGTACCATATACAGCTCCCATTTGTGGTTGAGTGTGAACATAATCAACAGACCCTGTTGTCTCCTTTTCTGGATAAACACACGGACAAAAAAAATTTAAAAACATGACGAGTTTTTTAAGACAAGAGCCTGGTCTATTTGAAACTTTACAAAATATAAAGATACCTGGTGCAGATGAGCGTGCTATACGATCTCTTAAAATAACAAGTTCAGGAGACAAATCTTCAGTGCCCATTAGTTTCAAATATTCCATAGCTGTGGTCAAAAGTCCTTGACTTGCTAATATTTCAGCATATTTTTCAACAAGTTTGCATAAAGAAGCACTGAATCTCTTCTGCCCAGTTGCTAAAGCAAGAACCACAGTCTTCTCCATCAAATCCTAATAAAAAGATGACAAAAATTTTTGGTTATTACTTTTTAAATGAAAAAAAAAATAAACATAAGTTAGTATGATTACCTGAAGAAGTTCAACATATGATTCACCCTTGTGTTCGCCAGTAACATTCTTTGACCAAATTTCAACTGTTTTATCAATGTTGCCAGCACATATGTAACAAAGTGTTGCAGCCAGTGTATTACCAGCAGCTACAAGCCTAGATGCAAGGGTGTCACAAAGTAAAGTCCATTCCTCCCTTTGTGCAAACTGTGAATGCAAATGCATAATCAATTACAGCATTTATAACAGGCATTAATAGAAGAGTTTACAAACTGTAATTTTTACTGTACTTGAGGAAACTTACAGTGCATAGGAGAGCAAGTGTTTCCTTCCAGGATTTCAGGGGCCTGGTATTTACTAGACTAACAAGGTCATTATTTACCATTGCAGCAACAACCTGTATCCAAGGATCATATACAAATACATAATTGAGCCACAGAAATTAATTAACTCGAAAAACATTTTTATAATAATTACGGGGGTAAATTATATCGAAGACAAACTCCTCTCTTTTGTCCCACTTCAGTCATTGTTCTCAAGAAATATCACATGGGTCATTACAAGATGGTTTTTTATTCCACTTAGGTCACAAGTTAGCCTGATGACAGATTGTGATGTTCACGTATCAGTAACTGCACTTGCTTTTGTTTACTTTTTGTTCCAATCAGGTCGTTCGGTAACTGACAGGTTAGTGTGTCAAACTCTCAACACTCTAACAGGTTACCAATAATGTAAGAGAACAAAAATCATCTTTTAATGAACTGTATGGTATTTTCTGAGTACACACTGGTATTTTTTTTGTAATTAACCAAAAGTTCAATGGCATTAATAAAGTAGAATAGGAAAAATAACCTTTAGGTATGGAGAACGGTTCTTCTTTAGGTATTGATCGCGTGTGGTCTCCCACAAGGAAGCACCACCAACCTGTGCAATAACTAAAGCATCCGCCATCTTATCTGCAGCTATGCACTGTGCAACAGCCCCCTTATAATCCCCAACAACCAAAGCCCGTTGTACAGCATCATTAAATGAAGGGTCAGTGGTTCCCACATGTAAATCGTTTTCCTTTGTTGATTCTTCAAAATTGGGAACATACTCTTCAGTGTTCTTCCCAGGAGTTGAAACAGGTGTATCACATTTAGGACTTGGAAGATTATTAAAGAAATCTTCCCCATTATCAATCGGTGTTTGATTGCCACCTGCAAATGCTTCTGTACTAGTTTCTTGTTCTTCAAAATTCAGAGAGTTCATTTCTTGAGATAATTCTTGTACATCATTGTTTGCTTCTGCAGGTAAAGTAAAGCCAAGGTGATTCAAAAGCTTTGTTCTTGCTGTTCCATCATCTTCAAACATCACCTTCAAGAATCCCCATGTTTCTTTTTCCTCCTCAGATCTGCTCCCACAACAATACGCAATCAAGGGTTGGGTAACACGTCAAAACAGGCTAGTTTCAATTCGGGTAGAAAGGGGCCAGGTGGGTTCACCTCTAAATACTTTTGTGTCTGTTTTTTTTTATTTTTTATATATATTTAACCCCTCGGAGATTTTTTTTTTGGGGGGGGGGGGGGAAGCACAACCTAAATCAACCTATTTATATAGTTGGGCTAAGATTTCTTATGAAAACTTACTCAGATTCTTGAGATTTTTTGTCACAAAGAAGCCTTAAAGAAGATCTATCTCCACTTCGCATTGCAGCTTCAAATTCAGATGAAGTGGTCACTAAATTGTGCTCAGTAACCAAGTCATGCACATTAACCTGAAGAACGATATAATTAGATAACTGTAAGACAGTTGGACTTTAAGTAGGCAAGCAGCGTGGATATGCTACCTCTGACGGTCCAGAAGAACCAGTCGAGTGAAAAGAAACAAGCTTTCCACCAAAACCAAAAGAAACACCAGCTTTACGTTGATACCATTTGGGGGCTTTTAATGGCGCTGCATAAACAGAAACCAGATGTAAACAATGATTTAGAGTTATTTATATGGATATCACTCATCATAATAACAAAAAGGATGTTGTGTAAGCACATAACATGTCTGAACATTATTACAGATGTTAACTACATTACCTGAGCCATAGTAATTCTCACCAGCACCATATCGAGCACAAGCCTATGGAAAACGAAAAGAAAATGTAAGCTTACTAAAAAGTAAGTACAAATTTCATGTTTGTTTAAATTATACGAGGGGAAGTACAATGGTATTGCAGAAAAAAATAATGATATAAAAAGACATGGATAGGTACCTCAATATTATAAATGCCAATTTTCCCATCAAAGGAAGATGCAGATATAATTCCTGGTATCTTTGGATACCAATGAACATCAAAATTCCAGTTGGTGCCAGCTGGAAGTTCAGAGACGATCTACATCAAGATATTAAAATTGGTTGATACTAAAAAAGCCAGAAAGTACCATAACATGTTTACAAAGTTAAATCATCAAAAATTTCAACAGAAAGATTAACGGACCTCAGCAGAATTAGTGTCCCAGCATATAGTGCGGTTATCTTTGGCGCATGTAAGCAGATAGGAGCTGTCACTGGGACACCATGACATGGCAACTACACCTGTTACCCCATATTGTTGAGAAGAAAGTTATAAAGAGAGAAAAGTTAAAAGTAGCATCATCAAAAGATGCATACATACCAAAAAGCATTGATATAAAAGTAACGTGCATTTGTTGGCTTATAAGCTCTATAAGGTTCAGAAATTGTTATGTGCCTTGTTTTTTGAACAACTTAATCATGTGTTTTTAGGCAGAAATGCCAATTTTGATTAAAATTTTAATTTGAATATAATAATAGTAATATCAATGTCACCATCTTTTTTCATGTTATCTACCTATAGTGGGAAACTTGACTTAGATTAGAGATCTGATTAAGACATATCAATTAATCTACATTTTCAGGCGGAAAACAGCTTTAATTAAGACATATCAATTAATCTACATTTTCAGGCGGAAAACAGCTTTAACTTACATACACCTATCACAAGAAAGCAGCACCAAGATTTTAAAAGGCCATTCACAATAAAACGATGCAATCATTCTAAGAAACATGACAGTGTGTGTGAAAAGCAGACGAATAATAAAAGGCCTCCACTTGCATGATTTATATGTTCAATAATAGACCAAAGTGCACTTTTACCAGATGGAGAATTTATAAAGAAATTACTCCTCATTTCCACTACAAAAACTAGATAAAGGTCTTTTTTTTTGTTTTTTCCAGATGGGGAAAACAAACATTTAGTCAGGTATTGTTCATTTCACAAATTTTACATCAACTCACACAAGAAGTTTCTAAATGCATGCATTCCGACTGGTGAACCATGTGAACTGGACCGGTGTTGGAATAACTGTGTCAAAGTTAAAAAATGTAGAGAAAGAATGTAGTTGTTTAATTGTTTTTTCTAGAAGGGGGAAACAAACATTTAGTAAGGTATTGTTCCTTTCACACAGTTCACATCAACTCGCCAAAGAACTTTCTAATTGCATGCATTCCCGTCAGACCAGTGAACCGGGTGATTTGGACCAGTGTTGGAATAATTGTGTTAAAGTTAAAGAAGAAGTATAAGGAAGGTAGTTGTTGTTTTTGTTCTTTCTAGACGCGGAAAACAAACATTTAGTAAGGTATCATTCATTTCACACATTTTACATCAACTCACTAAGGAACTTTCCATTCCCGTTGAAACGGTGAACTAGGTGAATGGACCGGTGTTGAAATGATTATGTTAAAGTTAAAGATGAAGAGATTAAGGATTGAGTCAATATAAGAATTTGATTATGTTCCTAGTTGTTAGGAGTTTGAGTTAGATCAGAGTCAAAGTTTACTATTTGAATTGTTTAAACTTATTCTGTTAGATTTATTTGATTGTTTGATAGTGTTTGAGTTGGGTTAGAACTAGTATAGGTTTAGTATATATAGGGGTTATTGTAATGAGTTTATTTTGTGTGGTTTGATTAATATAAAGAAGAAAAGAGTCACGAGAAGTTTCCCACAAAATATCATCATCGTTTCATAAGTTTGATATTGGTTTGGGCCAATAACTGGTATTAGAGCCCGTGGAGGAGGTTTTAGAGTTGTAATTCGGAAACGAGTTTGGCTTCTGTGAGAGTTTTTGTGGCGGTGATCGAGCCCAAGGAGCACAGACCTTGGCTGCTTGGCTGTGTATCCCCGAACAAGAAAAGAAAAGAAACCACATCCGTCATCGAAGAAGATGAAAGAAGCAAACAAAAAACTTCGCAGTTGGCAGTTGAATTAATTTTGGGAGGCAGCCGCTGTTTCCTAAGAGAAAAGGACCAAGAAAACACCCTAGCATGCTCGTGAATTACTTGCCGAAGCAAGCAAGGGAGCACCCAGCCGAAGAAAACTCGGGAGCAGAATCATCAAGAAAGAAGCAAGCACACAAGCACCTCAATTTATTTAGGCAAGCACACAGGCAAGCTGGTTGATTATTGTGTTTTAGTCTCCTTGTACACAGATACTCTCTTAAGGAAAATGATGGAAAAACTGCACATCTTCTAGATTATTAATTATATTTTGAACTTTTGTGATCAAAGTATCCACCGGAGAAATAAGTATCATAAGTGTGTATAAAAAGTATATAAGTATTCCAAGAACAATCCCAATTAATTAAGAAACAGCATACCTTTATTGTGACCTACCAACTCTCGCAGTGGTGACATTGTGTTACGCATATCCCATATCTGCATGCCAAAATAAGGTCATTTACAAGAATAATATATTAACTTGATGAATCATTTAGAACAAAAAATAAAAAGCCTAACTCATTACCCTCAAAGAAGGTGAACTATCATCATCTGAAGCAACTATCAGCTGAGTGGCAAAATCAGGATGCCACTGTAAAACAGAGCATCGTCTTCTAACCGAATCTGAAAAACTGTATATTGGAATTTCATATGTTATTCTTTATTTGAAACAAATACCTAATGATAGATATTGAGTTAGGTAAATGAGGAAATCAAAGATGCACTCTATATTGAATTGAAGAAGATGATCTCAAAAGTTCTACAAGATAACTACCCACCGAAGTGGTCCAGGGCTATGCCCTTCTCATGCTAATGCAATGAGCCTAACAAACTATCCACTATCTCTCCCCCTCCAAAATGACTATTGATCCTTATTTATAGAAATAGAAGTTACACTTACCCCCTCCCACAATTACAAAAGGCTATTAAGTAACAAACTAGAATCAAATCTCTATCAATACTCCCCCCATAACACAAGACTTGTCCTCAAGGCTTGATAGAAGATCCCCCAGTCGTATGGAGCCCCATCCGAGTGGAAATTGTCCATATGCTCCAATTGCAAATGCAGCCCCTCGAGTTCATCTGATTCATCATCCCCGAGCACCAACACACGAAGGTTACCCTCTAAACACTTATGAGCTGGACTATAGAGTTGTCCACACTTGTAGCATAATAGCCCTTTCTTCCTGCGGTCTTCCCACTCGGTGCGAGATAGGGAACGAACACCACGATCACGATAACCTGCGTGCCCACTGGTAGGCCTGTAATTCCCAACAGTTTTAGACATCGTATTGGCCAACGGACGATACCCGATCCCGGGATCCAACAAAGGCAAGCCCACATGTGGAGAGTACCAAAAACGGGACAGCAACGTGCTGGAATCCGACGGCCGAAGCATCAATTCGACATCCTTAGCCAAAGACATCGCATCAATGCAAGAAGGTGGATGATGTAAACGAACCCGCTGTTTGACATCATCCTTCAAACCAGCTATAAAGTAACCGAGAGTTTGGGAATCTGGTAAACGAGGAACCAAGGACAACAAATACTCAAAATCATCTATATAATCAAAGATGGAATCTGATTGTTGAATAGTAGCTAATTGTTCGTAAGGATTTTGAATTGTGAGGCCATTGAAGCGTTGTAACAATTCATATTAAAATTCAATCCAATTCAAGGAAGGGCGAACCTGAGTGATGATTGTAAACCAATGTTGAGCAACCCCTATCATGCTTAGATGAACGAGACGCAAACGGACATTATGAGCAGTCTTATTGATGTTGAAATATAGATTTGCCTTTTGGATCCAGCCTTGCGAATCAAAACCAGAGAACCCGGGCAATTTCACCTTCTTCACAGCCCATGGTAAGCCAGAAGGATCCATTGAATCCGATGTCGGGCCGGGTGAAGTGAAAACCATACCCACAAAATCTGATCCAGAAGAACCGTCAACAAGCGTCGGCTCCTGAGACTTCATCCAAGCGATCATCACCTTACGGAATTCAGCCGATTCCGCTCGATCTGCCTCTAACGCAGAGAGAGAAGCTTTAATTTCAGTAACATCAGATTGAAGTTGTTGAATCTGTTGATCGTGATTATCCAAACGTGAATTCTGGTTCACCATGATTGAAATTGGAGTCGGAAATTGGAGGAACAGAAATTAATGGAGGAAATGAAGATAGAAACCGGAATTTGAAATCGGTTGTAGAGCCGATAATCAGAATAAAGAACGAATTGGAACCGAGAGCACGAAACTAGAAATCGCAAATGAAGGAGAGCAGAGGAGCGCAGGTCGGACCAATGATAGATATTGAGTTAGGTAAATGAGGAAATCAAAGATGCACACTATATTGAATTGAAGATGATGATCTCAAAAGTTCTACAAGATAACTGTTGAGGTGTTAAGGCCTTTAGGCTTTCGGATGGAGTTATGGGCCTGGCCCATTGAAGCTTTTTAAAACCCTAATTATTCTTATATATAGAGCATGTCATTGTATTGTAATCTTGTCCATTGAGCTTAATAAAATACCTAGTTGCAGAGAGTGGACGTAGGTCATCTTGACCGAACCACTATAAATTCTTGTGTTCTTATTGCTTTCGTGTGCGTACGTATAATAGTCTTTTTATTTCCGTTGCGTAAAGATACCTAACAACTGGTATCAGAGCATCAGGCTCCTGAAGATTTTGGTCCTCGCCGCTATCTAGGGTTTCTGCCGCTGCCGCCGCCGCCGCCACCTAGGGTTCTGCCGCCACCTAGGGTTCTGCCGCCACCTAGGGTTCTGCCGCCACCTAGGGTTCTGCCGCCACCTAGGGTTCTGCCGCCGCCGCCATAGTACCGCGCGTGAACAATGTTTTCTGTCGTGAACAGTGTTTTCCGACCGTGAACAGTGTTTTCCGCGGCGTGAACAGTGTTTTCCGGGGCGTGAACAGTGTTTTCCGGCCGTGAACAGTGTTTTTCCCCCGCCGTGAACAGTGTTTTCCGGCCCTGAACAATACTGCCGAGTTTTTTCTGTTTTTCAAACTGTTGTTCGGTTATGTTTTGGGGCTGTTTTTTGAGTGATTTTGCGATTAGAGTTCCGGCTGGGATCTCATGGAGTTGCTGGTTTCGCTCAGGTTTTGCAGGTGAAGCGTCGGGTCGGGTGTTTCGGGTTCTAAGGTTTTTGGTTGGAAGTAAGATCTAGTTTGTCTATCCTTTGTTGACTGGTTATCAACTATTCAGCATGCCTGTTTCATTTGTGTTTTTGTCTCTAGTTTGCTACTATGGCTGAAGACGGGAAGACTGTGATCGAAAAGTTCAATGGCACTGATTTTGGTTGGTGGAAAATTGCAAATAGAGGCATTACTGTGTCAAAAGGATCTGGATATGGTATTGGAAAAGAAACCGGAGAGTATGGAGAAAGCTGAAGAAGCAGTTTGGAATTCCAAGGACAAGAAAGCTAGAGCGGCTATTATGTTATCTTTGACGAAGAGCGTTGCTTTTAACATCATGAAAGAAACCACTGCAAGTAGTATGATGTTGGCTCTGTCAAATATGTATGAAAAACCATCTGCAGCTAACAAAGTGTTCTTGATGAGGAAACTGTTCATGACGAGAATGAAAGAGAGAAGCTCAATCACCTCCCACATTAATGATCTGATGTCTAT
This sequence comes from Flaveria linearis, assembly GCA_024085815.1. Classification (NCBI taxonomy): domain Eukaryota; kingdom Viridiplantae; phylum Streptophyta; class Magnoliopsida; order Asterales; family Asteraceae; genus Flaveria; species Flaveria linearis. Next base: position 10,944,545 of record CM044008.1, on the reverse strand, counting down.
TCTTACTAGATTAGAATCAGTGGAAATAAAATTCGATAATGAGACTCGAGCCTTGATATTGCTATCTTCACTGCCTGATAGTTGGTCCGGGACTGTAATTGCTGTTACAAATTCTATGGGGGCTAACGACATGACATTTAAAAAGATCCGAGACATTGTGATAGGTGAAGACACACGTCTGAAACGTGCAAATGTTGGATCATCTTCTGAGATGTTACATGTTGGCAGGGGAAGGGAAAATAGCCGAGCCAGTGGAAGTCGGGGAAAGAGTTCAACTCGAACTCGGAAAAATGTGAGGTGCTGGATCTGCAACGAGGATGGACATGTTAAGAGTCAATGTCCAAAGAAAAGTCTGAACACTGCTGCTGAGGATGTCAATGATGGTGACGTGTTAATTCTGGAGGCTGAAAACAGTGTGGACTCTTGGATCATGGATTCTGGTTCTTCGTTTCACGTCGTACACAGCGGTGAAATGATGGTGAATCTGAAAACAGGCGATTTTGGGAAGGTATGCCTCGCCGATAGCGGAATGCTTGATGTAATGGGCATGGGTGATATTGATTTGGTGACTCCATTGGGAACTACATGGAACTTGAAGAATGTCAAAGTGATTCTAGGTTTGAAGAAGAAATTAATTTTTGTTAGTAAATTGGATGAACAAGGACTGAAAGTCAAGTTTGGTGGTGGTAAATGGAGGGTAATCAATGGGAACCGGGTGATTGCTCGTGATGATAAGCATGGGTCATTGTACATGGTGGAGGTACCTGCCAAGGGACTGATCAACCCGGTTAAGCAAGCCAAAGTCGGGTTCGCTAAATCTGTTGCTAAGAGAGTTCGTTTTGCAAACATGAAGTGTGGAGCAAAGATTGTAGCTGAATGGGGTCATAAGTCTAAACCAGTCAGAGGATTTTGTGACATGGGAGCATGGGGCATGTTCCGAGTACAGTTAAGAAGAATTGTTGGGTGTTGAAGACTACGACTGGAAAAATCTCTCCTGGTGATTGTTTGTTGAATTTGAAGAGTGTTAGTAGTTCTCGGCGTAACTCTGAATCTGGTGGATCGTGTAAACTAGTTGAGACAGAGGATGGGTCGCTGGTGGAATTTACCACGACTGGGTTGGAGCTCGGGGGAGCTTCAACGGGCCCTTTCAAGTAATTGATGAGAAGGGGCCTCTGCAACTAGGAGATTTGGATTGAAATCTTAGCTTGTTCTTTGGAATTAAAGGCTTGAAGGATTTCTGTTACTTGAAGATTACTGATGACAGGGTTGCTTTATACTTAGATGGCTAGCTGGAGTATTCGTAAGGCCTTCAAATGGGAGATTGTTGAGGTGTTAAGGCCTTTGGGCTTTCGGATGGAGTTATAAGCCTGGCCCTTTGAAGCTTTTTAAAACCCTAATTATTTTTATATATAGAGCATGTCATTGTATTGTAATCTTGTCCCTTGAGCTTAATAAAATACCTAGTTGCAGAGAGTGGACGTAGGTCATCTTGACCGAACCACTATAAATTCTCGTGTTCTTACTGCTTTCGTGTGCGTGCGTATAATAGTCTGTTTATTTCCGTTGCGTAAAGATACCTAACAATAACCACCCACCGAAGTGGTCCAGTGCTATGCCATTCTCATGCTAATGCAATGAGCCTAACTATCCACTCTCTCTCCCCCTCCAAAATGACTATTGATCCTTATTTATAGAAATAGAAGTTACACTTGTCCCCTCCCACAATTACAAAAGGCTATTAAGTAACAAACTTGAATCAAATCTCTATCACCTAACATATGCATTATAATTTGTTTCGGAATCTACGTCCAAATGTATACCTTATAATCGGTTTTTGCTTCCTTAGGTCCCAAACCACTGAAACAAAAAAAAAAGTATAATATAAATCTCTCCAAACATATATTAGCTTAATAAAATATCATGGTTTATGTCCATACCAGTTGTCCCATTAACAGAAGTGGATGCCAATATAGGCTGAACTTTCCTGTTCCAGGATAGAAAAGAGATTTCACCCTGTTTAGCTGATGCACTTCCCTGAACATAGAGGTTTATTAGATGTCAAAGATAGGTTGAAATTTTACAATTCCTTCCTGATATTTTGATCAAGTGCACAAAAGATTAAAAGAATACATTATTCCTCTATATTATGTTCCAACTTTTATTCTGTCATTATGCCAACCTAAGTTCCTAACTAGGTCTTTTAATTGCTAAAACTGTGCTTGCAAAAATAAATAAGTCACTTCTTTTAAGGACTTTAGGTGTTGTCTAAGTTGTGTGCCAAAAATTAGTATTTCATCTTATAGGGGTATGGTGAGACTGAACAAAAACAACCCTTTTATACCAACTGAACAGAGTGAGTAAAATATATATGTGACATACACAAAAATGATATATATATTTTCTTTTAATCAAAGATTGTAGCTTAGAAAATATACCTTGCATGAATTTGCTTTATAAACCAAGTTTGCAAGTATTTTAATATGTAATGTAGATCAATGGTGTCTAAATATTAACCTCCTTACCTTGAGAGGAGGGAAATGTGTAGGTTCTGCTGGTTTTGCGATATCCCATATACAGATTTCCCCTTCTTCAGCACCAGAAGCAAGATGGTTTGGTGACAGGCTACTAAACTCAAGACCACGAACCTTAAGGAGGAAAAAAAGAAATTTTGAAAAAATTATAAATCATAAAAAAAAGAAATATCATGTGTAACATCATAGAAACAAAAATCAAAACTTACAGGCCCTTTGTGTCTTGATAGTTGTTGAATGAGAGCACTTTCGTTTTCTTCAGAACTGTGGTCAGTTAAGATAACAGTAATAAGGCTTTCACATGATAATAATAATAGTAGTAATTACTTGCCTCGGTGTCATAACAAAACTAAAAAGGAAGCACAAGCAAAACAAATCCTGAATACAGTGAAAGAAAATTATTTCCATTATCAACTAGAACTAGAATAAAGTTAATATGGAGAACAAGGTCGGATTTTTTTTTTTTTTTCATTTCCTAAGACGCATCACATTTCTAATCTGTTTGATTATCAATATCTTAGCACGTTTACTGCTAAAAGAACACTACTTTAGAAGCTCAAAAGATAAATCATCTGGCAAGAAAATTATGTGTCTTAGGATTTTGGTATCTCCTTATTCTTCACACAAGAGTAACACTAGAAAATGCTATTCAAACAGGTTATATCCGATTGAAACTGAAACAAAAATGCCAGAAAATTTTAAGAACAAAAGACGGTGTCTCTCTACCTTTTCATACAGGCACCATTTTCAATTTTTTCTTTGTTTCAGTTAAAGGTGAATCAATGCTAATATCACCATACAGATTACAGAGGCCATCCTACAAAGCTTAAATGAGAGGCCGTTGATTGTAGAGCTGTTAAACTACCAGTACTAGTTAACAAATCACTAACAAACCTCGTATTAAAAGTTCTAAGAAAATCAGATCTAACCACAAAAGAAGTACATTAACTCTTACTGGCAAGTGGTCTTCAGAAGCTACAAAGTACAGATTCATAGAAAGATCAATCTTCAATTGCAAGATCCATTTCACAGTTCAACTAAACATAACAGGCACTAACAAACAGTGTAGTCACACTTTCTGAGGAAATGAGCAAGTATTATCCTACTTCCTACAGAACAACGATCAAATCATTTCTAATCAGCTTTACAAGCAACCACATGCTTGCACACTACCAATTACACAACAATCTTGCACCCCACCATGGATGATCCGATCAAATATCCCAGATTCAAATCACCAAAAGAAAAAAACACTATTACACTATTCAATATTCGATCAATTAATCCAAAATGCTTTCAATTTGATTCAATTTACCCGATAAGTATCCTCGGGTTCCAGATACCAATATTCCCATCGACACAACCACCAGCAACAAGCCCGAGTGAGAATTCCTCCGAGCCAGCCGTGGGCGATTTCCCCCACGACAACCGATTAAACGGTTCGGAGCTAGGTATAGCGCCAGCTAACGGGAGCTTCCGATCGTCGGATTGGAAATCAAGTTGGAAGATTTCGAGATTCGCTGAGGAGCTGAAAGACATGTCGACGGCTCCAGCCATGGTGCCGGCGGCGATGAACGGCGCGTCGGGGGCAAACGCCACCGATGCCGATCTGTTAACCTCTTTTATGCAGGCGGAGGTATCCATCTGCGATCTGATTGTGAATCGGATGAATTGAGATTGAAATTGAGAGATCTGAGAGGAGTGAGTGTATAAGATTAGGGTTAGGGTTCCGATCTGAAGATGAAATTGGGGATGAGAGAGAGAGATCTCTCCTCTTCTGTTACTTGAGTTCTTGTTGCTGTGCGTTCATGACTTGTTTTTGGGGGTAGGCTTGATAAAACTCCGGTCTTTAGCCCAAAACTAATGCAAGTTAGAGCATTCACAGTCCATTCCTTATATTTATCCATATAATTATACTAAAAATCACTACTTCTTCTCTCTCCTTTCAATTAAATAATATATTTTTATACCTTTTTCATTACCTTTTCTCTCTCCTTCACTCACAACCACTTTCAAAAATATTAAAAAATTTATAAGGATTGTACAGTGATTCATCAAATATACCAATCCACAATAACATTTTCTCTCTCCTTCACTCACAACCACTCAAAATCATTTCATATAATATACCAAACACACTCACATGATTATAGGGCACGGGTTGTGAATGCTCTTATGAATGAAAAATAACGAGACTCGTTAATCTAACGTTATGTGTAAATTAATATTTGTTTTTATAGTGTTGAGTATTTGAATCTTGTAGTAAATAGTAAAAATTACTAGAGTTCGTTTGCATGTGAAAAGACCAACCGCCATTTTTAGAGGGACAAAAGAGATCCAAAGATGTGATTTTGGGTCATAATGGGTGTTTTAAAAATAAATATGGGTTAAAATGGATTAAATAAAAAATAAAAGTGAGTCAAGATGGATTAAAAGCCTTTTTGGAAAAAAAGAAACATAGGTCAAGATGATTTTTCAAAATTAGATCTACAAGTCTAAGTCAATGTTTCTTTCACTCAAATTGATCGCCTCCGTCGCACAAGGCACCACCGCACCACCACCACCACACCACCGCATCACCACCAGTCCACCACACCACTGCATCACCACCGGTCCACCACACCACCACCGCATCACCACCGGTCCACCACACCACCACCGCATCACCACCGTCCACCACACCACCACCGCATCACCACCGGTCCACCACACCACCACCGCATCACCACCGGTCCACCACACCACCAACACACCGGTCCGCCACACCACCAACACACCACCAACATCACCACGTCGCGTCGCCACGGGTCCGCCGCGTCGCCACGGGTCCGCCGCGTCGCCACGGGTCCGCCGCGTCGCCACGGGTCCGCCGCGTCGCCACGGGTCCGCCGCGTCGCCACGGGTCCGCCGCGTCGCCACGGGTCCGCCGCGTCGCCACGGGTCCGCCGCGTCGCCACGGGTCCGCCGCGTCGCCACGGGTCCGACGCGTCGCCACCGGTCCGACGCGTCGCCACGGGTCGGACGCGTCGCCACGGGTCCGTCGCGTCGCCACGGGTCCGACGCGTCGCCACGGGTTCGTCGCCTCGTCAAGGGTCCGTATATGCATCTATCTATATGTGTTGTTGGATTGTAGAATACTAGTAAAATAGTGTTGACTTTTTTAAAAATGATCCATCCTGATCCGAACCCATCCTGATCCGAACCCATCCTGATCCAAACCCATATTGAACCAAACTCATCTTGAACCAAACCCATCCTGATCTTTTTTTCTAAATGACCCATCCTAACCCAAACTCATCCTGACCCAAATCCATCCTAACCTAACAACCAACCCAATCCAACCCACCCATTTTGCCACCTCTAGTCATTTATATGATCGTGGTCTGTAGATCTCAGCACTTTAAATTACTTAACTTCCTTCTAGAATGAGTAGTTGTCGGAGGTTAGCACTGATCACCAAAATTGCACACGATTTCCCCAAAAAATTGCAACTAGCCGCTTTAAACATGGTCCTCTTTCAGACGGTGATACATTCACTCATATTACAGGTCTCCCTTAAAAAACATTACGAACCACCTAAAGTTGTTAATGTGAAGGTGATAGACGTTTGGACAGTCTTCCCTGCTCGTCCATGTCGTTTGAAAGAACTACACATGGACATGAAGACACTGGTAACACAATTGTATGTCAAGATTGTAAGGTATTTATTTTGTTTATTTAGTTATGTTAAAATAAACATCGATACACTAGTAATTTGACAAATTTACTGTTGTTTATGCATATTTTAGAACATTATTGTGGTCGCAGACTTGAGACCTAAGGATGATGAAACGGTGGTTAATGCCCTTATACACTAACCATAACAATGCATTGTTAGTGCATGTTTCGGATAGTGTTAATATTAACAAGATCGTTGTACGTGTGATTGATAAAGATGACGAAATGACATGTGTCTTATTCATGATGCTACCATTGGTCTTCTTCGCATGACAATTAAAAACTTGACTATTAATAGCTTATCAAATGTGCACTTTTTAACTTCTCTTAATTGTTTTTCGTCAAGTCTCTTCTTGTGCTTTTGTGTATGTATATGTGCCTATTAATATTGTGATTTTCAAACATGGTGTCGATGATCCATTGTGGATTCATAATTATCTTGTGGACGATTTACTTGCTGCAAATATCATCTTTAAGATTAAGATTGATAAATTTAATTTGACACATCACTATGTAAGATGCTTTACAGTGTCAAAGCACATTGGTCAACCTGAAAATGACAAAAAGATAATAGCACAAGTGTCATTGGTACATGTAGGCATGTTACAATTGATGATTCCGATTGTGTTGTATTGTGAGTGATGAAGGTAGCGAGTTTCTTGCAAGGATCACAACTTGATGATTAAGTTTTACTAGGGACAATCTATTCCAACTCCATCTATTACAACAATGGTGTTTTCGGTATTCTTTTGTATGATGTTCTTAAATTTGTGTAAGTATTTTACTCTTGTGTTCCGATGTTTTTTTTGTTATCATTATAGACGGGTGTTTATAACGAAGACCCAACATATTTTCATATGTGTACACAAGAGGTGAGTAGAGAATACACCACAATTTCCACCACAACGGATGGTGAAGAGGTGGTCATGGAAAAAGGCCTATGAGATCAAATCATAAACTTAAGCCATTCAATAACTAGATGACATATCCAATTTATGCAAATTTCCAACCAAGCTACCCAATATTTAGCTCTTATTTTTCATTTAACTTGGTTATTCATGTGTTTATGTTTACTTTGTTTATCGGTTGTTTCTTACCCTTATGTTGTGGATTTCATATTGTAGTCTTTCATGCACTTTTTAACTTTATTGTGTACTTATGATTTGGTGTTACACTAAAAGGTGTTTGTTTAATGCACTTTGATAAGGTGATGTCACTATGACGTTGCACTATTCATCCATCAGACATGTATAAAACTAGTTAAATTAGATAGTTAGTAAAGAAAACTATGTATCCAACAAATTATGTTAGGTTATTTGTTCAAATGAAAATTTGATGTTAACCTAAAACTAACAAATCAGGATAAAACTTAGAATGATGCATAGATATGAATATAGTTTTATTTAAGATAATCTTCAGGTTTGTTGACAATAACTATTTGTGTTAAAGATCATATTTTGTATTTTACACGTATTTAGTTATGTGATGATGAAAAGAGCTATTGATTGGTATCAGTATACAATGCTAAGATGTGGGATGAATGATTAATTTTGAGACAATATGTTTCACCTTATCTGGATTTGTAAGCATGAATCCTAAGATAGAAATCAAGTATTGCATAAAATCCAAACGAGTTAAGATTTGTTCGTGTTACAAGTCTAGAAAATTCCTTGAATGTTTGGAATAAAGCTTTAATGTTTGCTCATACCTTAACTCTAATGTCAGAGAGAGTTTGAGTTATATGGTTTATATTATGTGATAGTGCTTCAAAGAGATGTACTCGATATGTAGCTTTGTACTATGCAAATCGTATATGAGTAAGTTTAAAAGAATGGAAATATGGAAATATGCGATAGGGACATAGGTTGAATGACTTGGATATTATAAACACCAATTCTTGTGATGATTGACGATGATAAAGCCTTATGTCTGATGTAAATGAACAAGCATAATGTTACTTATTTTTATTTTTTTAAGTATTGTGAAAACACCAGGGGGATGCAAGTGTATTGTTGGGTAAAGCAATAGTTTGGGGTCCAAAGAATTAGTGCTCCTCTTTTCTAAGAAAATAAAAATGTCTAGATGAATTACAAGATAATGAGATAATGATAAAACATAAATAACTACCTAAATATTTAAACTAGGGATAGAATAATGACTATAAATAAACATAAAGACATGTAACAAATCAACTAGTAATAGTAATAATGATAATAGATAAGAAACTTACCTAAGAAATTCAATGGAGAAAATGAACAAATCTAACCATGATCGTCATCAACACCTAGAACATCAGTAAATTAAGTAAAAAACTATCAACTTCTAAGCAGACATAATCAAGTTCTTGGACCATCCAGAGGTTCTCCAGTCAAAAATGTGTAACAAGTGCAAGTGCATTCTTCGGTTTATAGCTCGGCACCTGGTGACCCGCTCCAAGAACTGTGGCGAATGTTAGATCTCCTTCGTACACTTGTACGAATCCACCCATCTAAGGTTTTTATGAAATTATAAATTCAATCACAACCCTTAAATCTATAGTAGAGTAATTAAAGAAGACAAAAATCATAAATTGTATATACCTCCCTTTGATATAGCCATGGATGCCATGAAGTCTTTACAGGTAGATTCATCAAATTAATAGAGTACTTTGTAGATGTTACTGGTACTCTTCCATCAGTGTCACCACTATTAACAACAAAGTAAACAATAGATGAAAATGTCAATAAACTATTTTTTTGTATAATAAAGTCCCTAAGCTTGTCTAGGATGTAATGTTTTTAAGTTTTTTAATGACTTGGTAACTTTTAAATTCAACAATATCATATGCTATCAAATTTCAACGAAGTTAATGTCACTTTATCAAATTTCAACCAATTTAAGAGTTAACAAGTCATTTTTTTAAGAATCATAACTACTACAACTTAGACAAGTTAAACATACAAATATTAGTTTATCAAGTCTTATGCCTATTGTCTTACAGTTAAAAAGTTATATATATAAAATTAGGTTGAGATATTTTTCATACCGAGTAAGAAAGTGTAATGGTTTTTTATGACATTAACCCTTAATTTTTCTACTAACATACCTAAATATCCAAACGCGTAGGTTATTCTCCATAAACTCCCTAAGGAGAGGAATGATCGTCGAAGGACTATCGAGCCAATGCTTGATGATATCACTGCATACATATAATTCTCATTATAGCATCATGCCAATAGATTTAACAAGATGCATACCTGCAAAACCATAAATTGCATAGCAAATTTACCTGCATGGTTCCCAATCATGATCAAGTTTTGTGACATTGGCATGGATCGCGTCTTGCACATCTTCACGATTCATATAGGCGTGCGTGTAGTATTCGCTGCATGGATCAATAACATCCGACTATTTGCACCAGAAACAAACACAAATTATGTTAGCGCGCTTTTCATTTTCTTATGTATTCAACATTGCATGTGCTAATGAAGAAAGACTACCATTCGTTTGGGAATATAAGTAAGATTATTGTTCATGCATAAAGGGGCATATATGTTGTAGATATCAATGTGATCAAGATTATGTTCAGCGACGTCACTCGCTTTCTTGCACTCATCTGTTTCTTCGGTTGCATTTGCAGAAAAGTCACAACGTTTATGAATCTGGTCACTTGTTTCATCTGATATCAAAGCATGTGTATGAAAATAATCATACATCCCTATCTCATCGGTCTCGTCATTGATCACCGCGTTCCCAATCTGTATATATCATGCCATACTTTCAAGTTAATATAAGAAGCTTTACAGTATTTTCAAGTTAATATAAGAAACTTTACTGAAACTAAAAAGAACAAATGAACTCCATATATTCAATGATCATATGAAGGGTTTAGAGTAGGAATTTTTCAGAATCAGACATGATAATCAATAGATCGTTTTTCTGATATATCGGATTTAAGAAACAGATGATGTATTAGATAACATAAAATTTAAAACTGCATGTATGTATATCTAAGTTAACAAAACATGCAAAAATTTAATTTTGGTGTAGATTTCTAATTTTGACACACTTGAAAACTTATATAAATAAAATAGGGCTGTAATACTAAATGAATGGGTAATTTCAAACTTTGAAGGAAAAAAAATATAAAATAGAAAATCTATTCAAATGAAGACAGTTAAAAGAGATAAACGAGGCTAGGTACTCAGTTTGTGATCGAACTGGATCAGTCGTGAAAACACTACTCTAGAAGTTTAAATTTTGCTAGCTAGACACATACATAAACGATACTAAATTGTAAGTTAAAAGGAAAGAATCATTACAAGGATCCCCTTAAGATTGATTAAGGTTTTGTTAGCCATTTTGTTGTAATGCAGAATGGTGTGTGCAAGTTGAGGCACATAATGTCCCGCATAGCTTTCTCCTGATATATAAAAATCTCTTTTTTTGTATTCCGGAAATCTTTCCAACCAATTCAACAAGAACACATAATTATCTTCGGCGGTTGATTCGTCTCCACAGTTGTTGTAATATGAGGATACGTTTGAATATGAAAACCCTACACCCGCGGGTGACTCCACAAACAAAACATTTGCCGCTGGAAGACGATCAAAAATTAAAAATAATGCAATATGTATGTAAATAAATATTTTAATTTTGTTGAATTTAATACCATGATTCCATGCGAATTTGTTTCTGTAAAGTGTTTTGCCATCACTATTGACTCGGAATGGCCCAAGCTCCTGCATGGCTCCATAAGCAAGTGAAGAACAGCCTGGACCTGAAAACATGTACAGTTGATTCACTTAAGAGTATAAATTATGTTTTACAACTAGAAAACTGAGTATTTACGTCTTGCGAACAAAATTTAATAGAAAAAAGAGAGGAGAAATGATATTTCATACTAAAGTCAAAAAATCTATATATATACTTGATACAAATAACATCAACATGATAAAAAAAATATTAGAGCACCTCATTAATACCACATACTTCCTCACGATTCATCTCACAAACACTAGAACGGTGTCTGCGCAATGCGACGGGACGACATTTTACATGCGACACGTGTTTTTAAATATTTATTATTCTTGTAGTAGTTTTACAAAAGTTTAATATGTTTTTAAACTAAAATTTAAAACACTAAATAAATGTGTTCTACATGACTACTTGTACATTTACGCATTAACTTATTGTACCTCATAAAATACGGATCGGTTAAACAAAAAGTATACACCAAAACATTTAAAAAAACACAGGTTGCAGTTAAGTTTCAAAAGTTTTTTAAACGTCATATTTTAAAATATATAGCTGAAATGTTAAAACAAATTCAGTTTTATTGAATTATGGAGTAGATAATATAAAATTTTATGTAAATATTAGAAATGTAAGGTTATTATATAACTAATTGTAAGGGGTAATATGTAAATAATATTATAAATACTATTTTACCTTCAAAAGTGGTTGTAATTTATGCATTAAATAAAGTAATTGTTCTTAATTTTATGGTATCTTAAAATGCTCATCTCATATGCTTTATATATAGTATAGATATTTATCGTTTATAAATCATAATCAACTTTATATGTATTTTTAATAATCAATTTATCTATTATAATAAATTATTTAGTTTTTAATATTGTATAAACGTATATAACAAATCAAGTTTAAACATGCCCGTCATGTATATAACAAAATTTATATGTACACCCGTTACAGATGGTCTTATAGATCTAGCATACACAAGGGTTTAAGAGTTACCTCCATTGAGCCAAAGAAGGAGCGGTAAAGATTGTTTCGACTTCTCAGCTTCAACAAAGTAGTAATAAAAAGCCCGGCCCTCGGATTCATTCACCGTAACATAGCCACCATACTGATCAAATTTCACGAATGGTTGACCGGGCCATCGGCTAATTTTATCTTTCTCTCTAAGACCTTCTTGAGGAAGAACAACACCCTCTATCTTCACCTCTTGAGGTGCCTTAAAATGGCTGGTGTCAATGGATGAATCGCGCGATCGTTTGGTGCGATAAAGAGTGTCAAGAGCTCGTGTTTGTTTGTTGTATGCATAGCTTTGACATAAAGAGGTTGAAAAGAAGATGAGTGATATCAAAAGCCCACAAACAGTCGTCTTCTCCATTGTATTCTTGAAATATCGAAGTGGAAGTAGGGTTTATGGTATTTATTACGTGGTGGTTTACTTATATTGGGATTGAATTGGGATTGAATGACAGATGATCGTATGGTGTTTTGAATTTTGAATTAAAATTTTGAGGGATATATAAGACTTAAGAGAGGGTTGATAAGCTATACATGATCGATATATAATGTAACTTTATCTTTTTAATGTTCGGCATTTTGAAAAGTTAAATCAAATTTAATAATTTGACATCTATGAATAATGAGTTATCGTAATAAATATCACGTATCTTTTATAAAAAATTAAAAGTTAATTGTGTTTTTAATCCTGAGTTATTATAAAAATTATCATTTGAATACAAAAGTTAAAATTTTGTTATTTACATCCAAATATTTCACAAAAATTGTCTTTTAAATCCATTTAACTATTCCTATTTAACACCGTTAACTTTTTCCGTTAAGTTTCCTACATTTGGGCTACATTTGTCAAAACAATTACAAAATAAGAAACAACTCTAAGCTAGGGGTGTTGTGCGTTTAGTATTTTTGATAATTGCAGTTGCGATTTGACTCCATGATAGTTTTTTATTGTTATATATTTTGGATTAGTAGTTATGTTACTTTTGCATGTCTTGTAAAATAATAGATTTATTTGATAAAAAGTTTAATTATGTTTATGATGATTCATATTTTATTATTATTCATGGACTTTTAATGTCATATTATTTATTGTTTTCTTAGGGTAAAGGGGGTGTGCGTGCCGTAAGACATAGAGAGCCTCGCACCGCTCGACACCACCTCCGCCACCCCCTCCACGCCACAAAATTCCTTTTTCACGACATGTCTCACCGTGAGGTTGTGACCATTATATGTGTGAGTGGTGTACTTATGTAGTATTACAACACTACCGTCATTAAATTTGAGTGTGTGATGTGGTAGATTGTGGTGTAGTGAGACATGATAAAATTTAATTGATGGGCTTATGCTGTAGTGTGTTGTATGTGGTGAGAGTGTCCCCTCCACTCTTATACTTTTATGATTATTTGTCTTTTATGATTTTGATTCAAATGGTTTATGTCATATAACTTGTTTGTTTATCTATATTTGTTTGTTATGTATATTTTATAAAGTTAGAAATGAATCACATTTAGGTGATTATTATTATATTTAATTTTATCTAATAGATGGATATTTAAATCGCATTGGTGATCATCAAACGAGACTGAACGCATAAAACCAATCACGTAAAGTTGATATTTTATTGTGTAATAACAAAAAGACCCCTAATGTAAGAAACTTAGCGGAAAAAATTAATGGTGTTAACTAGGAATAGTTAAATGGATTCAAATGTCAATTTTTGTCAAACATTTGAATCCAAATGATAAAATTTAAACTTTTGGACTCAAATGACAATTATTATAAAACCTTAGAGATGAAAAACGCATTTAACTCAAAATTAAAAATAAAGATTTTTATAATAGATTATATATTGTGATAACAACGTTAATTAAACTCTTAATTTAGTATGAAAGGTGTATCCTATCTTTTATTTGGATGAGTTCCAGAGCTTTTAATCTTTTAGTTATTTTTTAGTTTGATAGGTTTTTTATAAAAAAATCATTTAGGAGATAAAAATAAAAAACTATCTAAGGATAAAAAATATTAGTATCAATTTAAATTTGTATAATTGGTGGTTTAAAATAAAAATACAACTTTAAGTTATTTTAACCAGTGTGACCCAATCTTAGTAATTTTTACCATGACAGTTCTTCCAATGAATTTGCAGCAAATTTACAGAATGATGATACGACCGATTAGCGACAAAATATCACACCGTTAATTAGTAGGGCTGGCAATTACAGATCTGTTTATGACACGATTAAACATGTTTAATAAAAAATATTATTTATTTTTTTATATTTTAAAAAATAATTAAAATTAAGAAGCTAGACTCCATTATTCTTATTCTTGGTTTGTAATTTATATAAAAAAATTATAGGCATAATATATAGATAGTAAAATAAGTTATTTTCATGTTTGATACATGTGATAAGCGTGTCATCTTTAAGCTGCTAAACATGATAAGATTTGTTTTTCCAGTCCTTTTAATTAGATTCATTACACACACATTATCCCCTATAAATATAAACAAAACATACACATAATATATATATATATATCATAAGTTTAAAAGTATTCTAATTAGAATAAAAATCAAATACAAAAATATGTTTATACAAAGCATCTATATTTATACTATACATTTAGGATGACAAGATAGTAATATTACTCAAATCGTAAGACGCCTAATACAATATTTTAAGCATAGAGTACAAGTGACATGTGAAATAGTTCTATTTTTACCTCTATTTAATAAACTCTTTTGATTAATACACTATTTAATACACATTATTAATACATTATTTAATAATATGATATTATTTAATTCAATACATTTAATATTATATTATTTTAATACTTGAAAATAACATTTAAATTATTTAAATACTATTTAAATAATTAAGTATACAACTAATATTTATAATAACTAATAGTTATATTTTCTAGGGATATTTTAGGTAGTCGATAACTTAGTATTTAAAACTAAATTTATTAATAAATGATATATTATTTAATATGTCTAGAAAATATAATAATATTAATCGTAATGATTATTTTTATTAAAAGGTTAACAACAATAACAACAACAATATTGTATTGAAATTTAAAAACGTGTTTTTATCATGTTATTGTATGTGCAACAATTTAATAATAAAATATCATTAATCATGATACAATGTTTACATTATATGATAGTTTTTATTCAAATACTTTTAAAGTATTTGTTTTACTTGATATCCACGACTTATTAAATATCACATGTTTAATAATAGTATCATGACGATATAATAACGAATCACTAAAACATGTGTAGATATCCATGAGAATCCAAGTGGTTATATCATTAAACTCACTAAAATTATGATAATCTCAAAAACTATCATTGTGACGTTCACATATACATTTAAAATCAAACCACGTCAAAGCGCGGATGTCCACTATACTACTATATAAAGCAAAACGTTAGGATACAAATGTAATTTTATAAAAAAGTTAAGGCACCTAATACAACTTTTAAGCATTAGGTACAAGTGTTCGATGCAATCATTCTTATTTACCCCTTATTAATAAACTTCTTGTAATTAATATATAATTTAATATTGTAAGATTATTTAATTCACTAAATTAAATATTATCTATTTTTTAATATTTTAAATTAACATATAAATTTATAAATAAGCATTACCTTATTTGAATACTTAACTAAATACTTTTATAATAATAATAATAATGGTAATAATAATAATAATAACAGTAATAATAATAACAATAATAATATAGTACTAATAATAAAATTTTAATAATAAATTTATAAATAAGTATTATTCTATTTGAATACATAACTATATAATTACTAAATACTTTTATAACAATGATGATAATAATAATTTATATTTATATCATCAATAATTTATTACTGTCTATAAAACATCTCATTAAAACAAGATTGTAATTTTTACAAAAATTTTAAGATAAAATATAATGAAATGCAAGCTTTAATATTTAATATTATAAGAAATCTTCCTATTATACACTTTCTGCTTCAAAAAATGTAGCACATGGTTTTTTATAAATATATCCATATTTAATATCTAATGTTATAACAAATCTTTTTATTTTTGTATCAAAACAATTCAACCTATACTATATCGAATATGAATTTTCTTAAAAATATCATTAAACTTTAATCATGTTCAACACTTATGTTTACTTAAAAGTTAAATCATATAATTATTCTTGTTAATGCTAATTAGTTTTATAACAATATATTAACTCTAACACATGTTAATAATCATAAGTCGTATAAGAGATTTAAACCATAAAACAAAACAATTGATAAATTAATTGAAATATAACAAATACAGACTTGTAAATTGTTCATGCTGCCGCAACGCGCGGGTTATCCACTAGTATAAAAAATATAGGAGACGGTCATGGGGTGGCGGTAATGACTATTGTAGACAAATAGTTCTTCCACGATTTCTCGGAGTCATTGTGTCGTCTTTCGTTCAGCCTTCAATGCTTCCATAGAGCCTTCACCTTTGCATCCTGTATATGCTTGTAGCTCTATGTACCATGTCACGTCTCATGCCTCCAACGCTTCTAGTTTTATTTAAGATGACAACTTACAAATATTAAGCAACATTCTAAAAAGTCAAGGTTGCTAAATGAGTTTAAGTTTTTTTTAATATTAATAAACATAGTTTAATAATCGTATACTACGTGAGCAGTGATATTATAGTAATATGTGACATATCATAACCGTACTATAATATAACTAGATGAGTCAACATCTATGCTACATGCTTGTACTAGTATAAGAGTTTAATGACTGCTTGCACATAACAAAGCATCCAGTGACATGCTTGCATGATGCAAGACTCCAGTGACATGCTTGCACAAGATGAGCAATGACATGCTTGTATGGGACAAGACTCCAATTACATGCTTGCATAAAGCAGGACCTTAATGACATTCTTGCTCTAAGCAAAACAATCCAGCATGAAGCAAATCGAATGCCAGGCAATCCATACCAGTAGCCTTCATAACATATTCACAAAACATTAAATTAACCTATTATAGGCTTATTTGCACGTTAGCATTAAATAATTCTTGATAATATATGATCATTAACATATTATGTTATTTGATGCATTAGTAGTGTTTATCCTTAACTATCAATGAGTATAACTTTGAAGGAACAATGTCTATATTAGTGTACCATTAGATGCAGATGCTTTGAAGGAACAATGTCTATATAAGTGTTAGGAGATGCAGAGGTACATTGGTCGGGTGTAAAGGTTTTAATTATCCCGGAATTGTCTAAGTATGGACAGTGTGAATGGTCTAGTTGCGGAGGTTTTGGGCACTTATGAGGGTTATGCTTGTTTGTGAAATGCATAAGTGTAAGCAGATGCGAAGGATATGCTAGATATGAGGACAATGGCACTTACGAGGTTTTAACCTCACTTGCAAAGTAACAGTGAAAATACACCATATGTTGAGAGTTACAAGGTGTAACATCCCACATCGGTTGGGAAGGGGAACATAAGTTTCATTATGTGGAACTGGATACCTTTCCTATTAGGCACATTTTTAAACTGTGAGGGATGACGTCTAAGGGAGTGCCGTTTCAAAACGGACAATATCTGGTATAGTATTTGGGCTATTACACAAGGGTATAAAGGTAAGTTACAGAGGTTTTTAAGTTAGTTTTCGAGGCTTTAAACATTTGTGAACTGTCTAAGGATAGCCAAATGTGAAGGTTACATCAGTTGTGAAGGTCATAGGCACTTGGTAAGTAGACATTGAAAATATTCTAAGTATGGGTAGTTGCGAAGGTGTGTGGTCGAATATAAAAGCTTTGAATTTGTGATATAGGTTAAATCTTCACTTTATAATGGATGAGTACATCCAGTTGCAAACATTCAAACTTAGCAAGGGGACACTGATTTGGTGTGCTTTAACCTTACTTGCAAAGATATAAAGTCAAGTTACAACATACTTGCGAAGTTGTAAAAACATACAGTTTAATTATATGGTCTTTTTTCAAATCGACTTTTCATCTCAAATTTTTGAATATTTGAATCAAACTGTGACACCCGGTCAAACAGGTCAACACTCAAAACCATTCGTAATAATAAATCTATGGTTATTTAATAACTATATCTGATTAAATGGAAAACCCTACGTTAATATATTAACGAATCTTGAAGTCATTTAACAATTTCTTGTATATAATAATAATAATAATAATAATAATAATAATAATAATAATTACAATAATAATAAATTAATAATAATAATAATTGTGATTTGGGAGACATGCATGGATGACAACTAATCATCCATATCTCCACAAATCTCCTCTTAAACCCACACAACCCTTTCACATTCTCACAACTCTTCCACTCTCCCCCCCCCACACACCACAACCCCATCGGTCGCCCCCTACCACCGCGCCACCACCTACCGTCGCGCCACCGCCTTCCGCGACCACCACCCCCATCCCCATCCCCCTCGACCGCGACCGCCACCTTCATCACCATCAACCACTGTCGCCAACACCACCACCAGTCACCCTCATCGCCACCAACACCACCACCCCACCAACACCACCACCCGTCACCAACATCGCCACCATTATTTACCTCACCTACATTCTCTCTAAGAATTCTAGTTGAAATTTCGAATAGAACCCGAAGTTGTAATCGAAGGTTGAAGATAACGTGCTATCATTGTATGCACTGATTCATTCTTTTATGTTTAAGGTATTTTGATTAAATTGTTTACATTTGTTCATGCATGGGTGATCAAGATAAAGATCTTGATGAACCCTAGTTTCACCCACTTTTAAGTTAACAAAAGTTATTGTTTTGATAATTTTAGATCTAATAATGTGTATGAAATGGTTGAATAAATCTGAAAATATGTCTAGAATAGGTTAATGTTTGATGAAATCATATTATTTGGGAGATCTAGAAGGTAAGAATGCGTATATGTATATGTAGCGTATGAATGAACATATAGGGTGGAAGATTGATGGATTATAGCTTTGATAGAAATATTAGGATGAAAAATTGTTGTTAACATGATGATCTAGGATGATAACTAAGATTGAAGACTTTGGGTGACAATGAGAACACAATGAAATAATGATAAAATGACTAAGCTCAAATAGCGCAATAGAAGTATGATACTTGGACATGTTGAAAGATTTCACTAGATAAAAGTTAGATTTGTAAGACTAAAAATCATGATCAAATATAAGACCAAAAGGACGTTATGACCAAGGAACACGACTAAGACATCAAAGGCGACTTCAAAACATTATAAAATAAATTTATAGTTGAACAACTCACGATTAAGAGAAATTATAGTGTATATATTTACTAAACATAAAATATATTTTGAACAACTCATGACTAATTACGTTTATATATATATATAATATATATATATATATATATATATATATATATATATATATATATACATACACACATTTTAAACAATAACCACAAATTAATGAGTTTTATGTTTTGTAAAAAATAATAATAATAATAATAATAATAATAATAAATGTATTAGTAATTAAGTAATCTTAATAATTATAAAAAGAATTAATTTATAAAAGTAAAATAGGAGTTTTGCATAAAAAAATTATTAGTAACAAAACTATTAATTAAACTTTGAATAAAGACTAATATATATATATAAGTTTGAAAAATATAGTTTTATAACATGAGATGCTTAAATTAGAAAATCACTAGTTAAATATAAGTTTTAAACGCAAAGTTCGCGAGTAGAGTAGTAATGATATAAGGCATCTAGCATTTGAACAATGAATTAATATTAGTGAAAGAGTATATAACCCTGAAGGGAAAATAATAGTCTTTACTAAAAATTTACAAAAGTATACATTTCTGAATAATAAAAACATACTATTTTAAACAACTAAATAAGTGGATGAAAGCATTCGTAAGTATAAATCATCAAATATTGACCATAATGCACATGATTAGAGTTTCATTATCAAAGGCCAAACACGTTGGTTCTTTTCATTAAACACATTTAAGGTGAGTCCGTCGGCCCCATTTTAAATATTCTTGTAACTGTTTTGGGGGAAAAGCATGAAACAATACTTTAAAATATATGATGGGTTAAACAAAATAATATATTATGAAGGTATAAGTTGGATCAGTGGTATGGATAGATACCATTGAGCCCCTAAATCCCTCTATAATCATTAATCTCAGGGGTGAGGCCACATAGTATATTGGTAGATCTATCGGGTTAGAATGACCCGCTCTCACGACTAGTCGCACTGGTCAGGTTGTGGCGAGGGAGTTTATATGTATGGACTGTTGAAGGGCAACGACGTGTTTCTTGGTTTGATTATGGACTTATGATCTGAATTTATCATAGTACTAGTTAGTCTATGTGGGATATATGATGCCTTGTTTCATCATATTATTTTCAAAATGAATGTTTTGCAAGAACGAAAAACCCCGAAAGCTCACCAACTTTATGTTGACTTTATTACCCTTCATGCTTTTCAGGGTTATAGGTGAGCTCTGCGTAGAATTTTCAGGAATAAGTCTTTGGAGGGTCAAACGTGTAATTATCTTTTATCAAATAAAAGACAGTGTATTTCCAACCAATAAGAATTTCCACGATGTTGAGATTATTGATAATTAGTATGAATTTAGACTGACTAATGTATGGTTTTATATAAATGACGTTATTGATAAACACGTTTGACTATAAAAGTTGGACCAACTCCAACTTCCGTTACCACCACGTCACGCGACCTTCCGCTGCGATTTTCAGGGTCTGACACAAACATCCCTATCTTAGGATTTTTTTCATACGAACATTGACATGCCTGCATATAAAAATGTTACAAAATGAACTTTAAGATATCATAAACCACACTACCAACTTTAATATGAAATTTTGTAGATCAATGATTAAAAATATGTGTGTATGCATGTCTTCACCTAAAACAATATAAAAAAATGAAAAATGTAAATCTAGAACTCGCATTTGATAAATACCTCGTACAAACCCTAGAAATGATGTTCTAGACATCGAGATCTAACACTAAACTTAAAGAGTAGTAGCAGTGAGATATCAACAAAAAATATTTAGGATTGATCTAAAATTTAATCTACTACTTATAAATTTTTTATAATATTAACAAGTATAATTGATTCTTGAGTAAATTTTGGTTTTGGTCCTTGTGGTTTAACGATTTTAATCATTTATGTCTAAAAAGGAATCTTTGATCATATCATGCCTGCGGTTTTATTTTTGTAACGGTCTTGATTTTTGACACTAACTTTGTTAGTTTTTACAGTAAAATGTGATGGTACTTTGGTCATTTTATATCTGAAGGACTAGTTATGTAAATTATATTAGATTAGGATAATTGTTGTAATTTTTTAAAATAATAAAAAATAAAAAAAACTTAAATGTAATCCAAATCTGTAGCATTCCGGTCATCATCATCTTCATCCTCATCATCTTCTCTTAATTCTTCACCTTCATCATCATCTTCATCTTATTTAGTCAAACCCCTGTGTTCTAATCTGCTTCCAGTGAAGCAAATATATGAATTGGGAGTGATTATTCTGCTGCTTCTTCTTCATTGATTTAAATTTTGCTCCGCGATGTTGGATCCGTAGATTCTTCTTCACCTCCGACCCCCGCAACTTCGCCGGAGTTTACTGCTCCAACGAAAGAGTCACCGCCCTAAACCTCAGCGACCCACACGCCGGAGCTCCGGTACTCTCCGGCCGCCTCCACCCCTACGTTAGAATACTCACCGCCCTCACCGAACTCATCGTCGTCCTCGGCTGGATCATGGGCGCACTTCCCCGCCACATTAGGTAACCTTCGAAACCTCTGGTTCATCGCCGTTAGCCGGAACTTCATCTTCCATGAAATTCGGGCGACATTAAGGCACCTTTGAAACCTCAAAACCTAGATCTGAGCTACAATCAGCTCACAAGAGGTATCCCGTGGGCCACCAGAAAGCTACTGGAGTTAACAAACCTCATCCTCTGTCACAATCATCTCTCCGGCACACTCCCCCCTTTTGTAACCCTAACCCTACACCTCAAACTCAACGATTTCACCGATTCGATCGCTCGATACTCCTCCCACCGTCGCTCCGCCACCTCTCACTCTTCTACAACCGCTTCTCCGGCACCGTCCACCGCCTTCTGCCGCGTCTCGCCGCTTGAACTACCTCGACCTCAGCCTCAATAGTTTTAAAATTTTACAGCAATTATCCTAATCTAATATAATTTACATAACTAGTCCTCCAAATGTAAAATGATCAAAGTACTCTCACATTTAACTGTAAAAACTAACAAAGTTATTCTCAGGGATCAAAACCGTTATAAAAATAAATCACATGACATGATATATGATCAAAGATTCATTTTTATAGTGAAATTATTAAAATGATTAAACTATAGAGATCAAAACCAAAATTTACTCTTGATTCTTCATTGATATGTTTTAGAGGTTAAATCATACCTGACGGGTTTTAAATCACGTAAAAGTTTGTTTAAAAATTAAATGTACCGTCACCAGTGAAACCCTCGCAAAAACCCTAAATACAAACCCCCCTTCTTCTTCTTCTTCTTCCTGTTCTTCTTCCTCACCTCTCCTCCATCATCTTAATTGAGTTTCAATCAGCTCAGAAAAACCACAAAAATGGAGGTAGAAGCAGGTGAAGAATCAAGAGTGCCGAAAAACAACGTCATGTGTCAATTAGCGGACCCTGAAGGAACTCCACTCGGTGCCTCCATGTATCTTCCTCAAAGCGTTGGCCCTAAGGAGCTTCAACAGATGGTTAACAAGCTCCTCAATAATGTAAACTCCAATTACCTTCGGTATTCTTTATTCCTCTTACGAAAATCTTGATCAATTGTTCATCTCTTGAATTGGGAATTCAAGATGCATAGAGTTTAGATAGGTTAATCAAGTGAGTTTGGATCTTTGTGTTTTTATTTAATAAGAATTGATTGGAATGTATTTCTTCATTGCAATTGGCAGCTAGCAGTTCAATCTAGTAGTGAAAGATGTAAATTTAGTGGCAGTTATTGTAGTTACCTAAAGATTGTATTTTGTTCAACTTTCAAATGCAACACTTTATTCTAGTAGTGAAAGTTGTAAATTAATGGTAGTTATTGTAGTTGCATAAAGATTTTATATTTTCATCTTTGAAACGATTGATAAAAACTGTAAAAGTTTGGTTCTTTCAGGAGGAAAAGCTGCCTTATTCGTTTTATATATCTGATCATGAGCTTGTTGTACAACTGGGAGATTATTTACAGAAAAATAAAGGTAAATAGAACCCATTGGAGATTAAAGTATGGTATTGTCATGAATACTGTTTTGTAAATTGTTATTTATGTGGTTGCTAAATCAAGAAAATGTATTTTTCTGACTTTTTTCAGTTTCTGTGGAGAAGGTAGTTACAATAGTGTATCAACCTCAGGCGGTGTTTCGTATTCGTCCAGTTAATCGTTGTTCTTCTACAATTGCTGGTGTGTTTGTTATATTTTGTGGGTTTCTTTAGTTTTTCTTTTGTCTTTAAGTAATAAAAAAGTATCCTTTTTGGTCGTTTTATTATTGCAGGTCACACGGAGGCTGTACTTTCAGTTGCTTTTAGTCCTGATGGACAACAGTTGGCTAGCGGTTCAGGTGACACAACCGTCCGCCTATGGGACTTGAACACCCAAACACCCCTGTTCACTTGTACAGGTTAGAGACCATCATAAATTATTCACTTTGCTCAAAAGAACAGAAAACACTGATTTTGAACTTAAAATAACAAACTTCTGTACTGATATTGCTGTATTATAGTCTCATTTCTACCGTCTTGATTGTTTAGAAAGGTCTGCAATTGTTGTTATCATAAACTCAAAACTTAAATTTTAAAGCTGTACTAATAATGCCGCATATATATTTCTCATATTTTATATCTATTTAGGGCACAAGAATTGGGTCCTCTGTATTGCATGGTCACCAGATGGTAAACATCTCATTAGTGGAAGCAAGTCTGGAGAACTTCAATGCTGGGACCCTCTGACAGGAAGACCATCTGGCAATCTGCTCACTGTAAGATCTTTTTATCTATCTTCGGCTAATTAAAAAAGAACGGGGATTAATCTTTGAATATGTTATTTGATGTACTTGGCCTTTGTTTATGGGACATCAATTAAATAAGAAGTCTGATTTTGCTATTCTTTGCAGCCATACAGTTTTAACCAATGTTCTCAGAACCGGATCGGACGTCGAACCGGACGGCTTACTGGTTTGGTGGTCGGACCGGTCGGACCGGTCGGACCGGATGGACCGGATTTAACTATATTTTAATTATATTTATATATGTAATTAAATATAAGTAATTTATATATGATTTATACATATATTTTATAGTTATATATAAAACTTAACTATATTTGTATATACAAAGTACTAATTTATGGTTTAACACCCCGTTTTTACCCACTAAAATCAAAAAAAAAAAAAAAAAAAAAAATCAAAATCCGGTCGGACCCGAACCGGTTGGCCGGTCCAACCGCCGACTCGGTTCGAACCGGCCGGTTCAACGCTCCAAAAACGAACCACCCTCGACCGGACCGGACAGGCCTCCGAATCCCGGTCGAACCGGTCGGACCGGCCGGTCCGATCCGGTCCTAACCACATTGGTTTTAACTTAAATTCAAAATTCAGTTAGTTATTGAGACTGTACTTGATGTTTCTCTTTTTCTTTACTAAAATAGAGGCCTGATGTGGTGCTAAACTTGTTAATTTGTCGGTGAAAATGAATTTCCTAGGTTATGATTTGGTTTATCTTGTAAGATAATTTAGATTTTGTTAAAGTTTTAATATGAAGATGCATGAATACTTTTTAATGTTATATATGTTATACTTCTGTCTTATCGTCCATATGGGGACTGATTTGAAAAACTTTTAAATTTCAGGGTCATAAGAAATGGATAACTGGTATATCCTGGGAACCTGTACACCTCAGCTCGCCTTGTCGTCGCTTTGTCACCTCTAGCAAAGATGGCGATGCACGAATATGGGATGTTACATTAAGGAAAAGTGTTATATGTCTTAGTGGCCACACTCTTGCAGTAACTTGTGTAAAATGGGGTGGAGACGGATTCATATATACAGGGTATATATTATTCCAAATTATAATTTATTGTTCATTACCTCCACGTGTATGTTTCCATAATTGAATAAATACTCAACACTATTATATGAACGATAAATGTGAACTTAATAATATTTCTTCATGGTACAGCTCTCAAGACTGTACGATTAAAGTCTGGGAAACTACTCAAGGGAAGTTGATTCGTGAGTTAAAGGTATATTCTTTGCTATCTTTTGGTACTTGCATTGCATGTGATGGTTATCAAAATTTTATTGACAATTTCATATTCACATCATTTCTGAATTCACATAGTCAGCTAGAACCTGAACTATAGTTATACTATAAAAACTGGATGTGTAATATGGTCATAATATCATATTATTTGTCCAAATATTTGGAATTTTTGTTAATAATAATGTATAAGTATGATGTCAATGCTCATATTATTTCGGTAATACTATAATATTTTGAAATGCAGGGTCACGGGCATTGGGTGAATTCTCTAGCACTAAGCACAGAGTACGTTCTTCGGACTGGTGCATTTGATCATACACATAAACAATATTCATCTCCGGAAGAAATGAAGAAGGTAACTATTCATTTTGTAAATGTCAATCTTTTTCTGAAAAGCAAAAAAGAAAAGAAACATAAAGTTTGTTTTTTATTGCAACAGGTGGCTTTAGAAAGGTACAACAAAATGAAGGGTAATGCTCCTGAAAGGTTAGTTTCAGGTAGTGATGATTTCACCATGTTTCTCTGGGAACCTTCTGTCAGCAAGCACCCCAAAACCCGAATGACGGGTCATCAACAGGTACTAACTGCTTCATTTGACATTAAAAATTAAATTTGAAGTTTACATGGCCTCTTGAATCTCTCTGCATTTTACAGCTGGTAAATCATGTTTACTTTTCGCCTGATGGACAATGGATTGCAAGTGCTTCATTTGACAAGTCTGTCAAGTTATGGAATGGAATTACTGGAAAGTTTGTTGCTGCCTTTCGTGGTCATGTGGGGCCTGTTTATCAGATAAGGTTTGATTTTTTTTTTCTTTTCATTTATACAAAATTATATAAATTATTGCTTACGTTAGCACGTGTTGTGTGGTTTTGTGCAGCTGGTCTGCTGACAGCAGGCTTCTCTTAAGTGGTAGCAAGGACTCCACTTTGAAGGTAGAACTAATCCTATCTTTAATTGATGATACATAATGCAGATCAATTCTATAAGTACTGTTTTAATTTGTTATGATCTTAAACATGTTATCTTTTTCTAGGTTTGGGATGTGCGCACGCAGAAATTGAAGCAAGACCTTCCTGGTCATGCAGACGAGGTTGTTTTTTTGTTTTTTTTTTGTTACTTAAAGATAATTGTTAAAAAGATCATAGGTGATTTCAACAAGATAGTAATTATTTTCATTTTTTTTCCAATTTGTTAAGGTCTTTGCTGTCGATTGGAGTCCAGATGGTGAGAAAGTAGCATCAGGTGGTCGGGATAGAGTTCTGAAGCTATGGATGGGTTAAAAAGAATTGGTCATAAAGTGAAGAAAGCTTTATGTATATGAAGGTGTACATGAACCATCTGCTGCTCTCCTATGGATTGGTTTTCATTATCAAGCATTAAACATTATACAATTCTCAGTTGCAAGTTCCCATTGTCAGTAACATTACCTATAGACAATGAATCCAAACCATTGTTTTCAAACAAACTCATGAATATAATCTAGTGTTTTAGAAGCTCAGCAAGTTATTCTCCTTGAAGCTCACAAAGAACACGGTAAAGTTGCAACCAGTACAACAAACGGGTCAACAAACTCGACCCATTAAACAACTTTACTTATTTGAGCATAATCGAACACTATATTCTGCCACCTATAACAAGCAGAGATCAACCAAGAGCATTCCTTAGGCTGCGAGTAAACGTAATGTGGCTGAAATTTATTACCTTCTCTCAAAACGAATTCATCATTCAGCGTTCTAGAAGCTTAAGAAGTTTTTCTCTTTGAGGCTTTCAATGGTATCCTTGATGGTTACCTCCAGTGGAGTAAAGTTAACGCCTAGACTTTCCGCCTTTGCCCTCGATACACTGTAAGGTATGGGTTCAACACACTTGCCATCATTATACCTATCAACATTCAAGTAATCCAGATTTTGAGTTGCACATTGCACCTGGACAAGAAAATCTAGTTTCCAAAGAAAGCTAATATTTATATTAATATGATCATATCATCTATGAGGATCATGTCATCATGTTGTCTATGTATTACCTCTCCGAATGGTCAAGACTCGGGTATAGTTTATTAGCAATCTTCATGATTTGTAAAGACCGTACCACATTGCCTACCAAGCAGTATCTACCATTGGCTTTCGGGTTCTCAAAAGCCAGAATATGTGCATTAGCTACATCTCTCACATCAACAACTCTGTAAATCCCATCCGAAAATACTTCTTTTCCTGTGTATATAAAATCCAAACGCTTACACAACATAAATGTTAATTCATGCATATGAACACTAGCTGTAAACAACGGTTACCATTTTTTATCAAGCCCATGATGCCCTCAGAAGTAAGGTTGAGAGTTGGCTGTAAGACGGGACCAATGACATATCCAGGATTTATAATCGTCAACTCCAAACCATTTTCTTTTGTAAACTTAACAGCAGTATCCTCAGCCATGGTCTTTGAAAGATGATACCACAACTGAAATATACAAAATCTTTGATCACTTACAACATTTTGTAGCCGATAACCCATTTGAAATGAAACTACACCTTTTTCTGCACACAAACTTGTGGACATGAAAACCAGGTGTCATCGACCATAGCACCAGACTGTAGAACCCTTTCACCAAACATAACTGTAGCCATGGAAGAAGTCAAGACCATTCTCTTGAGAGAGTGAACTTTTGCAGCCGATTTAAGAACATTAAGTGTCCCCTTAACTGCTGGATCTATCAATTGTGCCTGTTGAAATACAAATGATTTAAGTTGTGTCAACTTCGGAAAATTAAGCCAAAAAGAATGAAAGATTGACCTGTGGGTCATCAACTAAAAACAAAACAGGAGATGCGGTGTGAAAGACACAAACACAACCATTAACTGCAGAATCAAAAGATCCTTCTACAGTCAAATCAGCTTCAAACAAAGAGAGTTTTTCCTTAGCTCCATCAAGAGCAAGCAAATGTTGTGTTTTGTTTGGATCATCTGCAGGATATATTAGAAGATATTGCTTTTACAATAACAAACAGAAATAGGAAATGAAAGGTATAAGCCTTGACTTTTGGGTCAAAGTTGTTGCTTTTCAAGTCAACGCTGTTCTTGAACATGTGAGATAGATGATTAATTTAGCACCATAATCCTTTGTGTAACAATTTCTAAACAATGTTCACTGCTGATACTAATTCCAAGTTGGGAATCAGTTGACTTGACCCAAAATTCATATTATACCCTCTTTTAGTTTCACACTATCAAATTTATGCTAAATCATCAATCTAAAAAGTGAATATACTCATCAACATTATTACGAAAAATCATGGTTTTAAAAGCGTGCCTAGGCGTAAAACGACCTCAAGTACAAGTCCAATTGTTTTTGTTAGCATAAGACGAGTTCTATACAAAATGTGTAATTGAGGTGCAAAACGAGCACCAAAAAACCAGCCCAACGCGCAAGTGACACAGGAACTTAATGCACACGAGTACATGACGATTGTGCAGCAGGATGTTGTACATCAGGCTTTTTAGGTTTATATGTTGGTAATTAATATATTTAATCATATATAAAGTTTATTAATAGCTAAATTTTGGCTAGAGCATGCCAAAAAAGATAAGAAATATAAAAAAGTTTACTTGAGCACATTACACCTCTTGTAAGAAAAGAGGTGTTGCGCTTCGGTTGTAGACCTTGTCTCGTTGCGCACTTTGCGGTTTTATAACTAACGGAAAAATCAAGAAATTGACCACAATTAAAATGATAACAATGACCATGGCTTCTTCTATTCTTCCGCCCAACAATCTGATATTAATGTGGATATCAAAACATATGGAAAGCCGAATAGAAAGATGGAGAGAGTGACCGAGGGATCGGACGGTAGCATGAACTGTGTAGCCACGCTCAAGCAAGAGCTTAACAAGCCATGAAGCTATGAACCCAGAAGCCCCTGTAACGCAAACCACCTTCCCCTCTCCACCCATCTATGTTTGAAACATGAGAGTCTGTAGATAAGATGGTGGTGGTGGACACTAGTAACAGGTGAATCAATTTGAATGATAATATATACACCAGAAACATTTATGATGTTATGTTATTCTGTTTTTTAGTATAATTTTAGTGATGCTTAATAAACTGTCATTTATAGTTTGTACATCACAAATTATGCAACGACATTACACACACATATACACATATGAAAATTAAGTTCATAATACTATATATATATATTGCGATAAAATAAAAAACCAAGGTCCACCACTCATTTTCTTTTGATATTGAAAACTAGAAATTAAATAAAAATGATATAATGGTAAATTTTTCATTCTCTTATGGTTCTCGAATAAGCATCTGAGAAACTTAAAGTTTCAGAAAATTCTTCTCCTTCAGGCTTTCAACAGTATCCTTAATACTTACTTCTGATGGAGTAAACAGAACACCTAGACTTTCCGCCTTTGCCTTTGATACACTATAAGTTAGCCCCTCATTACATTTCTTGTCTTTATACCTATCAAAATTTGAACAAAAAACAAGTAACCGACTTCGTCTTAGAAGGATAATCACTCAATTGCCAAGAACAAGAAAACCTATGTCTTTTTTAATCATATCGACTGTATGGATGAGCGGAACATGTAGTCTCTGTTTTACCTTTCAGAATGGTTAAGACTCGGGTATAGTTTATCTGCAATCTTCATGATGTCTATTGTTCGAACCACTTCACCAACCATGCAGTATCTACCATTAGCTTCCAGGTTCTCAAAAGCCAAAATATGTGCAGTAGCAACATCTCTTACATCAACAAGCCTATAAACTCCACCAGAGAACACTTCTATTCCTGGATATAAAAATTAACAGCTTAATTCATGCATATGCACACATTAGTTCGTTTATTTGTAATCAACATACCGTCTTTGATCAAGCTTATAATGCCCTCTGAAGTAAAGTTGAGCGTTGGCTGTAACATGGGACCGATCACGTATCCAGGATTTATAGCCACCAACTCCAAACCATTCTCTTTTGCAAATTTAACAGCAGCATCCTCAGCCATTGTTTTTGAAAGTTGATACCACAACTGAAATACGCAAAATCTTCTATTACAAATGAGATTTGCATGTGGGGGTGAGCATGGGTTGGTTTACTTCGGCTATGGGCCAAAATCTCTATTGTCAAAAGGCTCACCCTTTTCGCTTGCGCTTTTGACAACTATATATATAACTGAATTTGTAACTAATATTCTGTGAATCTTGATTCTCATAACAATTTGGTTTCAGTTATAAACAGTTCGGTTAAATCGCTTAACTAAATAATTTCAATCAAAAAATCTATTTATTAGATCAGAATAAATACAAGCAATCCTTTTACTTTGTTAAGAGGAATAAACGATGACTAATATGTTATCTAGAAGAAAGTATAACAATACTTTTCCGACATATAACATATCCTTTTAACAAAATTAAAAAATTATAAAGGTTGGTTTTAACATCAGTTCAGTTAATTCGATTCTTTATACATACATAACCCTAACTGACCTAAAAAGTTGGTTATCATAAACAAACTATAGGCTTTTCAATTGGTGTCATTATTTGGTTTTCTTGTTCACTCCTATCAAGTAAGTTGCATGTCAAAAACGAAGACATATATACCTTATTCCGCTCACAAAATAATGGATCAGAAAACCAGGTTTCATCCACCACACCACCAGGCTCAATAACTCTTAAACCAAATGTTACTGCAGACATCGAAGAAGTGAACACCACTCTCTTGAGAGATTGAACTTTTCCAGCCGATTTAAGAACGTTGAGTGTCCCTTTAACCGCAGGGTCTATCAATTGTGTCTGATGGAAAGTTTTAAAAAAAGCTTAGCTTTACGCAAATTATACAATAAGTTAACCTTCAATGGATAACATAGTGTTATGCACTTAAGTCTTTAGCAGTTAAATCCAGCTTTCACTGGTTTTTTTTCCTTTAACACCCTTGAAGGTAACCTGCTTGGCACAAGCTACTTTTTTTACGGACCCTCATGAGTTTTCCGATAACAGGTTCTGATTATTAAGAGAGAGAATGAAAAGTTTACCTGAGGGTCATCAACTGAAAAGAGAACTGGAGATGCAGTGTGAAAGACACAAACACATCCATTAACCGCAGAATCAAAAGATCCTTCTATAGTCAAATCAGCTTCAAATAATAGTAATCTTTCTTCAGCTCCATCAAGAGCAAGTAGATGCTGTATCTTTTTCGGATCATCTGCAGAATATTTCAGTGGAATCAATAGCCATAAACATAGATTGATAATTTAAGCTTACAATGTAGCCCACTTTATAATTCTAACACACTAACAGATTTAAATGGATGAGATAAAACTTGACTTTTGAGATCAAAGTCGTTGCTTACAAAAAAAAAAAATAACAATCATAATCCTTCATGTGTAGTTATCATCAATTCTACAACAAAAATAAACAACACATATCAAATCATCAATCCCAAATTGGGATTTAGTCGATTTGACCTAAAAGTCAAAACACACCCTCTTTTAGTTTCGAACAATCAAACTTCTCCTATAACTAACAATCTCAACAGTGAATACCCATAAGCACAATTAGGGGAAAATCAAGAAAAGGGACATTTCAAGTTTCAGTTATGGATGAACCATTTTGATTTGAACCGAATTATGAAAGTCAAAGTACTGACCGATGGATCTGACAGTAGCATGAACAGTGTAACGACGATCAAGTAAGAGCTTAACGAGCCATGAAGCTATGAACCCTGAAGCCCCTGTAACACAAACCACCTTCCCTTCTCCACTCATCTCTAATGAAAATAATTTTGAGCTAATTACACATAGTTTATGTGTTAAGTCATAGTCACATTCTTGGAGTTTATGTTTAAAATATTGCATCTTTAGAATATTTCTTTAATTTTATAACATGCTTGGGAATTGGGATTTGTATCTTTATAAAAGATCATTTACACATATTTTGTGTATTTCGAACGTCCCGTCAAGTTCTAGAAGCGGCAAATGTTATACCTTTATACGTGAAATTTAGTAGAGAAAGAATCGATTGGAAGGGATATAGGGTTAGAGGAGGTAGAAGTAT
This sequence comes from Flaveria linearis, assembly GCA_024085815.1. Lineage (NCBI taxonomy): Eukaryota > Viridiplantae > Streptophyta > Magnoliopsida > Asterales > Asteraceae > Flaveria > Flaveria linearis. Next base: position 10,912,078 of record CM044008.1, on the reverse strand, counting down.
TTCGGAGGTTTCGATTCATGTATCGAGGATGGGTGGAAGTTGCTAGAGCTCTATCGGAAATTCATTGATGGTGTAGAATTGTTAATTTTGATTCAAGTTTTGATTCATGTAAAATCATTAATTTGGGTTTTGAGTTTTTGGGTTCAAATGTTGTTTTTGTGGATTTTAGAGTGTTTATGACACCCCTTAGACCTTATACGGTAATCACAGAGCTTAACGTGTTTAACATGTTTTACATGTCGGGTTTGATTTCTAACTAAGAAAAATGGGTGTATGAAAGAGTTCTAAATACTATGATGTTTGTAAATATTTCTTGATTGTTATCGTGTTTTGCAAAAATCATATAAAATCAACCATTGATCTTATTAGAATGCACTTTTCTTTTTATGTTATCTGAGTCTATTTTATTATGATTTTGAATATAAGAGACGGATTGGGACCATAAAGACATCAAAATCACAAAACACAACGGTAGTAAAAAAGATGCCTATACATGAACCATATGCTCCATTCTTATGTGTTGGTTTCATAATTAAGCATCAAACACTCTACAATACTCAATTGCATGTTTCTACTGTCAGAAATTACATATAGACAATGAATTCAAACCATTGTTTTCAAACAAACACATGAACATCATTTGATGTTCTAGAAGCTTAGTAAGTTCTTTTTTTTGAGGCTTTCAACAGTATCCTTAATGCTTACCTCTATTTGAGTAAAATTAACACCTAGAATTTCCGCCTTGGCCCTTGATACATTGTATGGCATGGGTTCGACACACTTCTCATCTTTATATCTGTCAACATCTAAGTACTTTGAGTCGCATAATGCTACCTCGAGCAAAAATATCTAGTTTCCAAAGAACATGAATAAAGTGGTCAAACAGATTGAATATCAATCCAATGTACCTTTTAGGATGGCTGAGACTCGGGTATAGTTTATCTACAATTTGCATGATTTCTAGAGATCGAACCACTTTGCCAACAATGCAGTATCTACCATTGGCTTCCGGGTTCTCAAAAGCTAAAATATGTGCAGTAGCAACATCTCTCACATCAACAAGTCTATAAATTCCATCCGAAAACACTTCTTTTCCTGGACATATAAAATCCAGCCACTTATACGACACCAAACTAATTTCATGCATATGAACCGATGAATGTTAGTCATAATCAACAATTACCGTTGTTTATCAAGTTGATAATGCCCTCAGAAGTAAGGTTAAGAGTTGGTTGTAACAAGGGACCGATCACATATCCAGGATTTATAACCACCAACTCCAAACTATTCTCTTTTGCAAACTTAACAGCAGCATCCTCAGCCAGGGTCTTTGAAAGATGATACCACAACTGAAATATACAAATTCTTTGATTAGTTAGAATGTTTTGTTGTCGACTTGAGAAATGAAACTGTACCTTCTTTTGCTCGCAAACTAACGGGTCTGAAAACCAGGTTTCATCCACCATAACACGAGACTCTAGAGGACTTAAGCCAAACGCTACTGCAAATATGGAAGAAGTCAAGACCACTCTCTTGAGAGATTGAACTTTTTTAGCCGATTTAAGAACATTAATCGTCCCCTTAAGTGCAGGATCTATCAATTGTGCCTGAGGGAAATTTTTAATTTTTTTTATCTTTATGCAAATCATTCAAGAAGTTATACCAATTTTGAAAAATTAAGCGAAAAAGACCTGTGGATCATCAACTGAAAGTAGAACAGGGGATGCTGTGTGAAAGACACAAACACAACCATTAACCGCGGAATCAAAAGACCCTTCTACGGTCAAATCAGCTTCAAACAAAGATAGTCTTTCCTTAGCTCCATCAAGAGCAAGCAAATGCTCAGTTTTTTTCAGATCATCTGCAACATATTTTAACGAAATCAAATCAATAGGCATTTGAAGAGGGGCCATAGAGCAACCAGTAAGGTTATTATTACGTTTTAATTATGACCTTAAGGTCATGAGTTAAAGCGTGGGAACAACCTCCTACACAAAATGTAATATAAGCATGCATACATTGCGATCTAGCCTCTACGCAAAGGGAGACCTAAGTGTCTAAAAGAAATAGGAAATGCAGAAGTTGGATTGATCATATAGCTCACAATGTATCCCTCTTTTATTATCCTAAAACGCTAGAAATATGAAGATGTAAACCTTGACTTTTGAGGTCAAAGGTGTTGCTTTTCAAGTCTAACTCTGTTCTTAAACAGAAAATTCAGCACCATAATCCATCATGTTATAACATAACATTTTGTAATAAACTTCACAGAGTTATCATAAATCATACAACAAATCCAACCAACCCACATCAAATCCAATTTGGGAATCATTCCATCTGACCTAAAAATCAAATTCAACTCTCTTTAAGCATCAGTTAATCAACTTTCTGCTAAATTAACAGTCTAAACATGTAACCCCATCAACAAGATTAAAGAAAATCAAGAAATGGGTCATTTAATAGCTCGTAGACCCAACAATTTGAGATCAATTTGGAGATTGAAACAGATTGAAATTCAAAATTAGAAAGATGAAGAGACTGACCGATGGATCGAACAGTAGCATGAACGGTGTAACGACGATCAAGTAAGAGCTTAACGAGCCATGAAGCTATGAACCCTGAAGCCCCTGTAACGCAAACCACCTTCCCTTCACCACTCATGTTCATATGATAATTGAGAGTTCCTAGATAAGATGATGGTGGTGGTGGTGAACACTAGTAACAGGTGGATCAATTTGAAACGAAACTATACGCGAAACATTGATGAATGATGATGTTATGTTGTTCTAATCTATAGTAAGGAGTTTTTTACCAAAAGAGTGTAGATGCAAATTTTATTTGCCAAAATGGTGTAGATAAAAATATATTTACCAAAATAGTGTGCTTTTAAAATTTATTATTTTCACTTCAGTTCTTATCGGATACTTTAAGTAACTTATTTGAAATGTTGTTAGATTCTTTCAAAGATGACTTCGTTAAATTTTAGAAAGTTTTTTAAATAGCTTTTTTATAAACATTTTTAAATTTCTTTTAAAATGTTATATTATAATATTTTTTAGAATGTTTAACCATTGTAAAAGACAAACTTTTTTATAGGGTCAATTTCATATATACCCTTATAAAATTTTGAAATATCATATACATCTTTGTAAAAATTAATATATCATATATACCCTTGTAAAGTATTGCAAATATCATATATGTCTAATTCATTTAAAAAATATCAAGAAAAGACTATTTTACCCTTATTCTTTATAAATCTATTTTTCATATATGCCCACATATAAAATAAACTTTCTTTTCTAATCCATTGTTACAAAACTTTCTTTTTTAACCCACTTTTAATTTTTCTTTTTTAAAATAAACTTTAAATCTAATATTTGTGTAACGCATATGGTTCATGGCCTTTTACTTTTTCATGGAGCTAATGAAGGTCCCAGGAGTTGAGCCAAAACTTTGGGTGTTTGCATTCACAGTTACTTTTAACAGTCAGGTAGATATCCTTCCCATATTTATGTTAACCATTTTTGTGAACATTGTTGCTTGTTTTTGGCCGTTTATGCCTTTAGTTTTAAAATTTCAGCTCACCGATTTAAGACGAAACCTGAGTGTAATCAATGATGCTACTAAAGAGGTAACGTTATATCACGACTCCTACTTTTGATACTTCCTTTTTGACCAAAAATTGAACATACATTTTTTTGGATCATAGAAATCACATATAATGTAGGTCAAAGAATCTGCAAAGTTACGTCAAATAATGCAGACAATTCTTACACTGGGAAATGCATTAAACCAGGGCACTGCTCGAGATGCAGTTAAAACTAATTGCTGAAATTTTATAAATAGTTTGGAAATTTTTAAAATGTGTGTGTCCCCTTTGTTGTTTCTCATACAAAGACCTTGTGATCTGTGTTATAGGATCTGCCATTGGATTTATATTGGACAACCTTCTTAAATTCTCTGATACACATGCAAGGAACAACAAGATGACTCTGATGCATTATATGTGCAAGGTGGAAATTTTGTTTTGTTCTTTTTAAAGATATTTTACATATTCTTATACATGCATTTCTCAATTTAGAAAAGTATATTCTATACATACATTTCTCAATTTAGAAAAGTGTTTATCTGGGTTACTTGTGTAAACTATGATATCTTCACTAGCTACTTGCTGAGAAGATACCACAGTTGCTAGATTTTGACAAAGGATCTAGGTCATTTGGAAGCCGCTTTCAAGGTCTGAGTAAAGGTCTTAAAAAGGTTGAGCAGGAATTCACTGCTTCTGAGGATGATGTTGCTATATCTGTTGGCTTTCAAAAAGCTTCTTCATCAAAAAATACAATTACAGGAACATACAATGAACTTACAACATCAAGAACCCATTACATGAGATTGAACCCATCAAAACTACCCTAAGCCTCGATCGATCACCCTAAGCACCTGCGATTTACATACCTCGATTGATCAGGTGATCGATTGCAAGTTGAAGAGTCAGCCATGGATGGTGGAATTCGATGGAGTCGATTGCAGGAAATGATGGGGAAGAAGTCGATGGACCTTTCAGTTCACAAAAGATGAAGAAGAAGTCGACGATTGCAGGTTCCAGAGCCAGCCGGAGACCCTTGCAGGCGAGTAGTTGCAATCGGGAAGAAGTAGATGAAGGAGACCTTTCATTTCAGTGAAGATGGGAAGAAGGCAACTTCCCTGTTTCAAACCTTTTAGTTTCACAAAATATAGGATGGTATTATATTTTATAAGGGTAGTATGGTAATTTTATTACTTTTGGGTATATATGATATTTATAATTTTTTTGGGTATATATGATATAATTGAACTTTGTAAGGGTAAATATGAAATTAACCAGTGATTCATTTAAGTTGCTTGACTTTTTTTTTAACCTGAGGTGTTATACATTAATTTACGACCAAAACATGAAATTTCGTTTTTGTCATCATGCTAGATATTTGAAGTAAAAACTAATTTTTTTATAAAAAGTTTAATACTAAGATACAAATAAAATAAATTTGGGTTTCTTGAAATGAAGACTGGTTTTAAGTTGAATATCTTTTTAAATATTTTTATTGAATATCTAAAATGGTTAGTTAAATATAAATTAAAACGGTGGGGGGGGCATTAACGTAAATAAAATCCTAAATTATACTATTATAAACGAATACATGTATATATTGGGAGGTAATTGTTTCAATTCTGATTCTGAACAAAATGCTCATACTTGAGACAGAAGGTTTTTCCAGTAATGGATTTCTTTCTGAGTGGGTTGTGGGTGCGTTCTCGGCTGAAAACGAATAAATGAGCCAAATTAAGATAACATATATTATACGAAGCAGGATTGCACATTTACCGTTTAAAAAATATATGATACAATTTATATGAATTATCAGGTACAAAAATTTAAGTATTAAAATTTGTTTTGTTGCATCTTTTTACCCACGTATATTCGATTAAACCATTTCTTTTGAAAATATTTCACGGATATAAACAACGTTTCTACTTCAACACTATAGTTAAACAATATAAAAAATGATTTTATAAAAAATTTCAAAAGACATTAAAATATAGAGTAAATCTCGGTTTTGGTCCCTGTGTTTTTCAAATTGACTCCACTTGAGTACCAACGTTTATTTTGTCTCCCTTTGAGTACCAAAGATTGAAAAAGTTCTCTGTTTCAGTCCAATTTTACAACGCCGTTTGAATGTGCCGTTAAATAGGAGGCACGCGCGCTGCACATGAGGGTATTTCGGTCATTTCATGTGTAAACGGTCTCTTTTGTTGTGTTTTGCACTCGTATATATACACTCATATCTCCGTCTCTATCTCTCTCTCTTTCTCTCTGTGTGTTTCTTGCAGTTGATGAAAATGGTGATATGTTCATGTGGATCTCCAACAAGAATCATCACGTCTTGGACCTCAGCAAACCCGGGACGTCGCTTTCATTGTTGTGCTAACACGGTAAGACCTAAATTGTTAGGTTTCAAGATTATTGTATGTTTGTGAGTTGTGTTGACCCTCCTGTATGTGCAGGTTACGAGTTGTGGGTTTGTGAGTTGGGTTGACCCTCCTCTGTGTGCAAAGGCCACTCGAATTATATCCGGATTGTTGAAATCCAGTAACAAATTACAAGCTGATTGTAAGAGCTTAGCATTTCAAGTGAAGAAACTCAAATTTGTATTAGGTTTAAGTTGGTTGTTCTTTGTTATGTATTTGGTGTTTAAATGATGTAATAGAACTTGCAATGGTAGGACTTTGGTTTATGTATTTGGTGTTCAAATTATGTAAAAGAACCCTGTAATGGCAGTGGATTTTGCTTGCAATGCTAGTGGGTTTTGGTTTATGTATTTGGTGTTCAAATGATGTAATAGACCCCTGTAATGGCAGTGGATTTTGCTTGCAATGCTAGTGGGTTTTGGTAATTGCATTTGGTGTTCAAAATATGTAAAAGAACCCTGTAATGGCAGTGCATTTTGGTTACAATGGCAGTGGGTTTTGGTAATTGCATTTGGTGTTCAAAATATGTAAAAGAACCCTGTAATGGCAGTGCATTTTGCTTGCAATGGCAGTGGGTTTTGGTAATTGCATTTGGTGTTCAAATATGTAAAAGAACCCTGTAATGGCAGTGCATTTTGGTTGCAATGGAAGTGGGTTTTGGTAATTGCATTTGGTGTTCAAAATATGTAAAAGAACCCTGTAATGGCAGTGCATTTTGCTTGCAATGGCAGTGGGTTTTGGTAATTGCATTTGGTGTTCAAAATATGTAAAAGAACCCTGTAATGGTACACTACAGATGAAGTCAAATAGAACATGCCATAACCATAATGTTAACAAAATACATCATTGTTTAACAAACATAAGACAGTACAAAATACATCATTGTTCAACAAAAACTGATAAAACAACAACTAAACATCTTGTGTTGCTTGTGGAGCTTGTTGTGACCCCCCTTGACCAGTGCAGGATCTTTTGTTATGGCCCTTCTTGTTACACTTTGAACATGTAGTAGAATATCCCTTCTTAACAATCTCGCCCCTATCATTGATTTCACTCAATTCCTCTGCACTTTTCTTCCTTTTTTTTCTTGGCCTACCCACCTGAGTATGATGTTTTGGGGCTGTTAGAATTGTTGGGCATGCTGATGGAGTCCACAAGTCTCTCCCATTGATTGGGTCAATGGTGTATTGGTAAACATCTTTCCAAGTTTGAAGCCAATAAACTCTAGAAACCCATGACTCTGGAATTGTAGCCTCCTCATCCCCCTTTGAAAGATCCCATATGGCTGCCACTGCATGCTTACAAGGCATACCAGTGAGCTCCCATTTCCTACATGAACAAGTTTTCTTCCCCAAGTCAACCATCACTTGATCTAACCAAGGCCCACTAACCTGATATTTGTTTACTCCAACCATGATGACATTGTACTCTGCAGCCTCAGATTTTATTGAATTAAAGATCTTAGTTGCATATGGTGTTAAAGGTCCTTCACACTTGGCAATCAACTTGTGGACTCCAACAATCCTTTTCATCATGTACTCCCTTATGTATTCTAAGCAACTAATTATAGGCCTATCTCTACCTCCTACCAATTGTCTGTTAAAGACCTCACAAACATTATTAAGCAGTATATCACACACTGCTCTTCCTGTAGTTATTACACCATAAAGAACAAGTTAGTTATTATAAAATAGCACTAATTATTTAGTTTTAACCAAATAAGAACATATATTACCACTAAAATAAGCTCTGCTCCAGTGTTGTGGGGGGATTTCTTTTAACCAATCATGCAAAGAACCATCTTGTTTTCTTACTGCTGCCATTGCCTTTTCAAATTGAGGGACTGTTGTTGCACTTGCACACTTCCACAATAGGTCCTTGTACATATACCCTCTCCATTTAGATTTCATATTCTCATGTATGTGTCTCAAGCAATACCTGTGCTCAGCAGCTGGGAGAACTTTCTTCAATGCAGGTATTAATCCCTATAACAGTTTTTATTTAAAACATTAATGAAAGTAATGATTGATAAGTACAGTGAACTTAAAAGGATAAGTACCTTTTGCCTATCAGTGATGAAAGTGAAATTTGAATTAACAGATAGATCTAGATCATTAGCAAGTAGTTCCAAGAACCAAGTCCATGAGTTGGTGGTTTCAGACTCTACTATTGCATATGCAACAGGGTAGATGCCATTATTGGAATCAACCCCAACAGCATTCAAGATTTGACCTGGATATGGACCCTTCATAAAGCATCCATCTAAACCCAGTAGATCCCTTTCACATGCCTTAAAACCAGATTTCATAGCACCAAGACATATGTAGATTCTTCTAAATTGTCTACTTTCACTTGCTGGATTGCACTCCCTTTCAACATCAATTTTATAGTTGTCCCAGGATTTGATCTCAACAATTCATCACAATAATCCCTCAACAATTCATATTGTGCCTTGTAATCACCATGTACCTTATGAAGGGCCATCATTTTTGCCTTAAAGATTTTCTGAATTGAAATCTTTACCTGGTTTTTCTTTTGTAGCAGATCTTGTAGGGCCTTTAAAGGTATAGTAGGGTTAGAATCAATTACTTGCTCCACTTCTCTTGCAACAGAGCTAACAGTATACATCCGTATCTCTCTTGTCTGTAAACACTCATGTTGCTCAATGAAAGTCTTCACACACCACACATCTTCTTTATTGGTTCTAGATATATGCAAAGTCCAAGGGCAAGTGGGCTTTGGATTCTTTTTCCTTGCTTTTTTATTTAATGCAGTTGAACCACCAGCTTTTGAAGATTCCTCACACTGCTGGGACCCACCATCTTTTAGAACATCTCTATTTTGCCCCTCATTGCAAACAAAACTTGGATTATGCCCTTCACAAACAACCCTAAATCTACGGTTGTCATTTTTCACAATACGAAGTTGCCTTCTAGTCTCAATAGCATTTTTCTTAACTGCCAACTTGATTTGTTCTTTGTCACCTATAGTTTGACCAACATAAAAAGGGGCTGATGCAACTGCTTTCTAGTTTTTTTTTCCTTTCTCAACTGTTTTAATCTTTTGTTAAATGGAGTATCCTCATCTTCACTTAAACTGTCAAAGTCATCCAGATCTATTTGTGCAGTCTCCTCATCAACATCATTATCTATTTCCATCTCATCTTCTACATCCATATCAACAGCTGCTCTAAATTCATTCATGTCCACCTCCACATCCTCTACCATGTTATCTTCATCAACAATAAAATCAGAATCCCCATCTGCACTACTATCCATTTCAGCCATGTTAACTTCACCCTCAGCCATGTTATCCCTTTCATCTTCATCATTAACTTCACCCTCAGCCATGTTATCCCTTTCCCAGTCATTGTTATCCCTCTCAAAGTCATTATTATCCCTTTCAAAGTCATACTCATTCATAAACTGGGCTATAAATGTATTATTATCCATGACATTCACATGACCTTCAAAAACAGCCTCACTAACATTCTCTCCTACAGTCTCACTAACATTCACATCACCTTCACCAACAGTCTCACTAACATTCACATCACCTTCACCAACAGTCTCACTAACATTCACATCACCTTCACCAACAGCCTCACTAACATTCTCCACTTGACCTTCACCAACAGCCTTACTAACATTCTCTACTTGACCTTCACCAACAGCCTCACTAACATTCTCTACTTGACCTTCACCAACAGTCTCACTAACATCTTCATCACTAGACCATGGGTTATCATTATGCCACTCAAGTGCTAATTGTCGTTTACAATTATAAGGCCCAACATCAACAATCTCCTCAATCACTACTTTAGAACCACTGTCAGATGATTGAAAGTATGTGTTTAGCTTAGTTTTACCATGCTCTGTATAAATCTCTATCAACTTAAGAACAGATATGTCACACCCCAACCTTGACGGCGGAATCGTCGAGGCGTGAGAGTTACGATTGTTCACAGCCACATAACGCTATTGCCTGAAACATGTTAAAAATAAAAGGTCAACATATTGTGGTGAGCATTCTATAGTTTTTCATACATAAGTATATAAAAGATGGCAATTCATGTTGTAAATTAGAGAACAAGGTAACTAGGGATGTAAGACAGAATGCACAATCAAACCTTGACAAAGTTTTACAAGTCTCAAACGTTTACAAGAATATACGATTAGCTAAGTGTACTTGGATCAACCAAGCAGGCTTGTCAGGCCCATAGATCTATGACGTCGCCAGGCTAGCAATAGTTAATGATTGTACATATATTCGACATTACATGGTAGCTACAAGATTCAACTAATCACAACACACAAGCAAATTGCCATAAGTTTACAAGAATCAAACGTATTTACAAGTGTAACGTTTATACGGTAACATGTTTCACCCAAAAGTGTGTGAAATAATAAAATGGGTATAGAAATACTCACTTGGCGATTAAGTATATATTGGATGATTAATAAGAAATAATAACCAGCGTCATTTCAATGAATTCCTCTACAAGGTACCTATATATAGATACATGTATGTATAAAATTGTAGTTAATGATTTCACGTGTATTAAGGTATTAGAATTTATACTTGAGGTTTTGTCAATTAATTATATTTAATAAGTGGGAACAAATTATATTTTCGTGAAATAAAATGAAAAGAAGTTTATAATATTTTATATACTTAAAGATGTGAAAAGAACACGTTTATAAAAATTTGTAAGATATATATACGATTTGAATAAAGTTTTGTAACCAAATAAATACGTTTCAAACAGTAATTTAAATGCAACGTTTAACCCAATAATAATTTAGAATTTTAAACTATTATTTAAGGTCCATTCTTATAAAAATATTTATTTATAATATTTATAATTATTATTTTATAAATATTATTATGGTTTTTAAATAAAGTAAATTTACAGTAATTCATTTTACAACATTTAAATAAGGAAAGTTTATAAAATTAATTTTTATAATTTTTATGAATTTTTATGTATTTAATTGGGGCTTAAAAGGCATTTTAAAAATATTAGGGGGTGCCCGGGGTCGAACCCGGGACCTCCTGTTCCACAACACACACACTTAACCGTGGACTAAGGGCCTCAGCCGCGGTAATAATTGGGTTTTAATTCTTTTAACATTAGTTGCAGTTCCTCATTGATTCTAAGAACCCTAGAATCAATCTGATCCAAATTGAAGATCGGATTGATGATGTTAATTCAAATGATGTATTTAATTACCTGGTTGGACTCCCGATTGACAAGAAAAGATGAAGAACAGGTCGCGGTTTTAGCTTGAAGTCGAGTGATGATCGAACGATGATGAAAACCAAATTCACTTCACAGGTAGCTTCAAACGAGGTCAAGGATCAATTGCCCTCTGTTAATTGTGACTTATAATAGTTCTAAATACGAATTCGAGTGTGTTGCAGATCGCGGGGAAGAAGAAGATCGATTTGAGGTTTCTGTGTTTTAATTGATGCAATTGAAAGCATATACTGATTAGGATTATTATACCAGTGTTCAGGATGGATTAATTCGATTATCATTGTATTTTCAGTGCGATTTGAAACCTGTAAAGGTACCGACAACCACGTGGTTCGGTTTGGGATCGATCGCACTCAGTTTTATTCGATTTTTGTGGGTGTCCAGTTCGAATCATGCATGTGAAAGTGTCGGGGCGGTTTGATTTGATCAAACCGTGTAATTTGGTGGTTTCGGCTTCGCCGGAGAGCCGCCGGAAGGTGGCCGGATCCGGTGCCGGAATTGCGGGGGTGAGGAGGGGCCGGTTGTGTAAATTTGTAATTTACAGAATTGGTCCCTGGGGTTTTGATTTTATTATTCTATGTTTTTAAAATTTATTAGACTTTCAAAAATTGCAGAATACCCCCTGGACTTTATTATTACTATTATTTATTATTATTATTATTATTATTTTTTATTATCATTATTATCATTATTATTTATTATTATTGTTATTATTGTTTTATTATAATTATTATTATTATTATTATTATTATTATTATTATTATATTATTATTATTATTATTATTATTATTTGCAAAAATACGAAATGTTACAGTCTCCCCTACTTTAGGAAATTTCGTCCCGAAATTTATTTACGAGGAGGCTGAGACGACAAGATGAGGACACTTGGAGAACTTTCAGGTTTTGATAAAGTATCAAAAGAAGAAAATTCATCATCGATTAAGCTGAATGCTTTAGTGTGTACTATGTGCAATGGCAAAGCCATTAGAGGTAAAAAGAGAGTCTAAAGTGTATGGCTTTTAGTTAACATTATAAGCTTTCTCATTGATTAAGAATAAACGTTAATACAAGATGTTATCGTCTCCCCTACTTTAAAGAATTTCGTTTAGAAATTTAAAAATGAACTAAAAGAACAAATACGGGTATCTCTGTTTCATATGATCCTCCCGCTCCCACGTGAACTCAGCTCCACACTTGTTCTCCCAACGAACTTTGACAATTGGAGTAGTTGTGGTCCTAGTCTTCTTCATGATGCGATCCATAATCTCGACAGGTTTCTCGATGAAGTGCAATGACTCGTCGATCTGAATGTCTTCCAGTGGAACATGCAGACTCTCGTCGGCCAAACACTTTCTTAAATTTGAGACATGGAACACAGGATGAACTTCACTAAGGTCGGAAGGTAGTTCCAGTTTATAAGCCACTTTCCCAATCCTTTTCAGGATTTTGAAAGGTCCTACAAATCTTGGAGCTAGTTTACCCTTCTTTCCAAAGCGAATAACACCTTTCCATGGTGAAACCTTAAGAAGAACCATATCACCAACTTGAAACTCCAACGGTTTACGATGCTTATCGGCATAGCTCTTTTGTCGACTTCTTGCCACTTCAAGGTTCTTGCGGATTGTAGCGACTTTATCGGTCGTTTCTTGTATAAGTTCAGGACCAGTGATAAAGTTTTCACCAATATCAGACCAACAGATCGGTGATCGACATTTACGACCATAAAGTGCTTCAAATGGTGCCATTTTGATACTCGAGTGATAACTATTGTTATACGAAAATTCCGCGAGAGGTAAATGCGTATCCCAATTACCACCAAAGTCAAGGACACACAATCGTAGCAAATCCTCAAGGGTTTGGATTGTTCGTTCGGTTTGACCATCAGTTTGAGGATGGTAAGCCGTACTTAAATCCAATTGAGTACCCAAGAGTTCTTGCATAGATGACCAAAAGTGCGAAGTGAAACGAGCATCTCGATCGGAAATGATGTGTAAGGGTACGCCATGACGACTCACAATTTCATCAATGTATATACGAGCTAGTCTTGAAACCTTGTAGGTGTCTCGTATAGGTATGAAATGTGCCGTCTTAGTCAAACGGTCCACAATCACCCATATACTATCATGACCACGAGGAGTACGTGGCAACTTGGTTATGAAATCCATGGATACATGTTCCCATTTCCACATAGGGATTTCAGGTTGTTCAAGTAAACTACTTGGTCGTTGATGCTCGGCTTTGACTTTTGCACACGTGAGACATTTGGAGACATGAACCGCGATATCTTTCTTCATTCCAGGCCACCAATATTGACCACGCAAATCCATGTACATTTTATCGGAACCAGGATGTATAGAATATCGGGTGTGATGAGCTTCGTCCAAGATGATGTGTCGAAGGTTATTACGATTTGGAATCCAAATCGATTCATAAAGTACCATAGGCCGTTTGGTCTTTCCTCCAGTTGTGATCGAACGTTAGACACCAAATCCTCATTACTTCCATCGTCGGTTATTGCCGCTTGTTGACCCTTGCGAATGCATAACTCGAGATCACTATCAATTCTTATGTTTTGGAGCATGATAGTAGTCTCGTTAACATCCACACGTACCTCGGTATCAAATTCTCTTAACGTGTGAAACCACTGTCTTTGATCTCTGATTCCTTGTAGTGAGACATTTTTGTTATGGACCTTGCGACTCAGCGCGTCGGCTACAACATTCGCCTTTCCAGGATGATAGCGAATGTCACAGTCGTAGTCACTGATTAACTCGATCCAACGTCGTTGTCTCATGTTGAGATCTTTTTGGTTGAACACATGTTGGAGACTTTTGTGGTCGGTGTAGACTATGCATTTCGTCCCATAAAGATAATGTCGCCAGATCTTCAAAGCGAATACCACAGCACCAAGTTCAAGATCATGAGTCGTGTAATTCACCTCGTGAACCTTCAATTGTCTTGATGCATAAGCTATCACCCTTCCTCGTTGCATAAGAACACAACCAAGACCTTGTTTCGAAGCATCACAATATACGGTGAAATCATCGTTTCCATCGGGTAGGGTCAAGATAGGAGCATTACTTAGTTTGTGTTTTAATGTTTCAAAAGCTTCCTCTTGCTCGGGTCCCCACTCGAATGGTTTATTCTTTTGTGTTAAGGTAGTGAGCGGCTTTGCGATCCTCGAAAAGTTGGCGATGAATCGCCGATAATAACCAGCAAGACCAAGGAAAGAACGAATCTCGGTCGGTGTCGTGGGAACACACCAATTCTTCACAGCTTCCACCTTTGCAGGGTCAACGTGAATTCCTTGGCTATTCACCACATGTCCTAGAAATTGAACTTCCTTGAGCCAGAAGTCACACTTTGAGAACTTCGCATACAATTGCTCTTTCTTCAACAATTCAAGAACTTGTCGCAAATGCAGTTCATGCTCGGCGTTGGTTTTGGAGTAGATGAGAATGTCATCAATGAAGACGATCACAAACTTATCTAGATAAGGCTTGTATACTCGATTCATGAGATCCATGAAGACAGCTGGAGCATTAGTCAAGCCAAAAGGCATCACCGTAAACTCATAGTGCCCATAACGAGTACGAAATGCGGTCTTGGGGATGTCATCATCATGGACACGTAATTGATGATATCCAGAACGTAGATCAATCTTCGAGAATATAGTAGCTCCTTGAAGTTGATCAAACAGATCGTCGATACGAGGAAGAGGATACCGGTTTTTGATGGTCAACTTGTTGAGCTCTCGGTAATCGATACACATACGGAATGACCCATCTTTCTTCTTCACAAATAAGACAGGTGCACCCCAAGGAGAAGAACTAGGGCGGATAAACCCTTTTTCGGATAATTCCTGGAGTTGGCTAGAGAGTTCTTGCAATTCCGATGGTGCAAGCCGATATGGTGACTTAGCCACGGGTTGTGCTCCCGGTATCAAATCAATTTTAAATTCAACTTCACATACGGGAGGTAAACCACTAAGGTCATCGGGAAATACTTCAGGAAAGTCTCGTACAATAGGGACATCCTTAAGTTCTTTCCCTTTGGCTTTTGTGTTGACCACGTAAGCCAAGAAGGCTATATACTTCTTGCTTAAGCACTTTCGGGCTTGAGTGCAAGACATGAGTTTGAGTCCTTGTGATGATTTCTCGCCGAACACTTTCAAAGTATCCCCGGATGGTAACGGTATTCGAATACACTTCTCAAAACATACGATCTCAGCATGATGTTTGACTAGCCAATCCATTCCAATGATGACGTCAAAGCTTCCGAGTTTCATAGGAATAAGATCAATAGGGAATTCATGCTCGTTAAAGCTTATGATGCAATCACGTATTATGACATCAACGACAATGGGTTTTCCATCGGCGACTTCGACCGTGTAGGGTCTTTCCAGATTAATACGTGATTTAGAAAGTACGGGCTCGAATTCTAACGACACGAAACTCTTATCCGCACCCGAATCAAATAATACAGATGCATAATGATCATTTACAAGATACATACCTGTTCGGTAAAAAGAAATTTTATTATTGATACGATGATTACAAAGATGGAAAACATCAATAATACAAGGAATGATTTAAACGGGGTTCTTCGTCGTACCATTCACAACGTCATTGCTGACTTGTGCTTGGTTGGCGTTGATATTGAAAGCCCTTCCACGAGCTGGTGGCACGTTGCCCGCATTGCGAGGGCATTGCGGACGAATATGACCAGGCTCGCCACAGTTGTAACAGGTTCGGTTGGCAAGCATTGCAGCGTTGTTTGGTGCACGTAGACAAGTAGTCACCAAATGGCCATACTTTCCACACAACGAGCAGATTCGGCATGAAACGTTACCCGCATGATGGTACTTGCACGTGTTACACATTGGCAGAGGACCCGTATAAACTTTAGCCGCAGGAGCTTGATTTGCCACCACCATTTGTTTTTGAGGAGCATTTGGAGTGGTCACAGCGTAGTTGCGTGTTGGCGTGAACTTACGCTTCTTGCTTTGGAAGACGACTCAGCCCTTACCTCCTTTGTTGCCTCGGTTGTCGCCTTCGCAGTAGACTTTGAACCCCTTGCTGACATAGTGCCAGCTCTAATATGATTCTCAGTGAGCTGCGCTGTGATAGTAATTGCCTCCTCCAAAGTTGTGGGTCGGCTACCCACCACAGCATCTTGAATTTGGGGTGGTACACCCTTTATGAACTTCTCGATGTTGCGGGGAACAGTATCGACCATGTGAGGCAGTAATAAACTCAACTCATGATGTCTAGTTGAGTAGGCCAAATGATCACCATCGTTTTGCTTCAAATTCCAGAATTCTTCTTCCAGCTTTTGCAGTTCACTTCTCGGGCAGAACTTCGCGATGGCGATGTTCTTGAACTCATCCCAAGAGAGTGCCAAAATAGCATCAGCTCCTCGGTTTCTCTTCTCGCTATTCCACCAGGTAAGTGCCCTTTGTTGGAGCATACTAGTGGCATAACGGACTTTGAGTGCCTCGGGACACTCACAATTGGCGAAAGTGTTCTCCATGCCTTCGAACCACTCAAGAAGACCAGTGGCTCCTTCCTTTCCACTAAAGTTGGTGGGTTTGCACGAGTTGAAGTGTTTGAAGGTGCAAGTACGATCGTTCCCGTTTCGGCTGTTGCTATTTTCTCCTTGAGCACCGTTGTTGTTTCCATTGGTGTTGTTGTTGCTATTAGCCATCATGGTGCTAGTAAGTTCAGCAACCATGGTTGGGAGCACAACAGCCATTTGTTTGGCGATTATTGCTGCCAGCTTGCGGTTGGAGTTTCCACGCTTTGCAAGTTGTCGAGACATACTGGATATACAAAAAGGAGCTAATTACGGGAGTGAGGATAACAAAGAATATTAGTTTAGACAAAGGTAGGCTAAAGGTTGTAAGGTACACGGGATGATCCCATTTGATAACGCATTATCAGTTGGAACCGTGGACACGTCAAGGTAAATTGACTCATTTGCCTTAGAGATTTGTGTATTTTAACCATAGTTTATCACTCATCCCAGAAATCCCCAGGTAAGCGTAACGGGCCCCTCAATGAGATTTATACGAATACGCTTGCCTTAGCCCGAAGGCTTTTTGCCAGGAAATCCAGAATACAGGTGTCTATGTGTCACACAATATTTCTTAGGTTCATGTAATCAAAACCTTGATGAGATTTATATAGGTTAGACATAACGTCTAAAGATCCAAGTCATAAGCATAAGTATACGATTCCACGTGTCGTCGAGAATAAGATAGAGAGGTTTATGTTTGGGAAAAGTCAAAGATAAGTGTAGGGAGACAAGTAATTAAGTTTAGGCAATCCTATGCTAAGGCATCAAATTGCACACAAGAAGGCATAGCATTATGCAAACCATATATTTATAAGATAAAAATACTATAAGGTGCATGCATAAGCTATAGTCTAGGTCATCATTAATAACCTAAATCCCTATAGTTATGGGCTCTGATACCAATCTGTCACACCCCAACCTTGACGGCGGAATCGTCGAGGCGTGAGAGTTACGATTGTTCACAGCCACATAACGCTATTGCCTGAAACATGTTAAAAATAAAAGGTCAACATATTGTTGGTGAGCATTCTATAGTTTTTCATACATAAGTATATAAAAGATGGCAATTCATGTTGTAAATTAGAGAACAAGGTAACTAGGGATGTAAGACAGAATGCACAATCAAACCTTGACAAAGTTTTACAAGTCTCAAACGTTTACAAGAATATACGATTAGCTAAGTGTACTTGGATCAACCAAGCAGGCTTGTCAGGCCCATAGATCTATGACGTCGCCAGGCTAGCAATAGTTAATGATTGTACATATATTCGACATTACATGGTAGCTACAAGATTCAACTAATCACAACACACAAGCAAATTGCCATAAGTTTACAAGAATCAAACGTATTTACAAGTGTAACGTTTATACGGTAACATGTTTCACCCAAAAGTGTGTGAAATAATAAAATGGGTATAGAAATACTCACTTGGCGATTAAGTATATATTGGATGATTAATAAGAAATAATAACCAGCGTCGTTTCAATGAATTCCTCTACAAGGTACCTATATATAGATACATGTATGTATAAAATTGTAGTTAATGATTTCACGTGTATTAAGGTATTAGAATTTATACTTGAGGTTTTGTCAATTAATTATATTTAATAAGTGGGAACAAATTATATTTTCGTGAAATAAAATGAAAAGAAGTTTATAATATTTTATATACTTAAAGATGTGAAAAGAACACGTTTATAAAAATTTGTAAGATATATATACGATTTGAATAAAGTTTTGTAACCAAATAAATACGTTTCAAACAGTAATTTAAATGCAACGTTTAACCCAATAATAATTTAGAATTTTAAACTATTATTTAAGGTCCATTCTTATAAAAATATTTATTTATAATATTTATAATTATTATTTTATAAATATTATTATGGTTTTTAAATAAAGTAAATTTACAGTAATTCATTTTATAACATTTAAAATAAGGAAAGTTTATAAAATTAATTTTTATAATTTTTATGAATTTTTATGTATTTAATTGGGGCTTAAAAAGGCATTTTAAAAATATTAGGGGGTGCCCGGGGTCGAACCCGGGACCTCCTGTTCCACAACACACACACTTAACCGGTGGACTAAGGGCCTCAGCCGCGGTAATAATTGGGTTTTAATTCTTTTAAACATTAGTTGCAGTTCCTCATTGATTCTAAGAACCCTAGAATCAATCTGATCCAAATTGAAGATCGGATTGATGATGTTAATTCAAACGATCATGGGGCTTTTGATCCCCATCAAAAATCGAACGTAATGATGTATTTAATTACCTGGTTGGACTCCCGATTGACAAGAAAAGATGAAGAACAGGTCGCGGTTTTAGCTTGAAGTCGAGTGATGATCGAACGATGATGAAAACCAAATTCACTTCACAGGTAGCTTCAAACGAGGTCAAGGATCAATTGCCCTCTGTTAATTGTGACTTATAATAGTTCTAAATACGAATTCGAGTGTGTTGCAGATCGCGGGGAAGAAGAAGATCGATTTGAGGTTTCTGTGTTTAATTGATGCAATTGAAAGCATATACTGATTAGGATTATTTATAGCAGTGTTCAGGATGGATTAATTCGATTATCATTGTATTTTCAGTGCGATTTGAAACCTGTAAATTTACCGACAACCACGTGGTTCGGTTTGGGATCGATCGCACTCAGTTTTATTCGATTTTTGTGGGTGTCCAGTTCGAATCATGCATGTGAAAGTGTCGGGGCGGTTTGATTTGATCAAAACCGTGTAATTTGGTGGTTTCGGCTTCGTCGGAGAGCCGCCGGAAGGTGGCCGGATCCGGTGCCGGAATTGCGGGGGTGAGGAGGGGCCGGTTGTGTAAATTTGTAATTTACAGAATTGGTCCCTGGGGTTTTGATTTTATTATTCTATGTTTTTAAAATTTATTTAGACTTTCAAAAATTGCAGAATACCCCCTGGACTTTATTATTACTATTATTTATTATTATTATTATTATTATTATTATTTTATTATCATTATTATCATTATTATTTATTATTATTGTTATTATTGTTTTATTATAATTATTATTATTATTATTATTATTATTATTATTATTATTATTTGCAAAAATACGAAATGTTACAAGATACATATTGCAACATGTTTAGTACATCCTTATCATTTCCAAGAGCTCGTAGACCAAAATCTAAATCTTGCCCTGGAATCTTGAAGTGATAGTAAATTACCTCATCTTCAGGATAGCCTAAAGCTTTGATAATTGCATCAATCACATGGGCAGAGAACACATCTTGATCAACTAGGTCCACAAAATTTACCTTGCCATGCACGTATCTTCTAAGTGGGAAGCCCACAAACTCTCCACCGTGATTGATTTTTAAAGAAAACAAGTTTGGTTCTTGACCTGCATTAACAATGCAAATCAGACATTGCAAAACAGAATTCAAAATTCGTTGGCAAAGATTGAATGCACTTACCGTATATTTCTAGAGTATCATACTCTACTTCAGTGACAGCACGCAAATGCCACATGACGAATTGACGAGGAGTGAAATCAGAGAAGTGAAAAACGTGGGGGGATGAGTTTAAGAGATTTGACCTAGTTTCAATTTGATCATATGCGAACACAGAGACCAATTACACATGAAATGACCGAAATACCCTCATGTGCAGCGCGCGTGCCTCCTATTTAACGGCACATTCAAACGGCGTTGTAAAATTGGACTGAAACAGAGAACTTTTTCAATCTTTGGTACTCAAAGGGAGACAAAATAAACGTTGGTACTCAAGTGGAGTCAATTTGAAAAACACAGAGACCAAAACTGAGATTTACTCTAAAATATATTTCTGGAACATGGTCCATTTAAGAAAACATTTCTTAAAATTCAAAGAAATCATCAAAATATTAAAAAAATTTTAAAAAGTATTTTGTAAAGTATCCAATAAGAATAGGAGTGAGAAACAAAAAGATTAGAAAAACACTATATTGGTAAATATTTTTTAAACTACACCAAATTAGTAAATAAAATTATCACCTACACTCTTTTGGGAAAAAACTCCTATAGTAAGACTAGAAGTTGAAATTGACAAGCGTGATGCGTAGGGGCGGAGCTTGAACATTATCGT
The DNA here is from genome assembly GCA_024085815.1 of Flaveria linearis. Lineage (NCBI taxonomy): Eukaryota > Viridiplantae > Streptophyta > Magnoliopsida > Asterales > Asteraceae > Flaveria > Flaveria linearis. Next base: position 10,891,132 of record CM044008.1, on the reverse strand, counting down.
AGGGGGCGGGGGCGAAAATAATATTCCTTACTGGGGGCGAACTCGATATTTATATAAAAATTTACACTACCAGGTCAAAAATTAAGTTACCGGACTAAATATAACACTACCGACGAAAAAAGAGGGGGGGCGGTCTCCTTTAAGCTTCGCCCATGGTGATGCAGCTCATTTACGAACGCATGTACTGGCTGTGACATTAACGTGGTTAAATACATAATTGAAATGTATAAACTTGTGGTGTCTTGGTTCGGGAATTGATACCTATAAAAGCTAGTTATATAATGGTGTCGATGTGCTTCGATCGGTGTTATTCATAGCATAGTAGCTTTTAAAAAAATTACTACTTTATTTTTAACAAAATTTTTGCTATAGAGTTGATATTTCGAATCGAACCAAGTCGTGAGGTTCATGACGTATGACGCTAACAATTGGGTATTGTATAATTTCATCTATTTAAGTAAAAGAAAAATATAAAATAAACTAGCAATATATATTTATTTAGTATTAAAAATACTTATTTGGTATTAATATAAAATATAAAATATTATTGAGCTATAGTAAATTTTAGTGTATATAATAAACTATAAATTTTAGTCTCGACATCACGAAGTATGCAACTGCAATACGCACATGTATCTATATATATGTATATGTAAAACAATCACATAAATGGTTTGATGGAAGGATTCTTGTATGTCTTTTAGGATACCTATATTCAGTCATTCTCTGATTTATTTTATGGGGGCTAGTCCCACAGGCAATGACTATAATATGAATTGTGGGGTAGTCAAGTAGAGATTGCAGTTCAACCCATGCTTCTGGATACCTCTAACGTTGTACAGTCTGCATTGTCACCTGAGTCTTGGCTTGAGGGCCTAACGTATGCTTGTTAACAAGTCTGATGACATTCATTTTTTAGTTTATATATGTAAATATAATTTGAAGAAAACAAAAAACCAAGCTTAACTACTCATTTACATTCTTATATTAAAAGCTAAAGGTTAAATGAACTAATACGCCAATAAAAGATTAAATAAATTCTCTATCTTATTAATTAATTTTTCTCTTTATCTATGTGACATTTCACTGACTCCTTGTACATGTTTGAACGTAATTATTTGTTCAGTACATGTCCATTTGCACGTTAAGTCATTATTGAAAATGACCACATTGCTGGATACATTCAAATGAAAATTCATATATTTATGTGTTTGTGAGACAGAATATGACATTTGAAGAGGCTAATAAGTCCAAATTGTATCACGCATATTGCTACTAACACTAACATATGTAACCACATAAGTGAGTAATCAGTTTGTGTTGGATCGAATGGCCATCTTTCTAATAGGTTGTTAACATTCGTTGTTGCGTATTAAACACTACACAAAAAAGTTTTTATTCTCTGTTCTCGCATAGTTCTCCAATAACCATTTGAAAAAAGTTATAGATTTAAATATTCTTTTTTTTCAGATTTTCAACGCATCTTTAACACTGACCTCTATTGGAGTAAACTTAACATCTAAACTTTCAAGGTTTTGCCTTTGATACGCTATAAGGTAGCCCCTCATACATTTCTTGTCTTTATACCTGTCAAATTAAGCGACTTCGTCTTAGATGTAGTTTCTAAAGTCGTGTAGATTAACTAAAGGGTAATCTAGTCATTTGACACGAATGTAATATATTTTAATACAGAAGTTAGTATTAGAATCCAAACATGTTACAAATTATTTACCATAGACATCAAAATGCAACTTTCAAGTAACTAACTCTTTTTTTAATCATATCATCTATGTCGATGAGTGAATCATGTTGTCTATAGGCAGATTGTTGGTTGACGGATACAAGGTTAGAGGAGGTAGAAGTGTTTCAGAGGTTCTAAACAGTGCAATGTTCGTAACGAGTTTTGATTACTATTGTGTTAGGTAAATTCAAATAAAATCAACCAATTGAAGTGTTTTTTTTCTATTTTTGTTAGAAAGTCATTTTAGTCTATTTTATTATGTTTTTGATACGAGATGAATTGGGACCATAAATGGATCAAAATAACATGATACACTAGTTTTACATGTATAAAGAATTAGCTGTATATAAATTAAACTAAGATGAATGTTGGTAAAACATGTGTTCAAGTTTAGATATCGGTTCTAAATAGTCAATTCGACATTTTTTTTAATTAGAACATGTTTGAGGTGCTATAACTAATATGAAGATCATCAAAAGAAATGTGCATAGTTTAATCTAAACAAGTCAAGCACCGGGTAAAGGCAGACTTAAAACAACTAGTAAGGTTAATGCTTTGTGACCTTAAAGTCACGTGTTCAAATTGTGAGAAACAACATACTATACAAAATGTAAGGTAAAATTACGACATCACATCACAAAGTAATCATGCCCGTCCCCGACCGCTGTCTAAAGTGAGAGCTAAGTCAGACATCGGGTAAAACACCATATTAAGGGTTCTAAACCCAATTTTTGATGATAAGTAGTAGTAAAAAGATGCCTATGTCTATGAAGGTGTACATGAACAATATGCTCCATTCTTATTGGTTGGTTTTCATTATTAAGCATCAAATAGTCTACAATACTCAATTGCCTGCTTCTACTGTGAGTAATTATATATATATTATTCGCGAATGTTGTAACCGCTCTATCATTCAATCTCCACCGTTCGATCATCCTGAGATTGAATCTCAGCCGTATAAAGTCGGCGGTTACCGACGGTTAGAGGTGGTTCTCAGCGGTAGAAGTTACTCAGTGCCGGGAAACTCAAACTTTTCATTTTGAGGGCGCCAAATTGAGTTGAGAGAATCTCTCACTGAAATATCGGGTGGTGGATGTGGAAACTGCTGCTGTCACAGCCTATATAACCACTGCTTCTCCAACTTTTGCCATCTGCACAATTTGCTCGAATCTCAAAACATCAACAATGGACGGTACCAAATCTGACCAAGCTTTAGTGGAGGCTAATGAGATGAAAGAGGTTAAGTCCTTACATGTGCATGAAAAGCCGGTGGAACTCAAGCAGGACCACCTCTCTTTGGAATCCAATTCCTATAACGAGAAGGATAGTGAAGAGGTAAGGTTTGGTGGTTGTTTTACCTTTGTGTGTGACTATCTTTCATTTTCTCCTGTTGTGTTGTTCAATCACAGGTTCGTAAAGCTCAAAGAAAGCAAAAAAGGAAGCACGCTCTAGAAAACTGGAAATGGGATGAGGTGCAAGAGATTGAGAGTAGCCAAGATGAACCGTCTCATGGCTGTGGATGGATCAGTGATGATGATTCGGATGATGCTTTGGTGGACAGCGCAAATTCTGTTGCACCTAACAAGAACAAGACTAAGATCCCACGTATCATCATAAGATGCCAGAATCGAATTGTTCGTCTTTGAGTGGTAGTGGGGTTCGTCTTGTGTTGCCCACTTTCTCATGTTTCTATGTATGCATGTTGTTTATTTCCTTAGCATTTTGATCTTTGTAGTATGGCAGTTATGCTTATGGAGTTATGGTATTTATCTTTGTTCCTTTGGTTATATATATATATTTAATATTTATCTTTGTTTCTTTATTTTTATTTCATTGTATTGTCAACTCAAAGTACCAATGTCAACTCAAAGCTTACTAATGTGTCAATTCAAATATGTCAACTCAACCACCATGTAATTCATAGTGTTAGAAGTCAATTTACTTTTCATGTATCTAATCTTTTCAATTTACTTTTTGTGTCAACTCGTGAATTTTTTTTATATCAAAGCCTATGATTAGTTGTAAATTAGTAGCGTCATATATTACGTCAAATAAGCTGTGAAGGGTAACATCTAACCGTTAACATCTAACCGTTAAAACAACCTCTAAATGAAACACAATTTTGACGATGAAGTTCGTAATTTATTTGTGCTTTTCGGAAAAAAGTAAGAAGAATGTTAATAATAGAAGTTGAAGGGGCTAGATATAAACATTAAACGTATGATACATGTGTTTACAAGCGGTGAAAAGCACGCGCGGTACGTGAGTGAGGATGACATTGGATGGATGAATAGAAGGTGTTGTGCACGCGCTAGAATCGATGTGGATTGTTTAAGTGAGATGTGGAAGTAGGTGCTTTAAACACTTTTCACTGTTTTTGCCTTTAATCAGGACCACGGAGGACCATCACCTACAAACAAAACTTTAAGCTATAGTAGAGTGTCAGAATTCAACATGCTTTTTATTAATTATTATTTTTACATTAATAATTTTTACTTTTGCGAAGAGAGTACATAGTGCATTGTGTGCAGAGTACATATTAAACAATAGCAAAGGCATTATAGCCTAGCGGCATCTCGGTGGTGGGATAAGACTTAGGGCCTATTAGGTCATGGGTTCGAATCTCACAAATGGGGGTTTTCTCATAATTATGAGTTTCCTCCTGAATTGATGACTTGGTGGTGGAATATGATCGCGTGGTAATACTGGTGGCACGATGATACTCCAGTAATCCGTGAGTGATTCCAATTTAGCCGTTCAAAAAAAAAAAGTGGGTGGTTATGTATATCTAATATAGAACTAAATCATAAATATTATATTTTTGTTGTAGATTTATAGATTATTAAAATTTAAAAACTTAAATTAATAAAACATGAAACTTAAAATACTAAAATTAATAAAAAAAATTAATTGATAGTTTTTAATTTATGTATGTTATCTTTCATACTTTTTAAGAAAAAAATATAAAATAAATTAACATATTTTTTCTTGAAATATATAACCTATATTTGATACTTTTTATACAATGTTCTTTATTTTAATTTTCATTATTAGTATAAAGTAATATTTTTTAGTAAGCGTGAATTCTCAGAATGAATTTAAATTATTTTGTAATCTTTAAATTTTCAAGTAACGTTTTGATTATTTTGTAATTTTTAATAGGTTGTAAAATTTATTGTTAGTTATTAAAGGTGGTTATTAATTTTATAGTAAATGTAAAATGATAAAAGTTTTAAGGGGGTGAGAGTAAATAATAGAAAAGATTAAGGGTACATGTTTAAACAATAAACAAGGAATTTTGAAAAAAACGTGGCAAGGAATTGGTCAAGGAGGAGTGCCTCCTAAATTTTAGTTAGTGTTGGACGTGAATTCCTTTTTCTCTTTTAAACTTTTGCTATATATAGAAGATTGCTTTTTCTTTTGATTTGTCATTATTCTTTGGTTTTGCCTACAACAAGTATTTGATGGTATGTATTTTATTTTATGTGTTTTTTGTTTATCTATCTTTAGTAATGTTTCTTTTGTAGATGTTTTTGCAGGTTTTGATGAATACCTATTGTACTACATCTACTTTATAATCTTATTCTTTATTCAAGGTATGTGTTATTTTATATTTTTTATTATTTGTTGGTACTTTTTATTTTGTGAATTCATGTTGTAGTTTTACTTCATTCTATAATTGATTAAATAAATCGATTAAAAAAAACTCTTGAGGGTTGCATCCACCATGAAACATTTTCCTTGCAAATCATACCATCTAGAATTAACTACTATTATTATATTTAAACTATTAAGACAATTACATCACAATTGACCTTCAAATAATATGTAAATAAAAAATGTTTCTAGATCTTAATTTTGAAAATAACAATGGTTTTCTTTAAAATGAAAATAACAATGGTATTAAACTATCCTTCGGTTAGTAGATTGCTGAATTTAAATAGTAATCAAACAAAACTGCATTTGTTACTTAAACGTGTGCTTTCTTGAATCCTCTACGTGACCTTTGACTGTTTATTAATACATTATTAAGAAAAAGAGAATGTGTGGTAAATAGTATCATCAATGTCTTTGCATTTTGCCCCAACCCATAAAACTTAGCATTCACATTTTCAGTAACAAGTGATGTGCTGTAGATGAACATGGATGTTCATTTGACTGTAGAAGCTTTTTCCTTGCTCGATCATCATGAGGGTTGGTATACGGTGCCGTTTGTGTGGGTTGAATTCGTGTACCATATCGTCGCCCAAAAGAAACTACTGCTTATTTTCCTCGATCAATACGTAAGCAAATTTATATAAAAAGACAAAAGTTTTAAAGGGTTGATAGTAAATAAAAAAAGATGAAGGGTATACATGAAACAATATACAAGTAACCGAGTTGTTAGATTATGTGATCCACTTTCTCTGTTTGTTTTGTATTTCAAAAGTAGTGGGTGGTTATGTTTAAATATATTTAATATTTTAATTTTGTAATTTGATAGTGAATAAACTACTTTTCATGTATCTAATCTTTTCAATTTAGTTTTTGTGTCATTGTAATGTCAACTGGTGAATTTTTTTTATATCAAAGCCTATGATTAGTTGTAAATTAGTAGCGTCATATATTACGTCAAATAAGTTGTGAAGGGTAACATCTAACCGTTAAAACAACCTCTAAATGAAACACAATTTTGACGATGAAGTTCGTAATTTACTCTGTAGATTATTAATTTGCTGCCTAGAGGTATGTATTGTATTTCGGTGACAAGATTCCATGCTTGTGAAAAATCATGTTTATCCTTAAAATATTAAATAATTTACATTAACATATTCACCAATGATATTTTTTATTGTTCAAATCTATGCAGATTATCTGATTTACATAATAGATAGTTCCATTTGGAAAAAAAAAACAGAAAATGTGTAATTGTTTACTGAAGTGCTTGACTTCTAACACTATGAATTACATGAAAATGTTACGTATTTACTTAATTTTGTATTCATGTTCTAGATTACCTGCAAATGTGTAATTGTTTAGACTAGCTATGGGTGTAATTGTTTCGATGTAATAGTAGCTTTAATATTCTTATTGTAAAGTAGTTAACCAAAATGAATATTTGACCGCTACCTGCATGTTTTACGGTTCATAATACTTAGTGAGTTTCCTCATTAATGCTATTACCAATAAAAGATTGTTTTAGCGGATACCTAAAACTTTCTCGTATGTGTGTACACTATATTATTTTAGTTGAAGGTATGGATGATGTTAGATCTGCACGAAATGATCTAGAGATTATTTCACCATCACTCTCTGACGCAACGGTTCTTTCTACTCAAGATACATCACGCCGCAGGTATGGTCGTACTGGACGTCCTAGACTACGCGAGCGAGTTTATTCCGAGGCTACCTCTAACCAACGACGTTGCTATGGTGGGCATTACTTTGTACTGTTGAGCCAATCTGCATGCTTTTCCCACCCAAGGAAAATATGTGTTATGTTTTGCCCTATTGTTAATGAAAACACACAATGTTAGAATGGGCTGATGCCCTTTGTGTTTGTTGTATTCTGTGCAGCTCAATTTAACGACAACAACGTTATGCGATATAGGAATACAACAAATACTAGTCCACAATCGTCTTTACCTGTTATTATTTCCCAACCTCAACTACGTGTTTCTACATGCCAATATCGCACCTCACGATCCTCAAATGTGTCCCAGGATGAAAACACCCGACGTACGTCTCATATGTTGACCCTTCCTCATTTGTATATGACGTCTTAAAATGAGAATAAGATTGTTTGCTCAAATGTGCAATTGAATGTAGGTGATATTGTATCCTATTGGGACTGTGGCGATGCAGACTTTGTGTGCCCTTATTGTGAGGCAATGGTTTGGTATGCCGAACGAACGGTTAAATCTCTCAGGCCATCATATCCAAAGTTTTCCTTGTGTTGCAGCGAAGGAAAGGTCATGTTACCATTTCTTCGACATGCCCCCATACTACTTCGTTGCTTGCTCGATTATAATGGTGAACCTCGCTCCCGAATTTTCAGAGAAAACATCAAGGTTTTGAATGCAATGTTTGCCTTTACCTCTACTGGTGGTAATATATGCACAGATGTACAAGTTGGTCGTGGTCCTTATACCTTCCGCTTAAATGGACACAACCATCACCGGATTGGAACTTTGCTGCCTACACACCCAGACGGTCGTCCTCGGTTCGCTCAGTTATACATATACGACACGGATAACGAGGTCGATAATCGTTTTTTTGCTTTGCGCAATTGTCTATCGCCGGGTTCTGATCAGCCTTTATTACGATCGCTGGTTCATGACTTGATACAAATGCTTGATGCGAACAACACTTTGGTGAAGGCGTTTAGAATGGCCAAGGATAGGTTTACTGATGCCTCGATGCAACCTGTGCGTCTTCGTTTGATTGGCACACGAAACAGAGTCGAAAGACGGTACTCCTTACCAACTGTTGCCGAAGTAGCGGCACTGATTCCATCTGATGGAAATCCCGCTGACTACCGTGATGTTCTTATTGAGGAACGTGGTACTGGTGTTGTAAAGCGTATATCTGAACTTCATCCAAGTTTCATGGCCTTGCAATATCCTTTGTTGTTCCCGTATGGAGAAGATGGTTTCCATGTCAACATTCCTCTAAGAAATATCATGGAATCAAGCAAGCGGAAAACAATCTCGCTAAGGGAATATTACTGCTACCGTCTACATGTACGCCGAAATGAAGGTAGGACGTTGCTTAGGGGTGGGCGTTTATTTCAGACGTATGTTGTTGATGCATACTCTTCTGTCTTGGAGCACAATCTGGATTGGTATAAAAGAAATCAACACACTATTCGCTCTGATTTATATTGTGGCCTACACGATCAAATATGTGAGGGGGAAACAACTGGTGCGTCGATTGGTAGACGTGTTATCCTACCAGCATCATTCACCGGTGGGCCAAGGTATATGATACAACAATATCAGGATGCAATGGCGATTTGTCGTTGGGCTGGCAGTCCTGATCTTTTCATTACCATGACCTGTAATCCTAAATGGCCTGAGATTGAACGTCACATTCGTGCGACAACACCTGGTCTTAGCGCATCCGACAGGCCTGACGTTATTTCCCGTGTTTTCAAAATAAAGCTTGAAGAGCTTATGAGTGACTTGAAGAAAAGGAATTTTTTTGGTCGTCCAAAAGCAGGTTCCTTAACCCCTCTTTTATAAATGCATGGAAAACTTAGTAAAAATGTTACCAACTTTCGTAATTGTTCCGATTAATTCACTCAACCGTTTTCTACCCGATTTAATCTCTCAGCTTCTAAGGAATGTATTAGTTCTATATAATTGGCATGTTAAATTTTACAAGTTAAAAACCTTACATATGGCGGGGTTTTTTAATTTTCTTTTCTGAAATCTATTTACTTGAAACTTAAAAATTTTCTTTTAATTTATTGTTAAAGATAAACGAACCTAATTAATAAAATTTTTATGTACTTACTTAAATTTTAAATCTTGGAAACCTACTTAAATTTTTAAAACTTAACAGTACCTTCGAATATATTCTCTAAAATTATAAAAAAATCGTCTATAATTATTAATCATTCCTTTTCATAAATAATCTAAAATCAAACATCAATATTTACTTTCCGTTCTATTACTAAAATTTCCTTTTCCAAAATCCAACTCATAATTCGATTCATACACTAAAATTATTACATTCTCTTCCATAAAAAACGAATTCCAATAGAGCCTAAAATGTAACATTGCGTATTTTCTTTAATAAAGTTGATTTTATTCGATGTTGATTCCGAAAAAAAAAATACGATAATAATAATAATAATAATAATAATAATAATAATAATAATAATAATAATAATAATAATAATAATAATAATAATAATTATAATAATAAAGTACAGGGGTTAATATGGTAGTATTTAAAACTTAATTTAGAGACTTTAAACACTAAATAATAAACACTTCAAACCTCAGGGGGGCAATGTGTAAATTTTAAAAAAAAAAATCACAGCCACCACCCCCGTCAAACTACCCTCCCGCCGGCCAAACTCCGGCCGACCCTCCGGCGAGCTTCAAACGCCAAGAATAATGCGATTCAACCCAATCCAACACTCCCGACATATTCACGTGGGAGATTCGAACGCGTGCCACACAGACAATCCAAAATTCGAGCTAGTGCGATGTAGAACCCGAGCCACGCGTGTCGGACCTTTTGTCAGTCCACAGATCGCACTAAACACTTAAATTAATTCAATTGAATCAGCAGGAACAATTGTATAACTACCACTAATCGATCCCCATTTTCAATTGTACCTAAAACAAATCCAAACATCTCGTTCGAGTTCTCCCATTGCCGCGACCTGCAACTCGATCTAAACCCCACTTTCGATCGATTTGAACAGAAACTGATAAGGGGGTTTTCATCAATATCATCATTCGAAGCTACCCTAGAGTTTAATTTGATTTTCATAATCGTCTACCCAGTAATCGATCACCAACTAGTGTCGCGACTGTTCTTCATTGGGTAAACCTCGATTTAATCACCCTATAGTCAATTACATACACACACACACTCGTTTAATCATGGGGAACAAAAGCCCCATGATTGCAGAAGCATTCGAGATCGATCTCGAGGTCAATTTGGGCTTCGATCGACCTAGGGCTCATACGGAATTGGGGTTTGATAGGGATTATGTTTAAAACAATTAAATTCTGATTCCTTTCGCGGTTGTGACCTTGGTTCACTGGTCCCTGCACCCCTTTGCAATCCGTGAGGTCCCGGGTTCGACCCCGGGCCACCTCAAATTTTTTAACTATTTTTCTAAGCCTTGTAAAAATCCAGAAAAATATCTAAAAATTATAAAAATGTTTTTACAAACATTAAAATTTTTAGAACAACTTAGTTATTTCCTGAAATTTATTTTTAACACTTTAACTATTTTAATAAATGTTTTAAATAAATAAAATTACAAATGATACAAAATTATTTAAATAAAAGTAAACTCTTAATAATAATTTAATTTATTAAATTATTATTCGACACTAAATTATTTTAATTATTCAAGATAATTGCAAATATATGTATTTTATAATTTTATAGATTATTTACAAAAGTCATTTTGTGTTACTTAAATAATTAATATTTTAATTGATTATATCATATAATTAATTAATAAAATTAATTGTTTGTTTTCCACACTTTAACAATAAGTCAAAAACAGTTACGTGTATTGATCCATATATTTTTATTAAAATTCTAAACATAATCATTTTCAATAAATTCATTTTATTTATTTCAAAACATTTCAACTAAATAAATTATTTAATTTAAACTACCATTCAAAATCAAATGGAAATCCTAATAAATTTTCAAATTCTCAAATCACTATTATTCTAATTCAAGGCACCGTTCCTTAGGTTAATCATAAGGAAATCGTAGGTGTCTAACCTATCACGTTCAAAATCCAATCTCATCAATCAGGTGAGTATTCATATCCCCTTTTTATATCATTTCCTATTTGGGGGAAATCATGTGATACAATATATTCAATCATGATATTCTATTGTTGTTTCATTCTAAATTCAATTCAAGACAGGTTATGTTATTACTTGCAATTATGTGAACATACTATGATAAACTGGACGACAGTAAAACCCTAATTCAATCAATCAATCCTGGTAACAATGTAGATCTACTGGTTTGGATAACCCACCCCATATGAATAGTCGAGTGGTGATTGTACCAGAGGCAGGAGTTAATCTATGGTGTATGTGTGGAGTCTATTATATGCAAGTGTCAAGTCAAGGGGTTGTTATTGTGTCGGTTTATCTATATGCTTTACTATTGCAAAATAAGTCTTAATGTTACCTTGTGAATTGAATTATTCTCAATCAATCAATCAATCTATATGTATACTCAAAACTGTGATTACTCACCAGCTAATTCGTTAGCTGACTTTATTTTCTCACATGATTTCAGGTTAAGCAAGCTAGTGGACTTCTACTTGATCATATAAGACCTGGACTTAGTCAAAACAAAAGACAATTATTATTTGTGACTTTAACTGTTGTATTTGTATCTGTTAAATTCATGTTATCCTGTAATCTGATTTTAATATTATTTACACAATTAGACAATCATGAGTTATGAACAATCAATCATTCCCTCGTCCGCTCCGATGATTCCGCCGTCGGTCGGGGTGTGACAGATTGGTATCAGAGCCATGGTTATAGGGAATTAGGTTATTAGAAATGGAATGACCTAGACTATAACTAGGTACCTTTACACATGAGTCCTCTCATGTATTTTATATGCATAGATAGGATTATATGTGCTTTACATGTTTATACTTGATTATGTGATTATATACCTTATGTGATTCTCCCTATACTTTGAATCTATCAATATACACACGAATCTTAACTCATATTCTAAGGCATTGTGTGCCTAATTCAAGTGATTTCAAACTCCAAAACTCGATTGTTATTCATGGTTTTCAAATCTCGTCAAAGTCCGTGTCACATGACCGAGAACATGCAATGCTGGAAGAGTGGGATACCTGTATCTTAAGGTGTTCTGTCTAGGCAAGGTATTCATACAACTTGATTACCTTACCTGGGAACCCTCCAGATGAGTATTCGCTTATAGGTACGCATGTCCTCGTTAAGGTTGTGGTGGACACAAATACTTTGATAAGTCAACGTATTCGCTTTGGTTTGCGAACCGAACGTTTACACTCCTAACCTCTCATTGTTATTCTAAACAATCTCATTAACGATTTTATTATTTTGAAAAGTTTTAAAAACCAATTACCCGTTTCTCATAGAGGTTTCTTCTTTCCATATTATACAGAATGGCTTCTCGTCGAATCCGTTCACGATCTAGAAATTCTGGCCGTAAGATTTCTGCTATTGTAGCACGTGAAGTTACTGCGGTCATCCCAACTCTACTTACCCATTTGAACCAAGGCAACAATACTGTCCAAAACCCAATTGCACCAAACCCTCCCCGAACTTGTACTTACAAACATTTCAGTTCTTGCAACCCCACTAAGTTCAGTGGAACTGAAGGTGCTACTGGATTACTACAGTGGTTCGAAAGCATCGAGAACACTTTCCTAAACAGCGAATGCCCTGAAGATCTGAAAGTCCGGTATGCCACAAGTGTTCTTCAGAAACGTGCACTTACTTGGTGGAACGGAGAGAAACGAACCCGTGGAACTGAAACTGCTTTAGCATTGACGTGGGCTGAAGTTAAGGAACTCATGACTAAAGAGTTCTGCCCAAGAAATGAAGTCCGGAAACTGGAAGCTGATTTCTGGGAATTAACCCAAGACAGTGGCGAGAACCTCGCATACACTAACCGATTCCACGAACTGAGCCTTTTGGTACCGCATCTTGCTACCCCTACCTCCCGAGCCATCGAGAAATACATTGGTGGTCTACCCATGCAGATTCAGGATACGGTGCTAGGAAGAAATCCTTCAACACTAGAAGATGCTATCAGGCTGGCTGCACAGTTAACCGATAATCATGTGAAAGCTGGTTCCTTAACCAGGAAAGGATCGAAGAAGAATACCGATAAACTTTCTAACGAGACCGTCAAAACCGACCAACCCGAGCCTTCCAGGAACAAGAAGAGGAAGGCCAATTCTCAAAACTTTGCTGTAATTACCCCTGCTGTGCCAATTACTCAAGTCCCTCCAACACATCAACAAGCGGTAAACAACCAATCGCTGATGAGAAAGCCATACGCTGGACACCATCCACTGTGTAACATCTGCAATTACCATCATCCCGCTAACACTCAGTGTCGTCAATGCACAAACTGTGGTCGTTTGGGTCATACATTCAACGTGTGCAGGAGTGCTGCTAAAGCTCCGACCAATGCACCAGTTCACCAACATCTTCCTGCAATTACCCAGGGTAGTGCATGCTATCAATGTGGTGATCCGAACCATTTCCGCAATCGATGCCCTCAACTTATCAGCCTAGTTCCTACGGCTCAAGGACGTGCTTTCAACATCAATACCCAACAAGCTCAAGCCACCAATGATGTGGTGTTGAATAATTCTTGTACTTGATTTCGTCTTCATGATGTAATTCAAGATTTGTAATCGTGATTTTCCTTTTGTTACATTGATGTAATTTGGAAATTTCTAAATTTCTAATTGAGATATTTTTCCTTTCGTTGTTAAGTCGAGCCTTGAACCGTTTGCACCGCGGGAGATGCAAGAGTTTGCATGTAACACCCCAACCCGGGTAAGGTTGACGTGTCACATAAACAGTAATCAGAGTTTCATGAATGATAGAATTAAAGTACTAAGAAACACTCATATCCTTACATAGGTCCAAATAATTTAAATGAAGTCTTAAAATCAAATACTATTAAATCTTATTAATCCAAATGTTCTCATCCTAACTTCTTGAGTTAACACTCTTCACACGTTCCCCTGAGCCCCTTGAGTACCTGCTATAAAAATAAGAGAAAACAACAAAAGAAAATACGGCTGAGCCAAAGAATGCTCAGTAACGGAAATAAACAATAGCAATACAATGATCAATAATGATAACAATGAGATGATCAAGTTGAAAATCAAATGATAATGATCATCTAAAAGGAATACCCATATGAGCCAATAATAATAACAATTAACAATGTGTACATTAGCTACAGTTCTAATGCACCAATATGTGAGATAGGAATGTGGGCACACACACCTAACCATCTCACCAATAACAATAACAATGATATCCTAGGATCGATCCATACGCCTCCTTTAACAATAATCAATATGTGTAACAACTTAGCACATAATAATAATGTAGAGACGCTGTGGTCTAATCGCTCTGCCACAGATAGAGCACGTCACTTGTGCCACAATGACGCCCTATGTCCCCATAGGTGGATGTGCTCGGGTATGGAGGTCAATAATACAATCAAGTCAATATAACACAATAAGTTACACTAGAGCTCATAACCCTTAATCAAGGTTACTAGCTATAATCAATCATTTAGGAAGCATGTGACAATGAGTACAAAGCAGATAAAGGCTATCACATGCAAACAATATCAACTATACAATAAACACTTATAACAATAATCTTATGGATTTAACAACCAACAAGTCAAGTTAAGAATTCAAAATACAGATCAAGAACGAGAGGTATTTGTGCTACGAGAGGAAAGGTCGGAATCCGTACCTTATACACGAATGACAATAATCAGAAACAAAGTCTAGGCTCGGTTAACGCCGTGAGAACCTATGATAACGTAACGCAAATTACAGTTTGAAAAATTCCAGTTCTGCCTCTGTCTTTTCGCACTCGTTAAAAATACTAAACGACGTTTAAAAATTCTGAAAATCTCCAGTTTACTAGATTAGTGAGTTCTGAACAACTTTCATTTAGAAAAGTTTCTGATTTGGATTAGCGAAATATGAGAAAACGTGGATCTTTACAGCTGCGCAGAACTGCTAGCTGTTACGAAAACGACTGTTTGGAGGTCTAAACGAATGAGTTTTTCAATGTTTTATATATCAACGGATTCGTCTTTCGACGAACTTCGTCATGGACATAAATTTTAACTGATTTGAATCTGTTATGAAACAGTTATGCTCTCTGTAAGTTGGCTGTAAATTACTAGCTTAATTCAACAAAAAAACTATTTATAACGTTTGTTAAAAATATAAATATAGATTGTTAAGCTTTTTAATAAATTGATTTACAGAGATTAATTAGGTACCTTTATAAAAGGAGTCTTATATTTAATCCGATTTTTAACATTTATTTAAAAGAATTCATAAAAACAATTAAATAAATGTCCTTGTTATATAATTTTATAAAGGTCTAGGCTTAAAGAAAATTACAGAAAAATTAATTGGGCACTTTTAAAATAAACAGAGTTTATAAAAGTTGTTTTTATAATTTTTGGTAATTTTTACAAAATTTTAAAAGGTTAAATAGGGCTTTAAAAAAAATATGGCAGGAGCTCGGGTTCGAACCCGTGACCTCCTGCCCACAATCTCACACACTAACCAGTGAACCAAAGGCATACAGTCGCGTTTGTTCTTGTTCCCAAATTCTTTTAAACAGTTTAACCCCAACTCCTCCAAATCTAAGAACCCTAGTTTTCGTTTGGATCAAATTGAAGTACAAAACGATAATGATCAATGAAATAAACATGGGGCTTTGATTCCCCATGTGAAATCGAGTTTATGGGTGTGTTTAATTTTACCAGATGTAGTCGAATCGATGATGAACACTGGATGAACAAGCCGCGGTTTTTGTGGTGTTGATTTGGAAATCAAATGGTGATGTTAATCAAATTAACTTCACAGGTAGCTTCAAACGAGGTCAAAGATCGAATGCCCTCTGTCAATTTCATGAATTGATGCTCATAAGGCCGAGATCGATTTAGTTGCAGGTCGCGGGGAAGACAGAGATCGAATCAGGTTTCTGTGTGTTAATTGGTGCAATTTAAAGATTATACAGATTCGTAGTATTTTTAGCATCGTGCACATGTGGTTAATTCGATTATAATTGAGTTTTTGAATGCGATTCAACTCTGTAAAGAGCCGACAGTGTTCACGTGGGTGTGTAGATCGCATTATCGTTTGATTCCCGAATTATTGTGGGGTTATGGTTCGAATCTTGATCTATAAACGGTCGGTATGAATTAATTGGGTTAAAGGCACTTATTTTGGCCGTTTGGTACCCGCCGGAGAGTTGACCGGAGAAGGTGGCCGACGGGCGGTGGTGGGGGATTTGGGTTTGAATAAATTACAGAATGGTCCCTCAACTAACTTCTTTTATTATTTTGTGGTTAAACCTTTTGAAACAAGTTTCAAAAATTACCGAACAGCCCCTGAACTTATTTAAATCAAGAATAATAAATCTTATAAATTATTATTATTATTATTATTATTATTATTATTATTATTACGGGTATTATAATTCTATCCCCCTTAAAACAATTTCGTCCTCGAAATTCTAAATAATGTAGCATGAATCCTTCCGAAAATACAATACGGTGAAAATAATACTTCTTTAAGCACACACCACTCACGAATAGAGTAATCACTAACAGTTAGGCTTAGAAAAACTTACACTTAGTTGTCGAATAAGTATGGATACTTTGAACGAATCATTTCTTCTGTCTCCCATGTCGCCTCGCGTTCCGAATGATTTTTCCATAAAACTTTAACGAACGGTATAGACTTGCGTCTCATAACTCGTTCTTGACGATCAATAATAGCTTCAGGTTCTTCTTCATAAGAAAGATCTTCTTGAATCGCGTGAAGAGGGTAACTAATAACGTGCAACGGATGATAGTTGTATCCCCTCAACAAAGAGACATGAAAAACGTTATGAACATGAGAGAGTTGCGGGGGCAATGCTAAACGATACGAGACTTCTCCAACCCTTTCAAGAATATCAAACGGACCGATAAAACGTGGACTTAACTTTCCTTTAATTCCAAATCGACGTATGCCACGACAAGGTGACACTTTGAGAAACACATGATCTCCGACTCTAAATTCCAACGCTCGTCGGTGTTGATCGGCGTAACTCTTTTGTCTAGTTTGGGCTTCTTTCAACTTCTCCCTGGCAATGGCAACTTTGTCATTAGTAATTCTAACCAATTCCGGTCCTTCGATTATCTTCTCTCCAACCTCATTCCAACATATTGGTGCTCTACACTTTCGACCATATAGAAGTTCAAACGGGGCCATATTTATACTAGCCTGCCAACTATTATTATACGCGAACTCAACTAAGCATAGATACTCATCCCAATTGCCCGTCCATTTGAGTGCGCATGCTCTAAGCATATCTTTCAAAGTCTGAATAGTGCGTTCAGATTGTCCGTCAGTCTGCGGATGGAAGGCGGTACTAAATCTTAACTTGGTTCCCCAAGCATTTTGGAAACCCTTCCAAAAGCGTGACGTGAAACGCGGATCTCTATCACATACAATCGATGATGGCGTGCCATGAAGTCGAATAATATCTTGCAGAAATATCTCTGATAATTTGCTAACTGAGTAACCCTGTTGGATGGGCAAGAAATGAGCCGACTTTGTGAGTCTATCGACTACGACCCAAATGGCGTCGTTCTTCTTGAATGTTTTTGGTAGGCCTGTAACAAAGTCCATGGAAATATCATCCCATTTCCACACAGGAATATCTAATGGTTGCAGTAATCCACTAGCTCTTTGATGCTCAATCTTTACTTGCTGACAAGTTAAACAATGACTCACATATTTAGCTACATCTTCTTTCATACCACTCCACCAAAAGTTCTGCCTTAAATCTCTATACATCTTAGTGGCTCCCGGGTGAATAGAGAATGGTGAACTGTGTGCCTCTGCTAATAAGGAGTCACGAAGGGTTGAGTCATCTGGCACACATAATCTATTTCCACACCAGATAACTCCTTGTTCATCAACTCGAAACTCAGATTGTTTCCCTATCTTCAAATTTTGTAATATCGCCCAAAGTTCTCCATCTTGATTCTGAGCTTCCTTGATCCGTGTAATAAGATCAGATTCTATCCTCAACTTGGCTAGATAACCGTTAGACTCACCAAGCTGTAACCCAACTTCCATTTTATCAAGATCTGAGATAATCTGTGGTTGGATTTGAAGATATGCTACTCCACCTGCACTCTTTCGACTGAGAGCATCTGCCACGACATTCGCCTTGCCCGGATGATACTGGATGTTGGCATCGTAATCCTTGAGTAGTTCTAACCATCTCCTCTGCCTCATATTGAGTTCTTTTTGAGTGAAAATATACTTAAGGCTCTTATGATCAGTAAAGATGTCACATGTCTCTCCATACAAATAATGTCTCCAAATCTTTAATGCAAACACTACAGCTGCAAGCTCTAAGTCATGTGTTGGGTAGTTTACTTCATACGGTTTAAGCTGTCGGGAAGCATAGGCAATAACTTTACCATGCTGCATAAGAACACAACCGAGTCCCTTCTTTGATGCATCACTATAAATTTGGTATCCGCCAAAACCCGAAGGTAACGTAAGAATAGGGGCAGATACCAGTCTTTTCTTCAGTTCCTCAAAACTCTTTTCTCTATCCTCGTTCCACGTAAATTTTACACCCTTTCTCATAAGTTGAGTTAGAGGTAATGCTACACGAGAGAAACCTTCCACAAAACGTCGGTAATAGCCCGCTAAACCAAGAAAACTACGAACTTCAGTGACGGATGTCGGTCGAGGCCATTTAGTAATAGCTTCCACCTTTGCCGGATCCATAGTGATACCTTTAGCTGATACAACATGGCCTAAAAATGCCACTTGTTCAAGCCAAAAGTCACACTTAGAAAATTTAGCATATAACTTCTTTTGGCGTAAGGTCTCCAAAATCGTGCGAAGATGGTCTTCATGCTCCTCTCTACTTTTAGAGAATACCAAGATGTCATCGATAAAAACAATTACAAAGCGGTCCAAATACTCATGGAACACTCTGTTCATGAGGTCCATAAAGACAGCTGGAGCATTGGTCAAGCCAAAAGGCATAACTAGGAACTCATAGTGACCGTAACGGGTGCGGAATGCTGTCTTAGGAACATCTTGATCTCGGATCCTCAATTGATGGTATCCTGATCTGAGGTCGATCTTAGAGAAGAACTTTGCCCCTTGTAGTTGATCGAAGAGATCGTCAATACGCGGTAGCGGATAGCGGTTCCGGATAGTAATCTTATTAAGCTCTCGGTAGTCGATGCATAGACGCATACTACCATCTTTCTTCTTCACAAATAATACCGGTGCCCCCCATGGTGAAACACTTGGTCTAATGAATCCAAGTTGTAATAGCTCCTGCAGTTGTTCTTTCAATTCCTTTAACTCTACCGGAGCCATCCGATAAGGTGCCTTAGAAATAGGTTCCGCCCCGGGGATTAAATCAATAGTAAACTCGACTTCACGCTCAGGTGGTAACCCTGGAAGTTCTTCAGGAAAGACATCAGAGAATTCCCGAACAATAGGAAAGTCTTCAATACGAGGAGTATCCACTGATGTATCTTTTATAGAAGCTAAGAATCCCTCACATCCACGGAATATAAGCTTTTGGGCTTTCAGAGCAGAGATAATTTTGAGAGGCTTCCGAGGTAGGCTCCCTTGGTAAACTAAGTCAGGGTTCACAGGATCACCAAATAGCACACGACGAGTTTGACAATCTATGGTAACCTGGTGTCGTGTTAACCAATCCATGCCAAGGATAATATCGAAATCACCCATGTGCATAGGAAATAGGTCAGCCTCTCTTATGGTTGATTCGATCTGAATAGGACAGTTTTGATATACTTGTGAAATAACAATCGATTCTCCAACAGGAGTAGAAATCACTAATGCAGGCTCTAGAGCGGTAGGCATGATCATAAGGCGCTTTGTGAATAGATGAGATACTATCGAGTGGGTGGAGCCAGTATCAAACAATACAGAAATATTATAGTCACCATAACGAAGTATACCACAAATCGTACCTATATATTGATAACTAATGAGATACTAACGACGGTAAAACTAGAATCAATGGAAGTAGATTATGATTATTAGAATGAATTAGTACGGGAAGATGTACCTGGAGTATTAGCAGCTTCCCCTACAGTTAGTGCGAATACTCGACCTCCAGTAGTGGGTGGCGCATTGGCTCCCTTAGCATCATTCTCTGGTCGGTTCCTCGCCTTTGGGCATTGACTAACCCTATGCCCCATATCTCCACAACCAAGACAAGCTCCTGTAAGTCGACGACAAGTTCCGGGATGATGCTTTCCACAATGAGTACACATCGGATGTCTGGAAGGATTGCCTTTTTGATTCACCGGTTGAGCTGCAATTGGTTGTTGATAGGGTATCATTTGACCTTGACTTCGAGTCTTACCATGCCATGGCTTAGTGTTCTTCCCCGATCCTTGATTTTTCTGACGATCATTTCCATTTCGGTCAGATCCTTGAGATGACTCACCGCCAGCCTGAATACGAGTCCCATCTCTACTGCGCTTCTTATTATCCTCAAATTTTAACAAAAATTCTTTTCTCTCCAGGTCCACCCTTTTTGCAGCCCTAACTGCTTCCTCAACATTGTTGAAAGTGGAGTGAATAATAGCCTTACGAATCCGATCACATACTGCCCATTGATACTTTTCAGCCCGTTCCTCAGGTGGTCCAGCAGAAGAACCTAGAAATCCCAACAGTCGATAAAACCGGTCTGTAAAATCAGTGAGTGATTCATCGTTCCGTTGACGGATATTATCATACTCCCGCCTGTATGCTGCTTTATCCACATTCGTAAAATACTTGTCGAAGAATATGGAACGAAAATCATTCCAAGATAGAGTCTCCATGAACTGTTCGCCTCCTCTTTCAGCTACCACATTCTCCCACCATACTTGAGCATCTTCCTCCAGCTTATAAGCAGCTAAACCCGCCCTGTACTGCTGATCAACTCTAAGCACGGTAAAAATTTTCTCAATATGAGCGATCCAGTCTTTGGCCACTGCAGGTGTAGCCGCCTTAGTGAATGATCGTGGTTTTTGCTTTTGAAATCGCGCTAGCCAAACGTCCGCACCAGTTGGGTTTGGATTCGGGTTTGGATTTGGGTTTGGATTCGGATCCGGATTTGGGTTTGGATTTGGATTAGGATTTGGGTTTGGGTTTGGATTCGGATTACGTACCGCATCAATCAAAGTCGGTAGTATAGCAGTAAGTGCTTGGGTCATAGCACCAACAAGGTTTGGATCAGGTCCATTCGACCCGCTAGAATTTCGTGAATTACGGCTGGGAGGCATCTAAAATGAAAACATTTCACATTAATCAGAACAATGTGAATTAGAAAATAGCCATATAATATATAGAGAACCTAACCCAATGTCTACCCAATCCTCACATGTCTTAATTATTTAGTTTAAGTTTTCTACAGGAAGGAGCCTAAGCTCTGATACCATAACTGTAACACCCCAACCCGGGTAAGGTTGACGTGTCACATAAACAGTAATCAGAGTTTCATGAATGATAGAATTAAAGTACTAAGAAACACTCATATCCTTACATAGGTCCAAATAATTTAAATGAAGTCTTAAAATCAAATACTATTAAATCTTATTAATCCAAATGTTCTCATCCTAACTTCTTGAGTTAACACTCTTCACTCGTTCCCCTGAGCCCCTTGAGTACCTGCTATAAAAATAAGAGAAAACAACAAAAGAAAATACGGCTGAGCCAAAGAATGCTCAGTAACGGAAATAAACAATAGCAATACAATGATCAATAATGATAACAATGAGATGATCAAGTTGAAAATCAAATGATAATGATCATCTAAAAGGAATACCCATATGAGCCAATAATAATAACAATTAACAATGTGTACATTAGCTGCAGTTCTAATGCACCAATATGTGAGATAGGAATGTGGGCACACACACCTAACCATCTCACCAATAACAATAACAATGATATCCTAGGATCGATCCATACGCCTCTTTAACAATAATCAATATGTGTAACAACTTAGCACATAATAATAATGTAGAGACGCTGTGGTCTAATCGCTCTGCCACAGATAGAGCACGTCACTTGTGCCACAATGACGCCCTATGTCCCCATAGGTGGATGTGCTCGGGTATGGAGGTCAATAATACAATCAAGTCAATATAACACAATAAGTTACACTAGAGCTCATAACCCTTAATCAAGGTTACTAGCTATAATCAATCATTTAGGAAGCATGTGACAATGAGTACAAAGCAGATAAAGGCTATCACATGCAAACAATATCAACTATACAATAAACACTTATAACAATAATCTTATGGATTTAATAACCAACAAGTCAAGTTAAGAATTCAAAATACAGATCAAGAACGAGAGGTATTCGTGCTACGAGAGGGAAAGGTCGGAATCCGTACCTTATACACGAATGAAATAATCAGAAACAAAGTCTAGGCTCGGTTAACGCCGTGAGAACCTACGATAACGTAACGCAAATTACAGTTTGAAAAATTCCAGTTCTGCCTCTGTCTTTTCGCACTCGTTAAAAATACTAAACGACGTTTAAAAATTCTGAAAATCTCCAGTTTACTAGATTAGTGAGTTCTGAACAACTTTATTTAGAAAAGTTTCTGATTTGGATTACCGAAATATAGAAAAAAGTGGATCTTTACAGCTGCGCAGAACTGCTAGCTGTTACGAAAACGACTGTTTGGAGGTCTAAACGAATGAGTTTTTCAATGTTTTATATATCAACGGATTCGTCTTTCGACGAACTTCGTCATGGACATAAAGTTTAACTGATTTGAATCTGTTATGAAAGAGTTATGCTCTCTGTAAGTTGGCTGTAAATTACTAGCTTAATTCAACAAAATAAACTATTTATAACGTTTGTTAAAAATATAAATATAGATTGTTAAGCTTTTTAATAAATTGATTTACAGAGATTAATTAGGTACCTTTATAAAAGGAGTCTTATATTTAATCCGATTTTTAACATTTATTTAAAAGAATTCATAAAAACAATTAAATAAATGTCCTTGTTATATAATTTTATAAAGGTCTAGGCTTAAAGAAAATTACAGAAAAATTAATTGGGCACTTTTAAAATAAACAGAGTTTATAAAAGTTGTTTTTATAATTTTTGGTAATTTTTACAAAATTTTAAAAGGTTAAATAGGGCTTTAAAAAAAATATGGCAGGAGCTCGGGTTCGAACCGTGACCTCCTGCCCACAATCTCACACACTAACCAGTGAACCAAAGGCATACAGCCGCGTTTGTTCTTGTTCCCAAATTCTTTTAAACGTTTAACCCCAACTCCCCCAAATCTAAGAACCCTAGTTTTCGTTTGGATCAAATTGAAGTACAAAACGATAATGATCAATGAAATAAACATGGGGCTTTGATTCCCCATGTGAAATCGAGTTTATGGGTGTGTTTAATTTTACCAGATGTAGTCGAATCGATGATGAACACTGGATGAACAAGCCGCGGTTTTTGTGGTGTTGATTTGGAAATCAAATGGTGATGTTAATCAAATTAACTTCACAGGTAGCTTCAAACGAGGTCAAAGATCGAATGCCCTCTGTCAATTTCATGAATTGATGCTCATAAGGCCGAGATCGATTTAGTTGCAGGTCGCGGGGAAGACAGAGATCGAATCGAGGTTTCTGTGTGTTAATTGGTGCAATTTAAAGCTTATACAGATTCGTAGTATTTTTAGCATCGTGCACATGTGGTTAATTCGATTATAATTGAGTTTTTGAATGCGATTCAACTCTGTAAAGAGCCGACAGTGTTCACGTGGGTGTGTAGATCGCATTATCGTTTGATTCCCGAATTATTGTGGGGTTATGGTTCGAATCTTGATCTATAAACGGTCGGTATGAATTAATTGGGTTAAAGGCACTTATTTTGGCCATTTGGTACCCGCCGGAGAGTTGGCCGGAGAAGGTGGCCGACGGGCGGTGGTGGGGGATTTGGGTTTGAATAAATTACAGAATGGTCCCTCAACTTACTTCTTTTATTATTTTGTGGTTAAACCTTTTGAAACAAGTTTCAAAAATTACCGAACAGCCCCTGAACTTATTTAAATCAAGAATAATAAATCTTATAAATTATTATTATTATTATTATTATTATTATTATTATTATATTATTACGGGTATTATATTGCAAGTCAACCTATGACTAAGGACACTCATATCTCCTAAATGATTCTAACTCATCAAAACAGGGGTGATTCCCTTACTTTGGTGATGAATCTTTATTCATTTCAATAAATGTTTTTCAATGATGTGTTTTATGAAATTTTATCCTCTGGATTAGGGTGATTTCCTTATCTCGAGGACTAACTTCAATTATTCACTTTGGAACTTGCATTTCACAAATGACATGATATCACTAAAATAGGATTGAAACCCGTACTTTGGTGACAAATGTCAATCTTCAATTGTTTTCTTGTTATTATGAAATTCAATCATCAAGATAGACGTAAATTTCATACCTTGGTGATAATTTCATTTTTATGGATTGTATTTCTCAAATGAAACGACCTCGTCAAAGTAGGAGTGAATTCTGGAT
This sequence comes from Flaveria linearis, assembly GCA_024085815.1. Classification (NCBI taxonomy): domain Eukaryota; kingdom Viridiplantae; phylum Streptophyta; class Magnoliopsida; order Asterales; family Asteraceae; genus Flaveria; species Flaveria linearis. The sequence continues at coordinate 10,866,283 of CM044008.1, read as the reverse complement.
TTTGATGAGGAAGTCTATCTTATCATATTTTGTTTTTGTAAAAATTCATCGTTAAGATAGGAGTGATTTCCCTTACCTTAATGGTGAGTTATCTCGTCTTATTTCTGAAGATTCTCAGATTGAACTTTTGATTGGTAAGTTAGTGGTCATACCTTGAGAGTACACCATCAAGTTAGGGGTGAAAACCATACCTTGATGACTATTCTCATTTCTTGATCTCCAACTTACCATGGTTGTAATCAAGTGACGAGACGCATGTAGTAACTTGAAGGGTGAAATAATGTTAGTGTTTCGACCTATCAAGCCAAAGCATGATCTCTGAACTTGAAAAGAGACCCGATCGTTTTAGGTTAATTTTGATTCTAAGCTTGGAACATTTAAATTCTTAAATCAATTTCTTTTCCTTTATTCTCATGTTTTGACTCGATCTAGCTACATCAAACCATTTATTCCTTACTTATCAACTTACATTTTGAGATATCATCAACACCTGATTACGTGATGGTAGTCTTCCTAAACAATCTATTGTCAAGTAAAGATATTATCTCTGATCGTGATGGTCGCTTCATCTCTCGTTTCTGGAAAAGTCTCCAATCAGCTCTCGAAACTCAACTGAATCTTAGTACAACCTATCATCCGCAAACCGACGTCAGACTGAAAGAACGATACAGACCCTCGAGGATATACTCCGGGCTTGTGTCATTGATTTCAGTGGATCGTGGGATTTTCATCTTCCATTGATTGAATTCTCTTACAATAACAGTTACCAGACCAACAGATGGCACCATTTGCGGCCTTGTATGGTCTGAAGTTGGTGAATCACAAATTACTGGTCCGGAATCGATACAAGAAACAACCGACAAAATTCATAAGATCCGTGATAGTTTGCTCACTGCTAGAAATCGTCAAAAGCATTATGCTGACAAAAGACGTAAGCCCATGGAATACAATGTCGGTGATCTCGTACTTCTTAAGGTATCACCTTGGAAGGGAGTGATTCGCTTTGGAAAGAAAGGGAAGCTAGCACCTCGTTACGTGGGTCCATTCAAAGTGCTCGAGCGAATTGGGAAAGTGGCCTACAAGCTTGAGCTACCCCAAGAGCTCGGCAATATACATCCGACGTTTCATGTTTCAAACCTCAAGAAATGTCTTGCGATGAAAATCTCCACATTTCACTCGACAAAGTCCAGATTGATGAATCTATGCACTTTATTGAGAAATCTGTGGAAATTTTGGATCGGGAAGTCAAACAACTCAAACGCAGCCGAATACAGATTGTCAAAGTCCGCTGGGAATCTAAACGTGGCCCAGAGTTCACCTGGGAACGTGAGGACCAAATGAAATCCAAGTACCCTCATCTCTTCGTTTCAGCCTCCTCGTGATTAAAATTTCGGGACGAAATTTCCTAAAGCAGGGGAAACTGTAACATTGCGTATTTTCTTTAATAAAGTTGATTTTATTCGATGTTGATTCCGAAAAAAAAAATACGATAATAATAATAATAATAATAATAATAATAATAATAATAATAATAATAATAATAACAATAATTATAATAATAAAGTACAGGGGTTAATATGGTAGTATTTAAAATTAATTTAGAGACTTTAAACACTAAATAATAAACACTTCAAACCTCAGGGGGGCAATGTGTAATTTTTTTAAAAAAAAAATCACAGCCACCACCCCCGTCGAACTACCCTCCCGCCGGCCAAACTCCGGCCGACCCTCCGGCGAGCTTCAAACGCCAAGAATAATGCGATTCAACCCAATCCAACACTCCCGACATATTCACGTGGGAGATTCGAACGCGTGCCACACAGACAATCCAAAATTCGAGCTAGTGCGATGTAGAACCCGAGCCACGCGTGTCGGACCTTTTGTCAGTCCACAGATCGCACTAAACACTTAAATTAATTCAATTGAATCAGCAGGAACAATTGTATAACTACCACTAACGATCCCCATTTTCAATTGTACCTAAAACAAATCCAAACATCTCGTTCGAGTTCTCCCATTGCCGCGACCTGCAACTCGATCTAAACCCCACTTTCGATCGATTTGAAGAGAAACTGATAAGGGGGTTTTCATCAATATCATCATTCGAAGCTACCTTAGAGTTTAATTTGATTTTCATAATCGTCTACCCAGTAATCGATCACCAACTAGTGTCGCGACTGTTCTTCATTGGGTAAACCTCGATTTAATCACCCTATAGTCAATTACATACACACACACACTCGTTTAATCATGGGGAACAAAAGCCCCATGATTGCGGAAGCATTCGAGATCGATCTCGAGGTCAATTTGGGCTTCGATCGACCTAGGGCTCATACGGGAATTGGGGTTTGATAGGGATTATGTTTAAAACAATTAAATTCTGATTCCTTTCGTGGTTGTGACCTTGGTTCACTGGTCCCTGCACCCCTTTGCAATCCGTGAGGTCCCGGGTTCGACCCCGGGCCACCTCAAATTTTTTTAACTATTTTTCTAAGCCTTGTAAAAATCCAGAAAAATATCTAAAAATTATAAAAATGTTTTTACAAACATTAAAAATTTTTAGAACAACTTAGTTATTTCCTGAAATTTATTTTTAACACTTTAACTATTTTAATAAATGTTTTAAATAAATAAAATTACAAATGATACAAAATTATTTAAATAAAAGTAAACTCTTAATAATAATTTAATTTATTAAATTATTATTCGACACTATTAATTATTCAAGATAATTGCAAATATATGTATTTTATAATTTTACAGATTATTTACAAAAGTCATTTTGTGTTACTTAAATAATTAAATATTTTAATTGATTATATCATATAATTAATTAATAAAATTAATTGTTTGTTTTCCACACTTTAACAATAAGTCAAAAACAGTTACGTGTATTGATCCATATATTTTTATTAAAATTCTAAACATAATCATTTTCAATAAATTCATTTTATTTATTTCAAAACATTTCAACTAAATAAATTATTTAATTTAAACTACCATTCAAAATCAAATGGAAATCCTAATAAATTTTCAAATTCTCAAATCACTATTATTCTAATTCAAGGCACCGTTCCTTAGGTTAATCATAAGGAAATCGTAGGTGTCTAACCTATCACGTTCAAAATCCAATCTCATCAATCAGGTGAGTATTCATATCCCCTTTTTATATCATTTCCTATTTGGGGGAAATCATGTAATACAATATATTCAATCATGATATTCTATTGTTGTTTCATTCTAAATTCAATTCAAGACAGGTTATGTTATTACTTGCAATTATGTGAACATACTATGATAAACTGGACGACAGTAAAACTCTAATTCAATCAATCAATCCTGGTAACAATGTAGATCTACTGGTTTGGATAACCCACCCCATATGAATAGTCGAGTGGTGATTGTACCAGAGGCAGGAGTTAATCTATGGTGTATGTGTGGAGTCTATTATATGCAAGTGTCAAGTCAAGGGGTTGTTATTGTGTCGGTTTATCTATATGCTTTACTATTGCAAAATAAGTCTTAATGTTACCTTGTGAATTGAATTATTCTCAATCAATCAATCAATCTATATGTATACTCAAAACTGTGATTACTCACCAGCTAATTCGTTAGCTGACTTTATTTTCTCACATGATTTCAGGTTAAGCAAGCTAGTGGACTTCTACTTGATCATATAAGACCTGGACTTAGTCAAAACAAAAGACAATTATTATTTGTGACTTTAACTGTTGTATTTGTATCTGTTAAATTCATGTTATCCTGTAATCTGATTTTAATATTATTTACACAATTAGACAATCATGAGTTATGAACAATCAATCATTCCCTCGTCCGCTCCGATGATTCCGCCGTCGGTCGGGGTGTGACAGATTGGTATCAGAGCCATGGTTATAGGGAATTAGGTTATTAAAAATGGAATGACCTAGACTATAACTAGGTACCTTTACACATGAGTCCTCTCATGTATTTTATATGCATAGATAGGATTATATGTGCTTTACATGTTTATACTTGATTATGTGATTATATACCTTATGTGATTCTCCCTATACTTTGAATCTATCAATATACACACGAATCTTAACTCATATTCTAAGGCATTGTGTGCCTAATTCAAGTGATTTCAAACTCCAAAACTCGATTGTTATTCATGGTTTTCAAATCTCGTCAAAATCCGTGTCACATGACCGAGAACATGCAATGCTGGAAGAGTGGGATACCTGTATCTTAAGGTGTTCTGTCTAGGCAAGGTATTCATACAACTTGATTACCTTACCTGGGAACCCTCGAGATGAGTATTCGCTTATAGGTACGCATGTCCTCGTTAAGGTTGTGGTGGACACAAATACTTTGATAAGTCAACGTATTCGCTTTGGTTTGCGAACCGAACGTTTACACTCCTAACCTCTCATTGTTATTCTAAACAATCTCATTAACGATTTTATTATTTTGAAAAGTTTTAAAAACCAATTACCCGTTTCTCATAGAGGTTTCTTCTTTCCATATTATACAGAATGGCTTCTCGTCGAATCCGTTCACGATCTAGAAACTCTGGCCGTAAGATTTCTGCTATTGTAGCACGTGAAGTTACTGCGGTCATCCCAACTCTACTTACCCATTTGAACCAAGGCAACAATACTGTCCAAAACCCAATTGCACCAAACCCTCCCCGAACTTGTACTTACAAACATTTCAGTTCTTGCAACCCCACTAAGTTCAGTGGAACTGAAGGTGCTACTGGATTACTACAGTGGTTCGAAAGCATCGAGAACACTTTCCTAAACAGCGAATGCCCTGAAGATCTGAAAGTCCGGTATGCCACAAGTGTTCTTCAGAAACGTGCACTTACTTGGTGGAACGGAGAGAAACGAACCCGTGGAACTGAAACTGCTTTAGCATTGACGTGGGCTGAAGTTAAGGAACTCATGACTAAAGAGTTCTGCCCAAGAAATGAAGTCCGGAAACTGGAAGCTGAGTTCTGGGAATTAACCCAAGACAGTGGCGAGAACCTCGCATACACTAACCGATTCCACGAACTGAGCCTTTTGGTACCGCATCTTGCTACCCCTACCTCCCGAGCCATCGAGAAATACATTGGTGGTCTACCCATGCAGATTCAGGATACGGTGCTAGGAAGAAATCCTTCAACACTAGAAGATGCTATCAGGCTGGCTGCACAGTTAACCGATAATCATGTGAAAGCTGGTTCCTTAACCAGGAAAGGATCGAAGAAGAATACCGATAAACTTTCTAACGAGACCGTCAAAACCGACCAACCCGAGCCTTCCAGGAACAAGAAGAGGAAGGCCAATTCTCAAAACTTTGCTGTAATTACCCCTGCTGTGCCAATTACTCAAGTCCCTCCAACACATCAACAAGCGGTAAACAACCAATCGCTGATGAGAAAGCCATACGCTGGACACCATCCACTGTGTAACATCTGCAATTACCATCATCCCGCTAACACTCAGTGTCGTCAATGCACAAACTGTGGTCGTTTGGGTCATACATTCAACGTGTGCAGGAGTGCTGCTAAAGCTCCGACCAATGCACCAGTTCACCAACATCTTCCTGCAATTACCCAGGGTCGTGCATGCTATCAATGTGGAGGTTCTCAATTACACCTTGATTGAGCTAGAAAAAATTTTTGTCGCAAACAATAGATCCTTGGCTGACTTTCCTAATCTACCTCAAATGGACTGTTCTATGCTATATGGTTCTCTTAACCGGCTTATTGCTGCTGAACGAACTTATAACATCCAGGAAGAGATTAATCTTTTTAATAACCTACATTGTGGGTTGAATGTGCAACAAAAGGAGGTGTATGACCGTATAATACATTCTGTTGATAGTGGGAGTGGTGGATTATTTTTCATCTACGGTAGTGGAGGCACGGGTAAAACGTATTTATGGAAGACGATTATAGCTTCCATTCGTTCACGTGGCAGGATTGTGTTATCTGTTGCCTCTTCTGGGATCGCTTCTCTATTATTACCCGGTGGTCGTACTGCACATTCACGCTTTAGGATACCTTTTGATCTTGATAAGGATTCATGTTGCTCAATTGATGTTGGTTCAGATCTCGCGGAGTTGATTATTGCTTCTGAGTTGATCATATGGGACGAGGCACCTTTACAACATCGATATGCATTTGAAGCTGTCGATCGCACTTTTAGGGATATATGTAAGCATTCAATTGTTGATGCAGAGCAAAGAGTTTTTGGGGGAAAGGTCGTGGTCCTCGGTGGTGACTTTCGCCAGATTCTTCCTGTAATTCCCCATGCACCACGTGCTGAGATTGTTGCATCAGTTATCAATAGATCGTCTACTATATGGGATGCTTGTAACGTCTTTTGTTTGACAACAAACATGAGACTGCGTTGCCCGAGTATTAGTGATGTTGATCGGGCACAACAACAACAGTTTAACAAGTGGATTTTGGACATGGGGGCGGGTCGACTTCAGACAATGTCATTAGTGGGTGAAGATGACCCTTCATGGATCAGCATTCCCAGTGATTTGTTAATCCCTATTTCTGATGATCCTATTACGTCAGTTGTACGATCTACTTTCCCTGATATTGTGGCAAGATTTAATGATGTCCAATACCTACACGAGCGATGCATTTTATGCCCAACTAATGATTAGGTAGACAAAATAAATCTACATGTGCTAAATAGCATGCCTGGTGACATGCACGAGTTGTTAAGTGCTGATGACATCTGCACAAGCACGAACAACTTTGAGGAGATGCGTAGTATGTATCCTATTGAATTTCTTAACACTCTGCAGTTTTCAGGCGTTCCAAATCACATGGTACAGTTAAAAGTCGGTGCCCCAATAATTCTACTACGAAACCTAAATTTAAAAAAAGGATTGTGTAATGGTACTAGATTAGTGGTTACTCAGATAAGCCGGCGTGTTATTGAGGCTATTATTATCACGGGCACACATATAGGCGAAAAGGCTTTTATTGGACGGATTGACATGACACCAACTTCTACATGTTGGCCATTCCATTTGAAAAGAAGACAATTTCCTATTAAAGTTTGTTTTGCAATGACAATTAATAAAAGTCAAGGCCAAACATTCAACAATGTGTGCGCGTACCTTGTAAAACCCGTTTTCACGCATGGTCAATTGTATGTTGTTGCGTCTCGCGTCACATCTCGCGCTGGATTGCGCTTCTACATTGACAACGGTGACAAGTGTGCGAATAATCTAACGAGAAATGTTGTTTACAAGGAAGTGTTTTACAGCTTACCACAAATGTCAGGAGAGTCTTATTTGTGACCTGTTTTTCAGCATCTTGGAAATATAAATTTTTTCCAAATGATGCTTTTACAAGGTGTGTTTTTATCTCCATCTTTTTTAATGCTACGGTCCGAATAGACTTTGTTGCAGCTTCATGAAATTTATAGGCTTTGTTTATGCTTACGTTATGTTTTTTTATAACTTATGTTGTTATGTATGATGCATCAACTATTGGTCTGTAGGTTCTTACGTTTTCTTTTAATTCACTTGCACCTTTCAGGGTTCATCATTACCAATGGCTTATCGTTATGTTGCTGACCTACGACCCAACATCACTGACAAGTGGAAGGTTAATGTGATGGTTTCACGGTCATGGACAACTTTTAATCCTACCACAAACCGAGTATTGTCCTTAGACGTTATCCTATCCGACGAACGTGTAAGTAAACCTCCACATAATTTACATATATGTTGTTTTAATGTTGTCTCTATTTAACAATAATTATTGCTTTTATGTTAGTCATGCTCTATTCATGGTCGAATCCCAGCTAACTTGATCCACAAATTCAAGAACATTTTGGTTGAGGGTTGCGTCTATACCATTCATAGGTTTATGGTTCTCCCGTATGAGATGCTCTATCGACCGTTACAACGTGAAACTTTCATCCAGTTTTCAAACGCAACGACAGTTTGCGTGTCACCAGTTAGATCTTCTGGCTTTGACCGATATGTTTTTAACTTGGTCCCGTTTGATGCTCTACGCCGTCGTCTCAATAACGACATGTATTTAACAGGTACTATAGTTTTGTGCTTTACATCCCTATTATTCAAGTGTTTTGACCATTTGTCCTACATGTATTTCCAGACTTCATTGGCATTATTCGTGTTTGGGGGCCTCTTGAAAACAGCTCCCGCACGTCTGAGTTATTTGGTCGGCAGCGACGGCACGTCGTTCTTTCTGATGAAAGGTGTTAATTTTTTTGTTTTTTGCTATACCTTATGCTTGGTGATCAAGTTCACGAGTTTTTGGGTCTTTGCTATTAATACGCAGTGGCGTTTTAGTTAATGTTACATTATGGGGCCAACTCGCTCAAAAGATCTGTGATGATGATATACGAGCGTACGGTGATCAACAGGTTGTAATGATCTTGACATCATGCAAAGTTCGACCGTTTAAAGGTACTTTTATTGAAAGCCTTTCCTACCTTCATTACTATGCAATTCACATATATTATCCGCATTTATTCCTCGCAATGGTAGGTGCTCCGAGTCTCGTCACAACAGTTGCCTCTCACATATATGTGAATTTATCGCTTCCCGTTGTTCAAAGCTACAGGAACATGTACAACCATAACCAATCAAGTACCTATATAACACTAGCTTTATATTACTATGTGCTTATGTATCTAATGTCTTTTTATAGTGTCACTGGACCTATTACATTAGAAACAGAGGAAGCACAGAACACGGAATCGGTTGTCACGGCCATTTCAGAAATTTACACCAACTTACAGAAGGGTGTTGCACCGGTATGGTCGTTTTAGATTGGAAAAACTACTTATGTTTTGTAGTATACTCTCTAATTAATTTTGTTCTGTTATAGGGGACCATGTATATTGTTGATGGAACAATAATCGACGTTGATCTGTCATGTGATTGGAAGTACGTGCAATGTAGCACGTGCCACAAGAAGACGACACTTATTGATTCACACTACTTTTGTGGTCCTTGCCAAAAAAATATTGTCACTCCACGTCAAGCGTAGGTTTGCTTGCGCTGTTTTCAATGTTTATCTACGTCTTATTGACATTGATATTCTTGTAGATATAAGCTGGTTATTCGCGTAACGGACATGGACGAGGAAATGTTGTGTGTGCTCTTTGACGATACTGCCATTGCTCTTCTGGGTCTTGATGCGGATGCGTTGGTTGCGCTAAGCTTGACAGAGGTAATTCCTTACACATGCCCTATGATTGTCATAACGCACGTTGCCAAGCGTAAAACCAACATAACTTCGTCATGCTTGTATTTTTATATGATTGTATGAGCTAATACATAAGTGTTTATGTGACATTTTTTATACTCACTTTCTTATGTTTATGGATAGGGTGTTGACAATCCATACTGGATACAAGATTTCTTCATTGACAACTTATGTGCCAGGAGGATCGTTGTCAGGATAAAGATTGATAAATTTAACTTACCACCCACTTATATTCGACGCTTTACCGTATCAAAATACATCGGTGACGATCTAAAGATAAAAAAACCATGATTGCAGCACTCCGGTGGTTGCTACTAATCCCATTCCTTCAGCACCTGACGTTGGAGCCGATGATCAGCAAGATGAAGACAGTGAAATGTTTCGCCGAATAACACAGGACGAGTGGGACATGGCAGCTGAATCTTTATGGGGTCCGCGTATCCCTTATTCCACATCCACGGTTTCAACATCGTCCTTATCGGTTAGTCTACTGTTTGTTTGTATTTTAAACAATGGCATGTTCTACTTCTCCCTAATTTCATCGTGCCGTAATTTTAGCCTGTGGTTGCTGATGACAAGGAGAGTGAATCCTGCAACCGTCTGCCATCGCCAGGTGCTGTTGATGCAAGTCTGCCTGCTACATCGACCAAACCCGAGGCCACAGGGAAGGATCCACAACCCAGTAGTCATGCTAGGCCAAGGAGGAATGCCAAGGCTCCACGACGCTATTTGGGCTAAGGACGTTATTAGGTACCCTTGTGCGGTGTGCCGTATATTTTGGCATATTGCACCATTAGGTTTACTGTTCTTCTGATTGTTTAATTAATTTTTTTGTTGTTGTTCATATAGCTTCCAGATGGGGTTCAATTCGAGTAGAGGTTGTGCCACTTAGTTTCTATATGTCGTTGTTTACTTGGTTACTATGTCCTGTGGAACTTTTGTATTAGCGCTTCACCTGTCACTTTGAGATCCTTATTACTTCTTTTATTGCCATGGTAGGGCTTACGTGAATGTATGCTCTGGTTGAATTTGTTATATCTATAGGATCCATGACTCCATTGGAGAAGGTCAGAATTTATAAAAAAATCTGAATTGAGTAGCAGTGGAAGAAATAATTTAATAAATCATATTATTTAAAAAATAACCATAAAGAAAAAAAGATCTCATGGATTTTTGGTTAATGCAAATAAACTATTTAGAATCAGTCTATTCATATAATTGATACACATATTTGTGGTTGTTCACAAACTAATCGTCATTTTCTTTTGTTGTAAGCCTCTAAGTTTTTAATTAACAGATGTTGAACCACATTTAATGCCTAATTAAAATGACCAGTAATAGTCACCAGATAGGTTATCAAAAAAATTTCGACCATCTGAAAAGTAAAAAGTTCAGGACTAAAAAAAAGGGATCATGTTGTGATACATAAATAAACTAATCAAATTATAATCTGTTCATGGATTATGATATAGTTTGCAGGTTGTAGTATGCATTTAATCATATTTAGAAAATACGACTATCAACCTTGAAGGTACACAATAAGTAGATATAAAAACGTTGAACCCACATGTAAAACGTAAAACATTAAAAACAATAACTAAGTCGATCTAACACGCGTTGTGACGGGGCCGTCAAACGGGAAAATATAGGCGTAAAAGCGTTGAACAACATGTGCACGTTGCGACGTGTTAACTCGTAAAAATCAAAATCAAAACGTAAACGATAAATTTATAAAAGGTGAAATTATACTGAACCAAAGTTGAAAGTAATAAATTATAGGGATTAAATTGTAAACAATATTAGGGTTAAAAGTAAAAAAACTAAAAATAAAATAAAAACCAAAAGTGAGTACAACCCACTAAAGTTTACTTACAACTCATAATCCACAAATAAATTAATGATTTGTATTATATATAATTGAAACAAATAAATTATGAAGTTTGATTATAAATTGTTGAGCAAAATCCTAAATAAATAAGTCATGACATAGCTAAAAACCTTGACCCAACATTATTAATACAATTAAAAAATTAAGATCGCAGCAGTGGAAAGCACGTGTGCCAATGTGAATGTAGAAGATTAAGATAAAAGTTGCATACAAAAACGTCCGAACTCCTGACAATTTTGCTTTATGTACGACACCGTCATTCAAGCATAAAAAGTTGTACAATATGCTATGCTTAGAATTATGCATTTTAAAGTATATATAATTTCAAACAAATGCCACTATGCAGCGGTTGGCAACAGTGCTTTGACGGGCAAGTTCAGTTTTTGACTATTTCAACTCTCCCACCGGTTACATGAGTAGTTATTTCCGTGATTTTAGATGTCCGATTTCTATATAGGTGGGTTCATTCTTTTTTGTGGTAGTTTTCCTATATAAGAGTCATGTTGTTTATCAGATATTCACTACCTCCTCAGCGTTTTACTGTCGTTGAAGTGTGTTGTCGTTGAGGTGTGTGTGCCCTTTTTTGTGGCTTTTAGTTCTCTTTATGTGCTTGGGTTACAGCACGGATTCTAACCTACTTCTTCTTTCATCAGCGCTGTCATCTTGGTTTTGTTGGCGTGTTTAACGGGTAATCTTGGGTGTTCCCTTCTAAATCTCGATCCTCAGGTATGTTGCCTTTTGTTAAGTGAAATTACCTTTGATGTTACAACTTCATTATGGTTATGTGTTCATGAATGTTTCTCAGATTTTTGTAGTAGACTGTTAATTTAGATGGCGATTGACATCAACAACATAAATATTGATTCATATCTTTGGTGTGTGCCCATCTCGGGTTGCATGTGACTATGATTTGATTCGTGCCTGTGAATTACATTTAAGTCTTACTTATGACGACCTTCATAGAGTCGAAAAATTAATAAAAAATACGCCAGAAACCTTAAGTGAGTGGGCAGCCAATCACCAGCCACGTCATTGCAGTCTATTCTTGGATCAAATCCTTGCCACCTTCTTTTCAAAGATTCCATGTATATTATTTAAACATATAACCTTAATCCTTTTTTTTATTTACTGTCACCCCCTTAAAACTTTTATCATTTTACATTTACTATAAAATTAATAACCACCTTTAAATACTAACAATAAATTTTACAACCTATTAAAAATTACAAAAAATAACCACCTTGGTCATGTTTGTACGCTGACAAAACTCGTTCCTTTACTCTATTGTTAGTATTGTTATTATCTTTTTTGTTGTTGTTACACTTATTTATATATTTATAATATAACTATAGATAATAATGGTACGCATTCTATTAAAATATAAGTCATATACGTGTGTTATTCTACATATGCTTTTCTCACTCTTTTGGATCATATTATTTTTTTCAACTACTATGCAAGAGTACTCAAATTATTATTTGTCTTACTAATGTTGGTACTATTAATATTAATATTAATAATATTAATATTATATTATTATTATTATTATCGTTATCATACTATTTCTCTTAGTATTATTGTTACACGTATAATTACTATTAGTAGCATGTTATTTTACAATTTATTATTAATTTGTTGCATGTGATGGAGATACTTTCTTGATAGTAGTACATACTTTTCATATTTTTTACACTCCATGTATGCATTACTAAAGTAAGTTTTGCATTCTTACATCAAAGATCTAGATAAGCACGTGGGTATGGCAGACCTTCCATTTTTTTAATAATGTCGGAGATAATTTCAAGACTTCCAGGGAAGATTGTTATGCAATGCAAGGTTGTTTGCAAGGAATGGAGGTCCTTTATATCAACAAAAGACTTTGCCATGATTCATTGTAGCCGTATGAAAACATTTTCAGAGAAGAAGATTCTTGCATTTGACAAACAAGCCAATTCCCTTCATACGTTTTGCTACGATTCACCTCAATGTTGGGTGGAAAAAACCGTTTCTTTGCCGTTCGACACCCAATTGTCTGATTTGCTGGTTTTAGGTACCTTGGATGGAATGTTGTGTGTAAGTATAATGAATACCAAAGAATTGTTTATTTGGAATCCACCTACACGTGCCTATAGGAGGTTGCCTAGCTCCAAATATTATGGTCTATATGATACGGATGCCGATGCCCTCGGGTTCTACGTTGATTCGTCTAATGAGTATAAGGTGCTGCATATAAAGCGCAAGGCTGGGGTGATTCAACCTTATGTGTATTCTACATTCTCTAATTGTTGGCGAAAAATCAAATTCATCCAAGGCTACCATTGCTGTCCCTCAAAGCGAAAAATCAAAATCATCCAAGGCTACCATTATTGTACCCCGAAACACCATTGGTCGCAAGGTACTCTTTCCGGAGATGGTCTCTATTTCACAGACATGTTCTTTGGTCCTTGTGTTCAATCAATGATACGTTTAGATGTTAATTCGGAGGAGTTCACTGAAGTACCTTTTCCAAGTGTTATATCGAAAGGAGGATGCGAGGGTTCTTTAGTAAATTCACATGACGAACTTCATCTATTCGTTACCCATGGGTCATTTACGTATTCTGTAGACGTGTGGAAGATGGATTCCTATAAAGAATGGACGGAAATCTTGTCAATTTCGCATACCGCTCGCGTTCCAATTTCATTATGGCGTCATATCTCTTACATGGTCCCAAGTAAGAAATGGATGACGATGACTGATTTTGGGGATGTTTATGACTTTGATGTGAGAAACAACGAGCTCGGTTGTTTCTTCCCAAGCAGATTCTTTTGTGCCTTACAACGCGCAATTTACACCGAGACTATAATGTCAGCAGATACTTAGTTCCACTAGACTTTGCACTTAGGTTTTTATCGTCTTACTTTCCTTATCTGTTTATGTTTCAAGGCTACATAGTCTCTATTTTCACTAGAATTTTATGTTTAATTGATGTTACTTCTTTAGTAGATGTTGTTCTTATGGCCATGAACATAATTGCACAATTTCTTTTTTTTAAACATCGTATGAGAAATTAAATAAATTTTATATTTACATGGACGTGTTTATGAATTATTGCAAGCTATCAAAACAATTCTTTCATGTAATTTATGTTCTTTGAAATATTATAAGTTTTGTTAAACATTGGTGTACCTTGCTATTGTTATTGTTGTTGTTGTTGTTGTTGTTGTTGTTGTTGTTGTTGTTGTTGTTGTTGTTGTTTTTGTTGTTGTTGTTGTTGTTGTTATTGTTGGCCCTTAAAGTTTAAAATAAGTCGGCTTCATGTGAAATTTTTCTATGCTATGACTACTAACAAAAGTCAAGGGCAAACTTTTAATAATATTTGTGTATACTTCAAAAGGTCTTTATTTACACATAGTCAAATGTATCATTAATTCCATCTTATTATATATATTACTTTTGTTGTACATGTGTACTTGTACGTTTTTTCATTATTACATATAATGTGTTTGGTTCTTTTCAATATAGCAGGTTTGACTACCACGATGGCATGCACTCGTATATCCGACCTACGTCCTAATACCACAGGCAAGTGGCGGATGACCGTCATGGTTTCCCGTGCATGGACATCATACAACCCAAACACTAATCGTGTTTTGTCATATGACATCATTGTATCTGATCAACATGTAAGAGGAAATTGAAACTTTATACATGTGTATTTACTCACGATTGTACCTTTCTAACGTAACATCATTCTTTCTTTTCTAGAATTGCTCAATACATGCAAGCATTCCGCATTATCTTATTCACCTTTTCAAAAATTTTTTTTGCGGAGGGTTGTGTATATAGTATTTTTAAGTTTGTGGTTCTTCCATACGAGACACTTTATCGACCAATTCATCAGGATATCTATGTTCGCTTTACACGAGCAACAATAGTTCATGAATCCCAAATGAAGCCGTCTTTGTTCACACGCTACGTTTTTGAACCTACCCCATTTAATGGGGTTCGTCATCGTCTGAATAATGACAAGTACCTAACAGGTTATGTTTGCTTTTTTTACCATTGTTTTGCATTTTTTTCAATTATCTAACATCAAGGTAAATGCTAATGTTATTGGTATTCTTCGTGTGTGGGGTTGTGTTTCCAATCAATCTCGAGTGGTTCAATCAGTTGATTGTGATGTTCGAGTCATTGTTATCGCCGATGAACGGTATACCTTTTTTACAATTATAGCAAACCGTTGAATATCAACATTTATTAAATTTATTTTGTTACTTATGACAACCACATGCAGTGGCTCAGAGCTTAGTTTGTCATTATGGGGAAAGTTGGCACGACATGTTGATGACGATGACATTCGAACTAACGGAAGCCATAACATAATTGTCCTAGTGACATCGTGTAAAGTTCGATTGTTTAATGGTCTCATCTTTCTCCATAGATTCGTTTGTTTTCGTTGTCTTAATGACATGTAAAGTTTAAGTTTTTTTTTTCAAAATCAGGTGCCCCGTGTTTGGTGTCAACTGTGGGATCCCATCTGTATCTAAATCCCCTGTTGCCCTTGGTTGATACTTTCAAGAATGTGTACGTCATTATATATTTAGTCGATTTGTTTATCCTGTAATAATGATCCTACTTATTTATGCTACTAACATAATATATTTTTTTAGAGAATACCGGCATGTTACATTCAAATCACCTGAACATTGTAATGAGAATTTTTTCGTTACACGAATATCTGAGTTATACAATAAATTGTGCAAGATGGGATTGCTCCGGTACGTAGTATTTTTATATAATATTTAAAGTTCATATCTTTTGTCATTGTAAATATTTTTTGTTTTTTGTAGGGAGCAATGTTCAACATCAATTCACTAATAATTGGTGTTGATTTATCAAATGATTGGAAATATATAAAGTGCAACACTTGTCGTAAGAAGACGACATTGATTGGAAATCACTACTTTTGTTCATCCTGTAAAAAAATGTTGTCAATCCATGTCAAGCGTAAGTGACAGTAATTTTTCTCCACCACTTTATGTTTTCTTCATTAATAATTCCTTAATATAGGTACAAATTGGTAATTCATGTAATTGACAACGGAGAGGAAATGACGTGTGTCTTATTTGACGATGTTGCGTACCCTCTTCTTGGCATCGCAGCCTCGGATTTGCTTATGAAGAGTTTTACTGAGGTACAGACGTACTTATAAGCATGCAATGTGTACTTCATACACGACTTAGACATAATCATCCACACACACATAAGTGTATATATATATATACACCCAAATCTTTTACGTGTCTCAATTTATGTCTTTATTAGTATAAATATGTGTGTCTTTATCTATATTTGTGTATATTTGTATTCTTACATTAACTCATTTTTGTCTAGGGTGTTGATAACCCGCACTGGATGCCTGATTTTTTCATTGATAATTTATTTGCTCGAAGGGTCATTCTTCGAGTGAAAATTGATAAATTTAATTTGGCACCTGATTATGTTTGACGCTTCACTGTTTCTAAATATCTCGGTGAAGATGTTAACTTACTTAATAATGAAACCCGGGAGTCAATTGTTGGGACGATCAATAGTGCTCCAACACCCAACATTCTTCATACCAAGGAGGTGGATGAATGCGTTGAATTCTTTTCTAGGATTACAAGCGATGAATGGGATATGATTGATGAGGCATTATGGGGACCACACATTTCATCATTCACATCTATGTAACATCTCGTATTTTGCGACGTTTAATAATGAAAATAATAATAATAATAATAATAATAATAATAATAATAATAATAAATAATAATAATAATAATGATAATAATGGTAATAATAATAATAATAACAATAATAATAATGATAATAGTGGTAATAATAATAATAATTATAATAATAATAATAATAATAATAATAATAATAATAATAATAATAATAACAATAATAACAATAACAATAATAATAATAATAATAATAATAATAATAATAATAATAATAATAATAATAATAATAATAATCATAATAATAATAAAGTCCAGGGGTGATTCTTGTAATTTATCAAACTTCAAAAGAAAACTTATAACATAAAATGTTAAAAATGAAACCGCAGGGACCATTGTGAAACTTTGAAAATTTCAATTTCAACCCCCGCCCACCCCCGTGAATCCGGCGACTCCTCCGGCCAATTTCCGGCCACTCTCCGGCGACCTTCAAACACCCAAAATACGCGGTTTAATTCGAATTAAAGCTCCCGACAAGCCTCGCGACATAGATTCGAACATGAGGCCCTACATAATTTGAAAAATTACCTCGTTTATAGGGTCGAAATCGAACCCGCTTAATCCCTTTCAAAAATCAAATCGAATGGAGCGTTTTGCATCAAATTACCCACTATAAATAGAGGGTAAACCTCCATAAACACTCGCTCAAACCCTCTGTAAACTCAATTCGATCTAAACACACACATACACATCGATACCAGATTCTCTCGAGCCGCGGCTGTTCTTGAACTTGTTCTCTATCAAATCTACACCAAAACAGGTAATTCAAGACATCAATATGCTCGATTTTGGATGGGGATCAAAAGCCCCATCATTATTTACATTAACATCATCGAATTGATCTTCAATTTGGAACAATTTCAATCTAGGGTTCTTGATTAATTTGGGGGAAGCTTTCTGATTATGTTTAAAGGATTTAAATACCAACAATAACCGCGGCTGCGGCCTTTGCTTCACTGGTTCCATGCCCACTTCCCTACTTAGAGGTCACGGGTTCGAACCCGGTGACCTCCAATATTTTTTTTAAAACGTTTTTGCAGCTTTTAAAATATATAAAAAAATTCTAAAAATTATAAAATATTATTTTCATAAACCTTGTGTATTTTAAAACCATGGAGAGATTTTATGTAAATTGTTTATACAATTATCATTATATTTTATTTAAAAATTTTAAAAAGGAAGGTTATAATTAATATATATTTATAAATTTGGACTTAAAATACTAAGTATTATTTCAACCAATGTTTATTTAGTTGTCAGTTAAATCGTGTTTATTTTTATGAAAAATAGTAATTTTTATGTTATTATTGTTTCATATTTTATAAAATAAACAAATCGTTCCTACGAAAATATAATTAGGTTTCGTTTGTTAAACATAATTGACAAAACCCCAAAATCTTAAATAGAATCCTAGCTCATAATAATTCATTGAACTTGATTATTAAACTTAATCTTGGAATCAATACATTTAGGTAACTCGTAAAAGAAATCGTTGGAGGCTCGTTTAAATTCTTATCATCACCTTATATACGTCATGTGAGTATTTCTATACCCATTTTATTATTTCACACACTTTTGGGTGAAACATGTTACCGTATAAACGTTACACTTGTAAACACGTTTGATTCTTGTAAACTTATGGCAATTTGCTTGTGTGTTGTGATTAGTTGAATCTTGTAGCTACCATGTAATGTCGAATATATGTACAATCATTAACTATTGCTAGCCTGGCGACGTCATAGATCTATGGGCCTGACAAGCCTGCTTGGTTGACCCAAGTACACTTAGCTAATCGTATATACTTTTAACGTTAATAGAATATTAACGTCGTTTGATACTTGTAAAACATTGTCAAGGTTTGATTGTGCATTCTGTCTTACATCCCTAGTTACCTTGTTCTCTAATTTACAACATGAATTGCCATCTTTTATATACTTATGTATGAAAAACTATAGAATGCTCACCAACAATATGTTGACCTTATATTTTTAACATGTTTCAGGCAATAGCGTTATGTGGCTGTGAACAATCGTAACTCTCACGCCTCGACGATTCCGCCGTCAAGGTTGGGGTGTGACAGATTGGTATCAGAGCCCATAACTATAGGGATTTAGGTTATTAATGATGACCTAGACTATAGCTTATGCATGCACCTTATAGTATTTTTATCTTGTAAATACATGGTTTGCATATTACATAATGCTATGCCTTCTTATGTGCAATTTGATGCCTTAGCATAGGATTGCCTAAACTTAGTTACTTGTCTCCCTAAACTTATCTTTGACTCTCCCCGAACATAAAACCTCTCTATCTTATTCTCGACGACACGTGGAATCGTATACTTATGCTTATGACTTGGATCTTTAGACGTTATGTCTAATCTATATAAATCTCATCAAGGTTTTGATTACATGAACCTAAGAAATATTGTGTGACACATAGACACCTGTATTCTGGATTTCCTGGCAAAAAGCCTTCGGGCTAAGGCAAGCGTATTCGTATAAATCTCATTGAGGGGCCCGTTACGCTTACCTGGGGATTTCTGGGATGAGTGATAAACTATGGTCAAAATACACAAATCTCTAAGGCAAATGAATCAATTTACCTTGACGTGTCCACGATTCCAAATGATAATGCGTTATCAAATGGGATCATTCCGTGTACCTTACAACCTTTAGCCTACCTTTGTCTAAACTAATATTCTTTGTTATCCTCACTCCCGTAACTAGCTCCTTTTTGTATGTCCAGCATGTCTCGACAACTTGCAAAGCGTGGAAACTCCAACCGCAAGCTGGCAGCAATGATCGCCAAACAAATGGCTGCTGTGCTCCCAACCATGGTTGCTGAACTTACTAGCACCATGATGGCTAATAGCAACAACACCAATGGAAACAACAACGGTGCTCAAGGAGAAAATAGCAACAGCCGAAATGGGAACGATCGTACTTGCACCTTCAAACACTTCAACTCGTGCAAACCCACCAACTTTAGTGGCAAGGAAGGAGCCACTGGTCTTCTTGAGTGGTTCGAAGGCATGGAGAACACTTTCGCCAATTGTGAGTGTCCCGAGGCACTCAAAGTCCGTTATGCCACTAGTATGCTCCAACAAAGAGCACTCACCTGGTGGAATAGCGAGAAGAGAAACCGAGGAGCTGATGCTATTTTGGCACTCTCTTGGGATGAATTCAAGAACATCGCTATCGCGAAGTTTTGCCCGAGAAGTGAATTGCAAAAGCTGGAAGAAGAATTCTGGAATTTGAAGCAAAACGATGGTGATCATTTGGCCTACTCAACTAGGCATCATGAGTTGAGTTTATTATTGCCTCACATGGTCGATACTGTTCCCCACAACATCGAGAAGTTCATAAAGGGTGTACCACCCCAAATCCAAGATGCTGTGGTGGGTAGCCGACCCACAACTTTGGAGGAGGCAATTACTATCACAGCGCAGCTCACTGAGAATCATATTAGAGCTGGCACTATGTCGGCAAAGGGTTCAAAGTCTACTGTGAAGGCGACACCCGAGGCAACAAAGGATGTAAAGGCTGAGTCGTCTTCCCAAAGCAAGAAGCGTAAGTTCACGCCAACACGCAACTACGCTGTGACCACTCCAAATCCTCCTAAAAAACAAATGGTGGTGGCAAATCAAGCTCCCATGGCTAAAGTTTATACGGGTTCTCAGCCAATGTGTAACACGTGCAAGTACCATCATGCGGGCAACGTTCCATGCCGAATCTGCTCGTTGTGTGGAAAGTATGGCCATTTGGTGACTACTTGTCTGCGTGCACCAAACAACGCTGCAATGCTTGCCAACCGAACCTGTTACAACTGTGGCGAGCCTGGTCATATTCGTCCGCAATGCCCTCGCAATGCTGGCAACGTGCCACCAGCTCGTGGAAGGGCTTTCAATATCAACGCCAACCAAGCACAAGTCAGCAATGACGTTGTGAATGGTACGACGAAGAACCCCGTTTGAAATCATTTCTTGTATTATTGATGTTTTCCATCTTTGTAATCATCGTATCAATAATAAAATCTTTTTTTTTACCGAACAGGTATGTATCTTGTAAATAATCATTACGCATCTGTATTATTTGATTCGGGTGCGGATAAGAGTTTCGTGTCGCTAGAATTCGAGCCTGTACTTTCTAAATCACGTATTAATCTGGAAAGACCCTACACGGTCGAAGTCGCCGATGGAAAACCCATTGTCGTTGATGCCATAATACGTGATTGCATCATAAGCTTTAACGAGCACGAATTCCCTATTGATCTTATTCCTATGAAACTCGGAAGCTTCGACGTCATCATTGGAATGGATTGGCTAGTCAAACATCATGCTGAGATCGTATGTTTTGAGAAGTGTATTCGAATACCGTTACCATCCGGGGATACTTTGAAAGTGTTCGGCGAGAAATCATCACAAGGACTCAAACTCATGTCTTGCACTCAAGCCCGAAAGTGCTTAAGCAAGAAGTATATAGCCTTCTTGGCTTACGTGGTCAACACAAAAGCCAAAGGGAAAGAACTTAAAGATGTCCCTATTGTACGAGACTTTCCTGAAGTATTTCCTGATGACCTTAGTGGTTTACCTCCCGTACGTGAAGTTGAATTTAAAATTGATTTGATACCGGGAGCACAACCCGTGGCTAAGTCACCATATCGGCTTGCACCATCGGAATTGCAAGAACTCTCTAGCCAACTCCAGGAATTATCCGAAAAAGGGTTTATCCGCCCTAGTTCTTCTCCTTGGGGAGCACCTGTCTTATTTGTGAAGAAGAAAGATGGGTCATTCCGTATGTGTATCGATTACCGAGAGCTCAACAAGTTGACCATCAAAAACCGGTATCCTCTTCCTCGTATCGACGATCTGTTTGATCAACTTCAAGGAGCTACCATATTCTCGAAGATTGATCTACGTTCTGGATATCATCAGTTACGAGTCCATGATGATGACATCCCCAAGACCGCATTTCGTACTCGTTATGGGCACTATGAGTTTACGGTGATGCCTTTTGGCTTGACTAATGCTCCTGCTGTTTTCATGGATCTCATGAATCGAGTATGCAAGCCTTATCTAGATAAGTTTGTGATCGTCTTCATTGACGACATTCTCATCTACTCCAAAACCAACGCCGAGCATGAACTGCATTTGCGACAAGTTCTTGAACTGTTGAAGAAAGAGCAATTGTACGCGAAGTTCTCGAAGTGTGATTTCTGGCTCAAGGAGGTTCAGTTTCTAGGACACGTGGTGAATAGCCAAGGAATTCACGTTGACCCTGCAAAGGTGGAAGCTGTGAAGAATTGGTGTGTTCCCCCGACACCGACCGAGATTCGTTCTTTCCTTGGTCTTGCTGGTTATTATCGGCGATTCATCGCCAACTTTTCGAGGATCGTAAAGCCGCTCACTTCCTTAACACAAAAGAATAAACCATTCGAGTGGGGGCCCGAGCAAGAGGAAGCTTTTGAAACATTAAAACACAAACTAAGCAATGCTCCTATCTTGACCCTACCCGATGGAAACGATGATTTCACCGTATATTGTGATGCTTCAAAACAAGGTCTTGGTTGTGTTCTTATGCAACGAGGAAAGGTGATAGCTTATGCATCAAGACAATTGAAGGTTCACGAGGTGAATTACACGACTCATGATCTTGAACTCGGTGCTGTGGTTTTTGCTTTGAAGATCTGGCGACATTATCTTTATGGGACGAAATGCATAGTCTACACCGACCACAAAAGTCTCCAGCACGTGTTTAACCAAAAAGATCTTAACATGAGACAAAGACGTTGGATCGAGTTAATCAGCGACTACGACTGTGACATTCGCTATCATCCTGGAAAGGCGA
Source organism: Flaveria linearis (assembly GCA_024085815.1). Taxonomy (NCBI): domain Eukaryota; kingdom Viridiplantae; phylum Streptophyta; class Magnoliopsida; order Asterales; family Asteraceae; genus Flaveria; species Flaveria linearis. The sequence goes on along the minus strand of CM044008.1, from coordinate 10,843,537 downwards.
ATGTTGTAGCCGACGCGCTGAGTCGCAAGGTCCACAACAAAACTGTCTCACTACAAGGAATCCGAGATCAAAGACAGTGGTTTCACACGTTAAGAGAATTTGATACCGAGGTTCGTGTGGATATTAACGAGGCTACTATCATGCTCCAAAACGTAAGGATTGATAGTGATCTCGAGTTATGCATTCGCAAGGCTCAACAAGCGGCAATAACCGACGAAGGAAGTAATGAGGATTTGGTGTCTAACGTTCGATCACAACTGGAGGAAAAACCAAACGGCCTATGGTACTTTATGAATCGACTTTGGGTTCCAAACTGTAATAACCTTCGACACATCATCTTGGACGAAGCTCATCACACCCGATATTCTATTCATCCTGGTTCCGATAAAATGTACATGGATTTGCGTGGTCAATATTGGTGGCCTGGAATGAAGAAAGATATCGCGGTTCATGTCTCCAAATGTCTCACGTGTGCAAAAGTCAAAGCCGAGCATCAACGACCAAGTGGTTTACTTGAACAACCTGAAATCCCTATGTGGAAATGGGAACATGTATCCATGGATTTCATAACCAGGTTACCACGTACTCCTCGTGGTCATGATAGTATATGGGTGATTGTGGACCGTTTGACTAAGACGGCACATTTCATACCTATACGAGACACTTACAAGGTTTCAAGACTAGCTCGTATATACATTGATGAAATTGTGAGTCGTCATGGCGTACCCTTGCACATCATTTCCGATCGAGATGCTCGTTTCACTTCGCACTTTTGGTCATCTATGCAAGAACTCTTGGGTACTCAATTGGATTTAAGTACGGCTTACCATCCTCAAACTGATGGTCAAACCGAACGAACAATCCAAACCCTTGAGGATTTACTACGATTGTGTGTCCTTGACTTTGGTGGTAATTGGGATACGCATTTACCTCTCGCGGAATTTTCGTATAACAATAGTTATCACTCGAGTATCAAGATGGCACCGTTCGAAGCACTTTATGGTCGTAAATGCCGATCGCCGATCTGTTGGACCGACATTGGTGAAAATTTTATCACTGGTCCTGAACTTATACAAGAAACGACCGATAAAGTTGCTACAATCCGCAAGAACCTTGAAGTGGCAAGAAGTCGACAAAAGAGTTATGCCGATAAGCATCGTAAACCGTTGGAGTTTCAAGTTGGTGATATGGTCCTTCTCAAGGTTTCACCATGGAAAGGTGTTATTCGTTTTGGAAAGAAGGGTAAACTAGCCCCAAGATTTGTAGGACCTTTCAAAATCCTGAAAAGGATTGGGAAAGTGGCTTATAAACTGGAACTACCTTCCGACCTTAGTGAAGTTCATCCTGTGTTCCATGTCTCAAATTTAAGAAAGTGTTTGGCCGACGAGAGTCTGCATGTTCCACTGGAAGACATCCGGATCGACGAGTCATTGCACTTCATCGAGAAACCTGTCGAGATTATGGATCGCATCATGAAGAAGACTAGGACCACAACTACTCCAATCGTCAAGGTTCGTTGGGAGAACAAGTGTGGAGCTGAGTTTACGTGGGAGCGGGAAGATCATATTAAGGAGAGATACCCGTATTTATTCGTTTAGTTCATTTTTAATTTCTAGACAAAATTCTTTAAAGTAGGGGAGGCGGAAACATCTTGTATTAATGTTTATTCTTACTCAATGAGAAAGCTTATATTTTGAAGCCACACACTTTAGACTCTCTCTTTACCTCTAATGGCTCTGCCATTGCACATAAAGTAAACACTAAAGTAGCCAGATTAATCGATGATGAATTTTCTTCTTTTGATATCTTATCAAAACCTGAAAGTTCTCCAAGTGTCCTCATCTTTTCGTCTCAGCCTTCTCGTAAACAAATTTCGGGACGAAATTTCCTAAAGTAGGGGAGACTGTAACATCTCGTATTTTGCGACGTTTAATAATGAAAATAATAATAATAATAATAATAATAATAATAATAATAATAATAATAATAATAATAATAATAATAATAATGATAATAATGGTAATAATAATAATAATAACAATAATAATAATGATAATAGTGGTAATAATAATAATAATTATAATAATAATAATAATAATAATATAATAATAATAACAATAATAACAATAACAATAACAATAATAATAATAATAATAATAATAATAATAATAATAATAATAATAATATAATAATCATCATAATAATAATAAAGTCCAGGGGTGATTCTTGTAATTTATCAAACTTCAAAAGAAAACTTATAACATAAAATGTTAAAAATGAAACCGCAGGGACCATTGTGAAACTTTGAAAATTTCAATCTCAACCCCCGCCCACCCCCGTGAATCCGGCGACTCCTCCGGCCAATTTCCGGCCACTCTCCGGCGACCTTCAAACACCCAAAATACGCGGTTTAATTCGAATTAAAGCTCCCGACAAGCCTCGCGACATAGATTCGAACATGAGGCCCTACATAATTTGAAAAATTACCTCGTTTATAGGGTCGAAATCGAACCCGCTTAATCCCTTTCAAAAATCAAATCGAATGGAGCATTTTGCATCAAATTACCCACTATAAATAGAGGGTAAACCTCCATAAACACTCGCTCAAACCCTCTGTAAACTCAATTCGATCTAAACACACACATACACATCGATACCAGATTCTCTCGAGCCGCGGCTGTTCTTGAACTTGTTCTCTATCAAATCTACACCAAAACAGGTAATTCAAGACATCAATATGCTCGATTTTGGATGGGGATCAAAAGCCCCATCATTATTTACATTAACATCATCGAATTGATCTTCAATTTGGAACAATTTCAATCTAGGGTTCTTGATTAATTTGGGGGAAGCTTTCTGATTATGTTTAAAGGATTTAAATACCAACAATAACCGCGGCTGCGGCCTTTGCTTCACTGGTTCCATGCCCACTTCCCTACTTAGAGGTCACGGGTTCGAACCCGGTGACCTCCAATATTTTTTTTAAAACGTTTTTGCAGCTTTTAAAATATATAAAAAAATTCTAAAAATTATAAAATATTATTTTCATAAACCTTGTGTATTTTAAAACCATGGAGAGATTTTATGTAAATTGTTTATACAATTATCATTATATTTTATTTAAAAATTTTAAAAAGGAAGGTTATAATTAATATATATTTATAAATTTGGACTTAAAATACTAAGTATTATTTCAACCAATGTTTATTTAGTTGTCAGTTAAATCGTGTTTATTTTTATGAAAAATAGTAATTTTTATGTTATTATTGTTTCATATTTTATAAAATAAACAAATCGTTCCTACGAAAATATAATTAGGTTTCGTTTGTTAAACATAATTGACAAAACCCCAAAATCTTAAATAGAATCCTAGCTCATAATAATTCATTGAACTTGATTATTAAACTTAATCTTGGAATCAATACATTTAGGTAACTCGTAAAAGAAATCGTTGGAGGCTCGTTTAAATTCTTATCATCACCTTATATACGTCATGTGAGTATTTCTATACCCATTTTATTATTTCACACACTTTTGGGTGAAACATGTTACCGTATAAACGTTACACTTGTAAACACGTTTGATTCTTGTAAACTTATGGCAATTTGCTTGTGTGTTGTGATTAGTTGAATCTTGTAGCTACCATGTAATGTCGAATATATGTACAATCATTAACTATTGCTAGCCTGGCGACGTCATAGATCTATGGGCCTGACAAGCCTGCTTGGTTGACCCAAGTACACTTAGCTAATCGTATATACTTTTAACGTTAATAGAATATTAACGTCGTTTGATACTTGTAAAACATTGTCAAGGTTTGATTGTGCATTCTGTCTTACATCCCTAGTTACCTTGTTCTCTAATTTACAACATGAATTGCCATCTTTTATATACTTATGTATGAAAAACTATAGAATGCTCACCAACAATATGTTGACCTTATATTTTTAACATGTTTCAGGCAATAGCGTTATGTGGCTGTGAACAATCGTAACTCTCACGCCTCGACGATTCCGCCGTCAAGGTTGGGGTGTGACAGATCATCAACCTTATCGGTATCTTTTGTTATAAGAGTTTCTTGTGCTACTAAGTTGTTGAACTTCATTTCATTTTTATTCTTTCATTATGTATTTAGGCGGTTCTTGATAATGATGATAAGGGAGTATTCGCGAAGGCTGTTTCGGATAGATCTATTATTGATACGTGCAAATCTTCTCCATTGGCTATGGTTGATCGCCCTACTGAACAGTATGAAAAGTCGTAATATTCGAGACCGAGGAGTAACATAAAGAAGGCTAGGCGCTTAGAGTACTAAACTTATTGCATGTATGTTTTGATAGCTCTAAAAAAATTATTCTTTATGATATATATATATTTTTTAATTTCTTCAAACATATTAATGATCTTGCATATGTCTTTTTTTCCTTCTCTTATAGGATGCAGGTTTGGCGGAAGCATGTGGTTTGGGCGTTTTTTTATGTTTGATTTGTCATGAACTTTTTTAATTTGTATGTCACAAACTTAATGTTATCTTTTCTTGACCATAAATTTATGGATGTTTCTGTTTCATTTTTTCTTATGATCCTTAAGTAGATTTACAAAGGAAGTTTCAGATACATCTATTGTTGATACAGCCAAACCTTCTACTCTGGCTGAGATTGATTGACCTGCTAAATATCATGAAAAGTTGCAATATTTAAGATCGTGAATGATCAAAAAGAGGCCTAAGCGCTTGGAGTACTAAAGTTATTGCATGTATGTTTTGATGACTTCAAAAAAGTATACTATATGTTATATGTTTATTTAATTTATTCAATTATATTCATGATCTTCATTAATACTTTTTTTCCCTTCTGTTATAGGATGCAGATTTGGTGGAAGCATGTTCTTTTGGTGTTTATCTAAGTAGAATTTGTTATAGACTTTTTTAGTTTGAATATCACAATGTTGGTGTTATCTTTTCTAGACCATAACTTTGTTGGGGTTGTTGAGAATGTTTGTTTTGGGATCTTGATGAATCATTTTGTCTTTATATGACCTATTTATTTGGATGCGTGTTTTTCAAACTAATATTAATCTTAAAATCATACTCAAATATAAAAGACTTTTTGGTGTGTTTTAAATTGTCTTTATACTAACACGTTAATAGTGTTATTGTTTATAATTTAAGAAGACATAGTTATTACATTACGACATGAAAGCTCCCGGCCACCGGACGGGTATAAAACTAGTTACAAATAGACAATGAATTCAAACCATTGTTTTCAAACAAACTCATGAACACCATCTTGGTGTTCTAGAAGCTTCAGTATGTTCTTCTCCCTGAGGCTTTCAATAGTATCCTTGATGCTTACCTCCATTGGAGTAAAATTAACACCTAGACTTTCGGCCTTTGCCCTTGATACATTGTAAGGCATGGGGTTAACATGATCCCCATCTTTATACCTGCCAACATTTAAGTACTTTGAGTTGCATATTGCCACCTCAAACAAGACAATCTAGTTTCCGAAGAACACGAATAAATCGGTCAAAACAGCCTGAATATCAATCTAATATTCTAATGTTTATGTTCTATGATCATATCGGCTATGTGGATCATGTCATCATTTTGTATATGTGGATCATGCTGTCTGTGTGTTACCTTGCAGAATGGCTGAGACTCGGGCATAAATTATTTACAATCTTCATGATCTCTAGAGATCGAACCACTTTGCCAACAATGCAATATCTACCGTTGGCTTCTGGGTTCTCAAAAGCTAAAATATGTGCAGTAGCAACATCTCTCACATCAACAAGTCTATAAATTCCATCCAAAAACACTTCTTTTCCTGAACACATAAAATGCAACCACTTACACAACATGAAACTTAACTCATGCATGTGAATATTAGTCATAATCAACAATTACCGTTCTTTATCAAGCCCATAATGCCTTCAGAAGTAAGGTTGAGAGTTGGCTGTAAGACGGGACCGATCACATATCCAGGATTTATAGCCACCAACTCCAAACTATTCTCTTTTGCGAACTTAACAGCAGCATCCTCAGCCATGGTCTTCGAAAGAGGATACCACAACTGCAATATACAAAATCTTTGATTAGTTACAACGTTTTGTAGTCAATTAGAGAAATGAAATTATACCCGTTTTTGCTCGCAAAATAACGGGTCTGAAAACCAGGTTTCATCCACTATAACACCAGACTCTAGAACCCTTTTCCCCATACACAACTGCAGCCATGGAAGAAGTCAAGACCACTCTTTTGACAGATTGAACTTTTGTAGCTGATTTAAGAACATTAAGTGTCCCCTAAGGAAACTCTTGGAGTCACAACAAAGAGGACAGTCGACCATAAGGAATCTTGGCGGTGGAACGAAAATGTACAGGAGAAGATACGAATTAAACAACAAACTTTTAGAGAGCTTATACGCTGTAACAATAAGAAAGAACGCCCAGCGCTAAAAGATAAATACAAGGAGGCTAAGAGAGAGGCGAAGAAATCGGTGTCAGAGGCAAAGAACGCGGCGTATGAGATGATGTATAAACGACTAGAGACGAAAGAAGGAGAACATGACATGTTTAAGTTAGCCAAGGCAAGAGAAAGCAGAAGACAAGATTTGAGAATTGTGAAGTTTATAAAGGCTGGGGATGGAAAAGTTTTGGTGAAGGACAATGACATCAAGGGGAGATGGAAAACTTACTTCAATAACCTTTACAACATAAAGAACCCAAATCAACAAACTGAGATAGATAATACAACCCAAACAACACAACAAAACAAATGCTATTGTAGAAGCATCACAGTAGACGAAGTTACGAGAGCTATGAAGAAAATGGGAAGGGCTAAAGCGGTGGGGCCAGACAACATACCGATTGAAGTGTGGAAATGCCTAGGAGATGAGGGGCTCCAATGGCTAACAGATTTATTCAACACTATCTTTACGACAGGGAAGATGCCGGACCAGTGGAGAACCAGTGTCATAGTCCCCATATATAAGAAAAAAGGAGATGTTCAAAGTTGCGAAAACTACAGGGGAATAAAGCTATTGAGTCACACGATGAAATTATGGGAAAGAGTTATTGACACGAGAATTAGACGGGAAACTCAGATAGCGTCAAACCAATTTGGATTTATGCCAGGACGCTCTACAACAGAAGCCATACACGCCATAAGAAGGATAATGGAGAAATACAGAGAAAAGAAAAGGGACCTCCATATGGTATTCATCAACCTAGAAAATGCCTATGACAGTATTCCGCGTCAACTAATTTGGGAAAGTCTACGACTTAGAAGGGTACCAGAGAGGTATATCAAAATAATCAAGGATATGTATGATGGGGCAAAAACGTGTGTGCGAGCCCCGATCGGAGACACAGACTCATTCACAGTGGAAGTGGGACTCCACCAAGGATCGGCACTGAGCCCATTTCTCTTCACAATAGTGTTGGATGAGATGACCAAGTCTATACGGCAGCCAGTTCCGTGGTGCATGCTCTTTGCGGATGATATTGTCTTAATATCGGAATCTAAAATGCTGAACGACAGGCTAGAACAGTGGAGAGCTGCACTAGAGCGTAAAGGTTTAAGGATAAGTCGCTCTAAGACAGAATACATGCATTGTAACTTTAGTGGTGAGGTGGAAAAGGACACTCAAATCAGTATTCAGGGTATGGCGGTCCCACAAACGTCTACGTTCAAATACCTGGGCTCGTACCTACAGGAGGACGGAGAGATACACAGCGATGTAGCGCATCGTGTTCAAGCAGGATGGTGCAAGTGGAGAGCAGCATCAGGGATCCTATGTGATAAGAGGTTTCCAGTAAAACTAAAGGGAAAACTATACCGAGTGGCAGTACGCCCAGCTATGTTATATGGAACAGACTGCTGGGCCATAAAGAAATCGTACGAGAAACAAATAGAGGTAGCGGAAATGCGAATGCTGAGGTGGATGTGTGGCAATACAAGACTGGATCGATAAGAAACGAAGTGTTTCGACAGAAGCTAGAAGTGGCTTGTATCGCAGATAAAATACGAGAGGGAAGATTAAGATGGTTTGGGCATGTCAAGAGGAGACCAACGGCGGCACCAGTTAGAGCAGTAGAGAACATCATCTTAGAGGGTAGGAGGAGTAGAGTAAGGCTTAGATTGACTTGGGATGAGGTAATTAGGCGAGATATGATACATTTGCACCTCTCTGAGCACATGATCGAGGATAGGAGTGAGTGGAGGCGTAGAATTAAAATTAAGGACTTTTAGTGGGAACTATAAGCAGGTAGGGTATTTGAAGTCTTATTGCGAGGCCTGATGTGTACGTAGTCCATATATGTGTAACAACCTTAAAAAATTTTTTTTATATAATTATTATTAAATATAAAAAGGTTATGTGTATACATTTTCATATGCATGCTTACATGTATGTATAATATTAAGATAAATCTATTTAAGTATATGTATATTTGCATGAGATGTACGTATGCATGTGCATATATGTGTATGTTTTACGTATGCATGTTACATGCATGTGTATATATTGGTAGTCTACATATATACATATATGTTTCGGATAAATATACATATCTACACACCAAATACAACTCAACTCAAACAAATCTTAAAAACCTAAATTAAAAACACTAAACTAATATCACCCAAACCACCACTACTTCAAAACCACCAAACCCAAAAATCACCCCTCGGTTTCTTGCCTTGAAACCACCTACACATCCATCATGAAGGAATATGGCAAACTCAAGAAATTCCCATGACACCTTGCCTAGCCATTGCCACCTCCCTCTTAAAACCGACACCTTGCCAAGACTAGGAGTGACTCACCTATGCTATGGAATAAACACCATTATGATGTTGGAGAAGATAGTCAAACCTAGAGGTTATATATACCCTCTCCACTTCACAAGTTCCAAACACCAAAACCAAATTTTCTCTCTTGCTTCTCTCGGTTTTCTTTGCAAACACACCATCACCATCGACCATCATCTCCACACACCAAATCACCCACCTCCGATCATCATCTCTGCTCTCTTCTTTTCAAACACACGATCACCACCACCCTATATCCACCACCACCTCTCGGTTACACCATAAACAACAACACCCCCGATCCCCACCAAGCCAACAATCACCAAACAACCATCACCATCCACACTCGACATCTTGTTTCTGGGATCTAGAAGTGAAGAACATCATCAAGACATATTCATCAAAGGTAATAAAGAATTAGTTTATATATATGTTACAAAAACATATGTACATACACATACATATCGATATGTACATATATGAATGGGTATAATCACTTAAAACCCATTTGAGAAACTTGAACCCACAAAACTTAAGTAACAAGGTTCCAAAATCCAGAACCTTGTGTTTTACAAAAATACAATTGAATTTTTATAAAATTATAACCTAAAAAACTAAGAAAAATCAAACAAATGTTTAATGAAAGCAATTGTGGGAATAAACATGAAAAATACTTGTTTTTATACTGAAATAATAAACCGGAGATTTTGGTATAATTTTGATAAACAAAATAATTTATACAAATTATTTTATTATGTAAAATAGAAGAAAAAGCCAAAAATATAAATAAATTCGGTAAAATTCTAATAAAATCTCAGAATGATTATTTTAAGGTATGAAAGCCTCTGGAATTATTTCGGAATTTTATACCTTATTATAATTTAAATACGAATTTTTGTATGTTCTGTAATAAATAAATAGAAATAAATACTTAAAGGACATAATAAATCTGGATAAAATCATAGATGAAATAATAAAACACTTAGTACAGAATATATAAATTTCATGGATTATGGAATAATATAACTATTTTTTTTAAATATTATGATTATTGAAGAAATTACAGAAACTATTATAGTATGATTTGGACTATGAAATAAATATATGTTGTTTGATTATATGTAATAAGTATTCTGTAAAAGTATTGGTAAAAGTATTGGAATTTTCACAAACAGAAACTATTTTAAACTATTTATTGAAACATTATAAAATTCACAGAAAATAATCTGTTAATGGTTAGGTTCTATAAAAATTATATGTTGTTATTGGACTGATGGACGAAAATATATGGACTTATGAGGACTGATGGGACAATATTGAACATTTTGATGAATATTTGGATTATTATGAGAAATGATAGGAATTCTTCTGACTACATTGGACTGTGATTTAATTAAATGTTGTTCTATATAATATTTGAAGTTAGATGTAAAAATATGAGAATTTATTTACTGCAGTAGCTAATTTTTATGAATTTTTATGATTTTGTAGATCTTATAACAAATAATCTGTTGGGAAATAAATTTTATAAAAATTACAGAAGATTCTAAATAGATTAAACTAATTTCTGTAAGAAATTGGTGATTTTTAGAGAAACAAAGCTATATTTGAGTTATTTTTGTAATTTATAAAGTAAATTACATTATTATCTAGAAACAATTAAAAGGGTAATTTTGGAGGCCGAAGATGTTTCTATTTTTACAGTCAATGAAAACCAGAAAAAGATTTGAAGTATTATCTAACACTGTGAACTATTTTATTAGGTTCAAGTGAAGAATACGGTGAGTTCATAGCCCCATTTTCCAACCGTTTTGATATTCAGTAAAGTTTTGGGGGAAAAAGCATACATTTATGATTGATGTATTATTTTTACTTGAGTTAACTTACTGTCATTTGTGATACAACCATTAGTTCGAATGAGGAACCGTCTGGTAATATTAGTAGCGCTACTTAGGAGAATTAGTATCAACCGGATGAGGGTTGTTACTATTTCCCTGTATCTAACCGGAATGAGGGTTAGGATACAATATTACTCGATTTTGTGAATTATTTCGTGACAGTATGATTATGTTTGTGCAGGTTTGGTTGTAACTAATACATCAACAAAAATAACTTTTGTTATATATAAACCTATGTTCTCACCAACATCTTTGTTGACTTTATTGAGTATGCTTTTTCAGGACAAAATGAGTATTAGTTTTGATTGTAGCTTCGAAGTCCATAACGGATGAGGTAAAGTTGTGGAAAGAGTCTGTGTGACCATAACCGTCAACATCATTGACGGGAGTGTGTTTGTGAACACATACTACCATCCTTATTAAGAAGACATGCTGTAGTTAAAATAGTTAGAATTACATCAGATTTTGAAAACTTATGTAATAGATGTAATTCTTGAATATTATGAATAAAACATGTCATGTGTTGTTTTATTTAAAAATATTTCTATATATTGTTCTGCTATAATTAATGCACTCTGATAAAAGCTAGTTACACCCGAACATCGTTTCAACGCTTCCGCCGGGATGTGACAATATGCCCTCTACCGGTGATTCTACCTGCTCATCTGATATATGTTTTTTGTCTTTCTCTAATTCTTTAGTTGTTATATTGTGTATGCTGTTTGATATATGTTGTATGATTTATTTTATGATGTCTTGTTATCGTTGGCTTTTGCTATCGAGTCGGGGGTCTCTTTGGAAGCGGTCTCTCTACCTAACAAGATAGAGGAAAGACTCGCCTACACCTACCCTCCCCCGACCCTGCTTTTGAGTGGGATATACTGGGTTTGTTTATTTGTTTATACCAATTTTGGAAAATTAAGCGAAAAAGAACTAGAAGTTGACCTGTGGGTCATCAACTAAAAGCGTAACAGGGGATGCTGTGTGAAAGACACAAACACAACCATTAACTGCAGAATCAAAAGACCCTTCTATAGTCAAGTTAGCTTCAAATAAAGATAGCCTTTCTTTAGCTCCATCAAGAGCAAGAAGATGCTCAGTCTTTTTCGGATCATCTGACATATTACAATTTGAGTGCGAATCTTGAAACAACTAGTAAGGTCATTGCTTTGTGCCTTGTGCTCATAGGTTCAAGTCATAGAAAACAACCTCCTGCACAAAACGTAAAGTAAGACTACATATATCATATCGTGAAGCAATCCGGCCCTTATGCAAAACGGGAGCTATGTAAAGCACCCTCTTTTATCATCCTAAAACACTAGAAAATCGAATAGGTCAACCTTGACTTCTGAGGTCAAAGTTGTTGCTTTTCAAGTCCAACACTGTACTTGAACAGAAAATTCAGCACCATAATCCACCATGTGTAAAACAACATATTTTCTACAAAATTCACAGCCTTTATCATAATTCACACAACAAATCCAAACAACCCACATCGATTCCCATTTGGGATTCATTCGATTTGACCTAAAAATCAGATTAGGTGGCAAATTAACACTCTGAACAAGAACATCCATCAACACGTTTTAAGGAAATCAAGAAATAGGTCATTTAACAGCTTGTAGACCCAACAATTTGAGATTAGTTTGGAGATTGAAACAGATTGAAATTCTAAATTAGAAAGATGAAGAGACTGACTGATGGATCGAACAGTAGCATGAACGGTGTAGTTACGATCAAGCAAGAGCTTAACGAGCCATGAAGCTATGAACCCTGAAGCCCCTGTAACGCAAACCACTTTGGTGGTGTTTGTTTTTTAGAAAAAGAGCTTCTAAAGCTCTTTTGTCTGCGCCAAAAAGAGGCGGGCAGATGTTTGAGGCCTGCAGAGTGTTTGTTTTTTTAAAGACGTTTCATTAAAAACGTCTGCGTGACCTCTTCTTGGAGGAGAGGTGGACTAATGTCTTCTTACCTCTACAAACCTCTTCTAACCAAAAGAAAAAAAACCCTCCTTCTATCACCATCCCACCTCGAACCACCGTCACCACTACCACCACCACCGCCGGAGTTCACCTGCCCCATCTCTGGCGAACTCATGGCCGACCCCGTCATCATCTCCTCCGGAGCATGCTCGCCGGAGTGCCGAACAAACCTACAAGAAGAACCCTCTAGATACCGTGGTTAGGGTTTCAATCACACACTACGATTATGCGTTCTATGAGTGGTATATTTATGCTGAAGGATGTTTAGCTTTGTTGTTTCTGAGTCTGCTTTGTGTTGTTTGTTTGCTCGCATAGAACTTAACCCAATGGGGAGGGGTGTTGCTTGAATTGTCGACCTTCCAGAATGTACAGGAATCAAAATTGATGATTAAAGGTAGCCTAATTTGTAAATATGAACGTGCTGATTTTTGTGTTTTTTTATGTAGATTTTGTAGGGCGTTTGATGGTCTGGTTAATGTTTGTTTGAATGTGGTTTGATGGTGTAGATGCTATATTGAAGAAATCAATCAGATTTTTTTTAATTTATTTTTTAAGAAATAAGAATAAAAATAGTTTACAGAGTTTTAGGTGTGTTTGTTTTATAATAATAATAATAAAATAATAATAATAATAATAATAATAATAACAACAACATTGCAGATGTTAAAAACAAACAGTCTTTTTCTTGCAGACTGCAGACGTTTGGTCCACCTCTTCTGCTACAGATGTCTGCAGATGTGGTCTGCAGACTGCAAACGTTTTACCTCTTCAGAAACAAACAGCACCTTTATCTTCTCCACTCATCTCGATCTGAAAGACTGAAACTTGAGAGTTCGTATGTAAGTTGGTGGTGGTTGACACTTGGTAACAATTGAAAGTATACAAGATAAACTATGATTTATAGTTTTATAGTATTTGATAATTTGATGATTGTAAGAGAAATAAGTTAATAAGTCATTTTATTGACTTATTAACTTATTTGACAAGTCAATAAGTTAAAAATAAATTTTGAAAAGCAATTCCAAACACTCTCTATATATAAAAACCTATCGTATAGATGGCCCGACATTAGGATTCTTAGATGCTCTATAAGAGATCGGTTTGATTTAAACATTGTATAACCTAACAAATATTTTTTATAACACTGAGGCGGCTAGGGATGTACAAACTGGTTTTATTTTCACAAACCAGTTCAGGTTTTAAACTGACCCGAACAGATTCTTTTGTCATGCGGTTTAACAACCCGACAAAAATCAGGTCAACGTCAACTCTATTTTTCGAATTTTAAGCATTAAATTATTAATTTAGTTGACTAATTTGACTCGCTAGAGATTGACCAATGTTCTTCTTAAGAAGAAATGCCTTGCTGAATTTGGAATTTACAAACACAGTACATTGCACCCATGAGAGTCAATGATCAGTATTTGATCAATATTAACGTAAAATCCATTGACAGACAAATCAACTGAGACAAAACGTTTAATAAATATAAAATTAATAATAATAATAATAATAATAATAATAATAATAATAATAATAATAAATTTTAATTAATAAATAAATAAAATAATAATATTATTAATGGGTTGTAATGATGGGAAAATATATTTTGTCAGCCAAGAAATATATCTTGGAAGACTACACATGCAAACACAAATCCCTACAAATTCACTAACCTATTTGAAAACACCCAAACCCTTCACTTCCTCTACCCCTCTTCTTTCTTCTCTCTCTCTCGTTGCCAACTCCACAATCACCACCTTCACCGCCGGACCACCACCCTCCCGCCGGACACCAGTCGCCGCCACTGCCAAGGGACGGCAGTGGCATCACCGCCACCTTCGGCCGCCGGATTCCACCTCCCTCGTCACTGTCTCTTTCCCTCTCGGTAAACACAAAAACTCAACACCACCATCGCCTCCACCCCTCCCGACATCACCATCGCCGACCACCACCGAAACCATCACCGTCCGACGCCACCACCGCGACCACCGTACACCACCGCAACCATCAATCATCACCCGCACCATCAACACCCGTCGCCATCACCCTAAACCCCCCATTGCAACACTATCTTCACTCGTTCGGGTCTAATCAAGAGGATTTTCGAGTTAAAGTTGTATTTAAGACTTGAAGGTGAAACTGGGTCTTAAAGAATCGTGAGCTAACGCTAGAAACCTTTGGTTTAGTCTTGAGGTATAATTATTTTGGGTTAAATAATCTATATATGTTCATGCATGGAAGATCAAGACTAAAATCTTGATTTTTGATTCACCCACTTGATGATTTTGAGAAAATAAGGTTATGGATGGAAATGGGATTGAATGTAACGTTTAAAAAGGGAAATTTTACTACTAGAAGTAGATATTGATGAAAAATTGGTATATTTTGATGATGAAGTTATAAGAAGATAGTGATTGGATTTGTGAATTTGGTATAGTTTTAGGACTAAAGTGTATGATTATAGATTATAAGAACATGTTAGTAAGATATAAAAATATGGACTAGTGACAATGTAAAATATATTGAATGTTAAATCATGTATGGATTTGAGTTAGGGTTATAAGTATGTGCACGAATGTATGTATGTGACATGTATGCATGCATGCAAGATAATATAAGGCTTAGTGGATTTATGGTATTCTTAGAAACTTAATAGTAGGAAATATTGGGATGATTATTGTTGATGATAATAAAATTCTCCATTTTACAAAATTATTAAATTATAGGAAAATAGGTAAAATCATGTCGAAAATAAATATACTTTAGATCCGTGGGTTGAAAATGGATGACTAGATAAAGTAGGATTAGCTTATACGCCAACGGATTAAAAATCATATTCATTTTTTCTAAAATAAATGAAGCTTTACGAGAAATTGATCAAAACATTTTTATATATAAAACAAGTCGGGTGAACATTACTTCATTGAACATGAATTACCTCGTATTGACAAATACATGTATATACATTTAGGGTTTGTTTGATCGGAAGAATTACATATTGGCTTATTGGTTTTCTGATCATACTCAAGGTGAGTACTTCGGCCCCATTTTTAAATACTGTTTTATTTAAAATATTTTGGGGGAAAGGCATGATTAAAGATATGAATTATCTTATATATATGATGATTGATTGAGAAAACGGATATATATTAATCGATGGTATAAGTTGGGTCAGTTATATGCGTACATATTACTGGACCCCTAAATCCCCCCATAATCATTAACCTCGGGGAGGCCACAGACTTATATGGGTAGATCTATCGGGTTAGAAGGGCCCGCTCTCACGACCAGTCGCTCTGGTCAGGATTGTGAGGGAGTATATATGTTTGGACTGTTGTGGGGCAACGACGTGTTTCTTGGTTTGATTATGGACTTATAGCCGAATTTATCATAGGACCTAGCTAGTCTATGATACATATATATATATTAACTAGTAAAATGCTCGCGGGCGTTGCGCCGCGATAAATCATAATAAAAACCGACGTTCGCAAAAGTTTAGAAATGCTTAAAATATACTAAAGACGTGTATTGCAACGATGACACTATGTGGGAAAAGAGAAACACATAAAACTGCAACGGTTCAATTTTGAAAATCTAATCATTCATGAAAAGCACATTGAACAATATATATAAGTTTATAGAAATAAGTTTATAGAAAAGTTTACAAATGCTGTATTTGGTATTTCAATAAGCATCACGGAGTTGTGAAACAAATTAGAAATACAACTTTTAACCAAATTCATTTTTAAATTGTTGTGAAAGAAATCAGAAATACATTATATTTCACCCAACTTGAATTTAAATAAAATTTATATTAAAACATAAATAAAAATATACAAAACTATATATTAAAATTGAAATGGAAACCAAAATGTTCTCAAAACTAATTTAAATATTAAAAACCAAATATCTAAATATAGTGGAAAGGTAATTAATGTAAAACAAGCCGTGGTTTACATCCTTGGTATTCCATATCAAACATCATCTTCTTCGCCTCCTTAAACTTCCCATTCGAACACAACGCCTCCATTAACAAAGCATACGACACAGCATTCGGCTTTTTCCCTTTACCAATCATCTCATCAAACACACTCTTAGCCTCCGCAAACTCGCCCTTTTTACTCCAAAATCCCATTAAACAATTGTAAGTTACAACAGTAGGCTCAACCTCTCTCTCAAGCATTTCATCAAACACCTTACGCGCATCACCCCACATCCCCTTACCAAGCCACCCCTTGATCACAGTATTAAACGACACCGCATTTGGTCGAAAACCCATCTTCGAGCAGCTCTTAAACATATCCACCGCATCATCAAACCCCCGATTCTCAACCAGAACATTGAGAATTACATTCAACGACTGCAATGAACGATAGCAATCAAACGACGGCATTCTCCGAAACAATTCAATCGCTTTATCAACAAACCCACACTTTCCGTAATGCTGTATCAACCCAATGAACAAAGCTTCTTTACACCTAACGTTGTAGAATTGGAGCTGTTGCAGAAGGGTTTCGACTGCTTCAAAGTTTCTTGTACGGGCAAGTTTGTAGATTAGGGAAGAGTAAGAAGGGTAGTCGTGTTTAAAGCTGCTAGTTTTGCAGTAATCATGGAAGATAGAGAGAGCTTCATCTGGGGTTTGAATGTCTTTGAGATCAGTGATGAAAGGTATCGGCTTGCGGATGTGGGATTTGGTGAGTTTGTGAGGTTTCTGTTTGTGATAATGGCGAATTAGAGTGTGATTACATTGGGGTTTGCGAAGAAGAGACATAAGTTTATGGTTTCTTTAATGGAAGCTTTGATGAAGCGATCATGGAAGATGTGAGAAGACGCAGGGGAGAAAGAGAGGGTGCTGAACTGCTGATATAAGGAGAACAAGTTACTGTAGCTTATGCAAGTTACTGTAGCTAAACTTTATATCTTTAATATATTTATAATTTCTCTGTCATCATAATGAAATTGGAAAATAAACTATTTTTCCTTTAAATACTGAAAACCCGAATACTCACCAACTTTTGTTGACCTAGTATTTTCTCATGCTTTTCAGGTCAGTAAGAAACCTTAATTGGGAATGATGCGTAGGGATTTCGGGAAGGTCAAACGGTGTTGGGAGACGATGATGAAACGTGGGACCTAAATATCTAAGTGTAGATCTTTTCGATGGAAAAGACTTTATTGGAAACTTGTCTTAACTTTAAGTATGTGTTGTGAAAAAGTTTAAGGATTTCGTAACAATAATTATGTTTCTTATAATAACCGTTTGACTATAGTCGTTGGTAAAATTCCAACTTCAGTTATTGCCCTTCCACGTGTACATCCGTGGTATGAATCGGTTCTCGGGGTGTGACAGAAGTTGGTATCAGAGCCAATGGTTATAGGGAAACTAGAAAATTTCTCAAAAAAAAAACTAGACTATAACCGAAAATAATGGGTCCCCGAAACAATCCCGTCATTCCCAAACACGATTAGAGGATGCTACTTAGAATTACTTAAGATTAACTGATTTGAGACGTTAGTATTATGAGTAGATTAATAGCACATATATATACTTAAATTTTATGTAGATGGCCGGTCAGATCGATGGAAACGACATTTTGGACATCAGCAGTGACACCGAGGATTCTCCTCAACAAGGACCACCTAAGTCCTGGTACCAGCGCATCCGACCACATTTTGCCACCGGGATGCAACCAGGAATGGAAAATTCGGGAAACGGTTGGATATCTGAGTCTGACGATGAGGACCCCACACCACCTGTAATCACCCTTGAGCCCATTACCGAGGAGCCAGAAGGCATGGCCCCGGAAGGTGAGACCCCCACAGATGTGACCCCAGCAGCCCCTATTCCTCTCGCACAGTGCCCGCCAAAGATCAGGATGGTGTATGAGCGGAGGGAGCGCAGAGAGAAGAGAAAGACGATGGATGATGATGCACCACCAAGGATCAGGTTGGTGTATGAACGAAAGAAACGCAGGGAGACGAGAAAGGTGAATGATGGTGCTGATATGAAGAGTACATCTATGCCCAAACGGGCCAGACTACTAGATGAACAGTGGGGACGGATCATGGAAACTATGAGAGGATGGGCATCAAGAGATGGGATTCCTTCCACCTTTGAGGTGGGAGAATCGACTTCCGCACCACGTGGAACTACTATGGAGAACGGACCCGTCGAACATATGATGATCACTCTGGTAGCACAATGTGCTCGACTCGAGAAGGAATTGCTAACTGTCAGAAAGAAGATGAGTATCCGGGATGAGGTGAGCCAAGCTTTGGATGGGAGATTAATGACGATTGAAGAGGAGAGACTACTGGATGAAAGTGCTCTGAGCCAGATGCACTTCCGTATAGCGGATTTGGAGAGTAGTCTCGCAGAGACTAGGGATCGACTGACCCAGGCGGAACAGAGAGCAGATGTGGCCGAATCAGCATTGGTGACGGTACAACAGTACGCGATGGTGATGGGAGAGCAGACAGAGACCGCATTGGCTATGGCTGCATTATGTCTGATGATGATTTCATGCCTTACGCATGTTGGTGCTGGAGGCTTGTATTAGGATAGTTATTGATATAAGCCGGAGAGCTTGGACTCTTTCTTTTGACCGAGTTATGACTCGATGATGCATGTAGACTCTAACTTATGATCTTGTGATAACTAACTGTTGGGTGTTTTGATATTTATGTATGTGTAATTAGATGCCTATGAGATTTAAAAAGTTTTATCCTTATGATTTATGTTGGCTGTGATTAATACTTGATTATTATATGGATATTTTTATATAAGGTAAGTCATTATAACAGCAAACATCCGTAATCTAAACACCTTCTTCCTTACCTTCAAAACAGAATTGAACCATGCCACCCGTAACCCGAGGCACACCCTCGAGTGGAAACGTCAATTTACCAACTACCGCGGAAGAATTAGCACAACTAATAGCTCAGCATGTTAAGTCAGCCTTAGAACAACACGATGCAAACCTAGTGGCTAGTCAAGGGAGGAGGCAAGAGAATACGGGCAATGGCCTTGGTAATGGAACGGGAAATGGATCAAACATCGGATCTGGCAGTGGTGTTGGAATAGGGGGTAATAATGGTTCTGGATCGGATGGGCATCCTGGAAATTTGATGAATGGTCAGATAGCGGGGTGTTCATATAAGACATTCCAAGGGTGCAACCCAAGAGTTTTTACCGGCGCAGAAGGACCGCTGGACATTATTCGGTGGATTGAAAGGATGGAAACGGTCATAGCTATAAGTAACTGTGCGGACAATCAAAAAGTGAAGTATGCAACTTGTTCGTTTCAAGATGCGGCGCTATCCTGGTGGAATTCTCAACGACAAATTTTGGGAGACGCAAATGCTTATGAACTCTCCTGGGAACAGTTAAAGGAGATGCTACTTCGTGAGTACTGCCCGCGAAATGAACTGCAGAAAATCGAGATGGAATTCTGGAATCACACAATGGAGGGTGCTAACATACGAACCTACACGTCTAGGTTTAACGATCTTGCTAGATTGGTACCTCGAATGGTAACGCCAGAGTACGTCCGGATTGAAAGATATATTTGGGGATTATCGCCACAAATCCGAAGCAGTGTTACAGCATCCAACCCTACTACCATACAAAGTGCCATAACCATTGCTCATACTCTAACCGATGATGCAGTACGTAGTGGAACGTTGGGTAAAAAGGCGGGAGAAGTGGAAAAGAGAATTGTGGAATTGGAAAGGAGGATATCGGACGGTAAGAGGAATGGAATGGAAATCCCAATGATTGGAGGAACAACAAAAAGAGCTTTAAGCCAGGACCTGGGAGGGCGTATACTGCTACTTCAAACGACTCCAATGGAAAGCGAGGACCACCAGGAAGATGTAACAAGTGTGGGTACTCACATAATGGTGAATGTCGAATTTGCTCGCGCTGCAAGAAGTTTGGTCATCTAAGTCAGAATTGCAGAACCAACCCATCGAGAAGACACAAAAGAACAGTCCGGTTTGTTTTGGATGTGGGCATACAGGACATTTCAAGAGAGATTGTCCTAATCTAGGCGAAACCAAGGCAAGGGACGAGCATTTGAGATGAATGTAAAGGAGGCACGTCAGGAGCCGTCAGTTGTTAATGGTATGTTCCTCATTAATAACCATTATGCATCTGTACTATTTGACACCGGTGCTGATTTAAGTTTTGTGTCAAAAGAATTTGAACCATTACTAGGAAGAAAGCCTTACAGGTTAGATAAGAAATATATAATCGAATTAGCCAATGGGAAGAAAATAGAATCTGATTATGTGATCAAGAACTGTACCATTCAACTTAACGACCACCCATTTAGCATCGATTTGCTACCTGTCACATTGGGAAGCTTTGATGTAGTGGTAGGAATGGACTGGCTTTCTCGAAACCATGCTGAAATCGTTTGCTCCGAGAAACTTATTCGATTACCGATGAGCAGCAGTAAAATTCTGATAGTACAAGGCGACAAAGGGAAGCCCTTCTCAAAAGTCATTAATGCTATGAGGGCATATGAATATAAACAAAGGATACCAGGCTTTCCTAGTAAAGGCCACTGGCGTAAACAAGGAAGAACAAGAATCGAAGATATTCCAGTGGTGAGGGAGTACCCGGAGGTGTTTCCTGAGGATTTAACAGGGTTACCTCCGCAGCGACAGATTGAATTTCGAATAGAGTTGGTGCCTGGAGCAGCCCCCATTGCCCGATCGCCGTACCGGTTAGCGCCCTCAGAGATGCAAGAGTTGTCAA
Organism: Flaveria linearis; assembly: GCA_024085815.1. Classification (NCBI taxonomy): domain Eukaryota; kingdom Viridiplantae; phylum Streptophyta; class Magnoliopsida; order Asterales; family Asteraceae; genus Flaveria; species Flaveria linearis. The sequence goes on along the minus strand of CM044008.1, from coordinate 10,822,078 downwards.
AACAATTGCAAGAATTGTTAGATAAAGGATTCATCCGACCAAGCTTTTCTCCGTGGGGAGCACCGGTATTATTTGTCAAGAAGAAGGATGGGTCGTTTAGAATGTGTATCGATTATCGAGAATTGAATAAACTCATAATAAAGAATCGATACCCATTACCAAGAATAGATGATCTGTTTGACCAGTTACAAGGATCCAGTTACTACTCCAAGATTGATCTACGATCTGGTTACCATCAGTTGTTGATAGCAGAAGAGGACGTTCCAAAAACAGCCTTCAGAACACGATACGGCCACTATGAGTTTCTGGTGATGCCGTTTGGTTTAACCAATGCTCCGGCAATGTTCATGGACCTCATGAACAGAGTCTGTAAGCCGTATTTAGACAAGTTTGTAATAGTTTTTATCGATGACATCCTGGTTTACTCAAAATCCCGGAAAGATCATGAGCATCATTTACAACTTGTTTTGGAAATGCTAAAGAAAGAAAAACTGTATGCGAAATTTTCAAAATGTGAATTCTGGTTACGAGAAGTTCACTTTCTTGGGCATATTATAAACAAGGAAGGTATTCAGGTGGACCCTACAAAGGTTGAAGCAATAAAGAATTGGGAAGCACCCAAGTCACCAACAGAAGTACGACAATTCCTAGGGTTAGCTGGCTACTATCGTAGATTCATCGAGAATTTTTCAAAGGTAGCACAACCACTAACCCTACTGACTCGTAAAGATCGAAGATACGAGTGGAGCGCTGACCAGGAAGAAGCTTTTCAAGTGCTAAAGCAAAAACTGTGTAGTGCACCGATTCTATCACTCCCTGATGGAACCGACGGATTTGTCGTATACTGCGATGCTTCGCGTTTAGGTCTGGGATGCGTGTTGATGCAAAGAGACAAAGTCATCGCTTACGCATCAAGGCAACTAAAAACGCATGAAAAGAATTACACAACCCATGACCTTGAATTAGGGGCAGTGATTTTCGCGCTGAAAATCTGGAGACACTACCTCTATGGAACAAAGTGCGTAGTATACACAGATCATAAAAGCTTACAGCATATTTTCGACCAAAAAGAGCTGAACATGAGACAGCGACGATGGGTCGAGTTATTGAATGATTACGACTGTGACATTAGATATCACCCAGGCAAGGCCAACGTGGTTGCAGACGCTCTCAGCGGGAAAGAAAGAGAAAAGCCTTTGCGAGTAAGAGCTTTAGAGTTAACCATATACTCTGATCTCTTAACTCGGATACGTGATGCACAGATGGAAGCAATGAAAGACCACAATCTGGTGAATGAGAATCTGAAAGGATTGATCAAAGAATTAACACCTAACTCCGATAACCTGATGAGGTTTGCAAAAAGAGTATGGATTCCAAAGTGCGGGGATTTGCGCCAAGTAATTCCTGACGAAGCACATAAATCAAGATACTCAATCCACCCCGGATCAGACAAGATGTACCATGATGTAAAAGAATTTTATTGGTGGCCAACATGAAAGGTGATATAGCTGCATACGTAAGTAAATGTATGACATGCTCCAAAGTAAAGGCTGAACACCAAAGGCCATCTGGACTCTTACAACAGCCTGCAATCCCAACATGGAAATGGGAGTGTATCGCCATGGACTTTGTAATGAAATTACCCAAAACATTAAACGGTCACGATGCAATTTGGGTAATAATTGATCGTTTAACAAAATCGGCACACTTCTTGCCTATCAAAGAGACGTATGGCATGCAAAGATTGGCCAATCTGTACATCAAAGAGGTGGTATCTCGCCACGGAGTACCCATATCAATTATTTCTGACAGAGATAGTCGATTTACCTCGAGATTTTGGCAAACCTTGCACGAGGCCATGGGCACTCGTTTAGACATGAGTACCGCCTACCATCCCCAAACGGACGGTCAAAGCGAGAGGACCATCCAGACATTGGAAGATTTGTTGAGAGCATGTGTAATAGACTTTGGTGGGAATTGGGACACCCACTTGCCATTGGTTGAGTTTTCATATAACAATAGCTACCACACCAGTATCAAAGCGGCTCCATTCGAGGCTTTATACGGGAGAAAATGTCGTTCTCCCCTCTGTTGGGCAGAAATTGGTGAAAGACAATTAACCGGACCCGAAATTATTCAAGAAACAACTGACAAAATTGGGCAAATCAGAAGAAGACTAGAAGCGGCGAGAAGTAGACAAAAGAGCTATGCGGATAATCGGAGAAAGCCGTTAGAATTTCAAATTGGTGATAGAGTATTTTTAAAAGTATCACCATGGAAAGGCATAGTAAGATTTGGTAAACGAGGAAAACTCAATCCCCGATTTATTGGACCGTTCAAGATCATCGAACGCATTGGACCAGTCACATATCGTCTTAACTTACCATGTGAACTCGGAAATGTTCATAATGTGTTCCATGTATCCAATCTTAAGAAATGCATGTCAGACGAATCACTAATTATTCCACCGGGAGAAGTTTACATTGACGACAAACTCCAGTTCATCGAAGAACCAATTGAGATTATGGATCGGAAGGTTCAGAAACTCAGACGAAAGCAAATCAGACTAGTCAAAGTAAGATGGAATTCGAAGAGAGGACCTGAATTTACGTGGGAATGCGAAGATCAGATGCAACAAAAGTATCCCCACCTTTTTAAGAACTCAGCCTAACAGAGACTCGGTAGCGTAAATTTCGGGACGAAATTTCTTAAACAGGGGGAGACTTTAACAACCCGACAAAAATCAGGTCAACGTCAACTCTATTTTTCGAATTTTAAGCATTAAATTATTAATTTAGTTGACTAATGTGACTCGCTAGAGATTGACCAATGTTCTTCTTAAGAAGAAATGCCTTGCTGAATTTGGAATTTACAAACACAGTACATTGCACCCATGAGAGTCAATGATCAGTATTTGATCAATATTAACGCAAAATCCATTGACAGACAAATCAACTGAGACAAAACGTTTAATAATATAAAATTATTAATAATAATAATAATAATAATAAATAATAATAATAATAATAATAATAATAATAATAATATTTAATTAATAAATAAATAAAATAATAATATTATTAATGGGTTGTAATGATGGGAAAATATATTTTGTCAGCCAAGAATATATCTTGGAAGACTACACATACAAACACAAATCCCTACAAATTCACTAACCTATTTGAAAACACCCAAACCCTTCACTTCCTCTACCCCTCTTCTTTCTCTCTCTCTCTCTCGTTGCCAACTCCACAATCACCACCTTCACCGCCGGACCACCACCCTCCCGCCGGACACCAGTCGCCGCCACTGCCAAGGGACGGCAGTGGCATCACCGCCACCTTCGGCCGCCGGATTCCACCTCCCTCGTCACTGTCTCTTTCCCTCTCGGTAAACACAAAAACTCAACACCACCATCGCCTCCACCCCTCCCGACATCACCATCGCCGACCACCACCGAAACCATCACCGTCCGACGCCACCACCCGACCACCGTACACCACCGCAACCATCAATCATCACCCGCACCATCAACACCCGTCGCCATCACCCTAAACCCCCCCATTGCAACACTATCTTCACTCGTTCGGGTCTAATCAAGAGGATTTTCGAGTTAAAGTTGTATTTAAGACTTGAAGGTGAAACTGGGTCTTAAAGAATCGTGAGCTAACGCTAGAAACCTTTGGTTTAGTCTTGAGGTATAATTATTTTGGGTTAAATAATCTATATATGTTCATGCATGGAAGATCAAGACTAAAATCTTGATTTTTGATTCACCCACTTGATGATTTTGAGAAAATAAGGTTATGGATGGAAATGGGATTGAATGTAACGTTTAAAAAGGGAAATTTTACTACTAGAAGTAGATATTGATGAAAAATTGGTATATTTTGATGATGAAGTTATAAGAAGATAGTGATTGGATTTGTGAATTTGGTATAGTTTTAGGACTAAAGTGTATGATTATAGATTATAAGAACATGTTAGTAAGATATAAAAATATGGACTAGTGACAATGTAAAATATATTGAATGTTAAATCATGTATGGATTTGAGTTAGGGTTATAAGTATGTGCACGGATGTATGTATGTGACATGTATGCATGCATGCAAGATAATATAAGGCTTAGTGGATTTATGGTATTCTTAGAAACTTAATAGTAGGAAATATTGGGATGATTATTGTTGATGATAATAAAATTCTCCATTTTACAAAATTATTAAATTATAGGAAAATAGGTAAAATCATGTCGAAAATAAATATACTTTAGATCCGTGGGTTGAAAATGGATGACTAGATAAAGTAGGATTAGCTTATACGCCAACGGATTAAAAATCATATTCATTTTTTCTAAAATAAATGAAGCTTTACGAGAAATTGATCAAAACATTTTTATATATAAAACAAGTCGGGTGAACATTACTTCATTGAACATGAATTACCTCGTATTGACAAATACATGTATATACATTTAGGGTTTGTTTGATCGGAAGAATTACATATTGGCTTATTGGTTTTCTGATCATACTCAAGGTGAGTACTTCGGCCCCATTTTTAAATACTGTTTTATTTAAAATATTTTGGGGGAAAGGCATGATTAAAGATATGAATTATCTTATATATATGATGATTGATTGAGAAAACGGATATATATTAATCGATGGTATAAGTTGGGTCAGTTATATGCGTACATATTACTGGACCCCTAAATCCCCCCATAATCATTAACCTCGGGAGGCCACAGACTTATATGGGTAGATCTATCGGGTTAGAAGGGCCCGCTCTCACGACCAGTCGCTCTGGTCAGGATTGTGAGGGAGTATATATGTTTGGACTGTTGTGGGGCAACGACGTGTTTCTTGGTTTGATTATGGACTTATAGCCGAATTTATCATAGGACCTAGCTAGTCTATGATACATATATATATATTAATTTCTCTGTCATCATAATGAAATTGGAAAATAAACTATTTTTCCTTTAAATACTGAAAACCCGAATACTCACCAACTTTTGTTGACCTAGTATTTTCTCATGCTTTTCAGGTCAGTAAGAAACCTTAATTGGGAATGATGCGTAGGGATTTCGGGAAGGTCAAACGGTGTTGGGAGACGATGATGAAACGTGGGACCTAAATATCTAAGTGTAGATCTTTTCGATGGAAAAGACTTTATTGGAAACTTGTCTTAACTTTAAGTATGTGTTGTGAAAAAGTTTAAGGATTTCGTAACAATAATTATGTTTCTTATAATACCGTTTGACTATAGTCGTTGGTAAAATTCCAACTTCAGTTATTGCCCTTCCACGTGTACATCCGTGGTATGAATCGGTTTTCGGGGTGTGACATGCGGTCAAATCGTTCGGGTTACAAACAGTTTGGCTCACTGAATACAAATCGTTTGAATTTTGTTTTTTTAGTTATTTATTTTCAACCTGTTTTAAAACGGTTTTGGATGTGGGGCTACCAAATCAGTATACAAACTGACGATTTAGATCGGGCTAAGAACCGGTTTGGCTCAAATCGTATTTTTTAACGGTCCGGTTTTCCGACCGGCTTTTTCCCGAACCGGTTTCTTTGTACATCACTAGGGGCGGGGGATGCAGGCTAGTTAATGAGTTTGAGGGCACTCATTTTTTATATGTATATGTAAATTCAGCTCATAATACAAAATGTTGCAAGAAAACAAACACAAACTAGACCATTCGATTCTTTTCTAATATATAAGTTGAAAGTTAAATAAAAATGACACGCTAATAGATAAAAGATTAAATACTTTGTCTTAAAATTTTTTTCTTATCTCTATGGTATTTGTCCATGTGTGAAAAGTATACTATTGCATTTGTTGTTACCAACACATATGCATACCATTTATTTCTTGTTACCTATGTATTTTATTTATTGTTACATACGCATGTACGTGCATTCTAATCGTGTCATGAATTTTGGACTCGTTTGTATTACTCTGTGCAAATCACATATCTGAAAGTTTCTAACAATATCATGAATTACTTTGGAAGCACATTTGTTTTATTCACTATAACATGTTAATCTAGTTTTCAGTTCTTTACCACGTACATTATACATGATTGGCTTTTAGGTTTATAAACAGATTAATCTAGAATATATATATATGTGGAGACAATCGTAAAATAATAAGATAACCCTAAGGGGTCTTCAACCGATCTATTTAGACTCATTCTCACTTATCAATCTTATTAGTTATAACGCATTTCATTAATCAAATTAAAAGCACTTTTCTAAAAAAACAAAAACACAAAAATCCCAATTGTATTTGGTGGTCAAAAGGGAATATTGAGAAAAAAGTAGACAGGGATTTCTATACCCATTGACGAAGTTAAAGAAATCTTATTTATGATCTACAACAGCCCAAAAAAAACTTAGTGGATTGACGATGTAGCTATCGGGAGCGAAATATCAGAGAGCATAAACTACGAAATGTGGTAAACCAAAATCTTATCAACAATGCTAGGAGAGCTTAATGAGTTATCGGTTAATTATTTGGATATGTTATTCTAATACTTGATTTTAATATGTTTATCGTTAAAATATTTGTTTTCATTTAAAATTAATGGTTTTTTCCCAACTATTCTAGTATACTATGGGAAGAGTTAGTGACATGGAATCCTATGTGGCCTATGTACTTTTTAATGTCCTTTACTCCTTTGTCTGTTTATGCATGTTTTCATTTTCTTTAATGTTTTGAGAGTGGTACTAGTGGGAAATTACTTTTTTTATATTTAGGATGGAGGGCACACTTACTATAAATCAACCAAAGAAAACACCATACCATAAAATTTAAGGGAAATTTTCAAATTAACCATTTGATCAATTAAATTTATAATAATAGTCATTGACTTTAAAAAAAATTAAAATATTTAATAAACCAGATTATGACAAGTGTTCAAATATCGTTAGCTAGCGATATCAATGCATGTGGTATCGTCAGCTTTATAGCTCCAACGATATCACTTGTAGTGGTATCGCTAGGGTATTGCTCAAAATAAATAAATAAAAAAAAGAAAAATAGTTACATATCGCCAGTCAGAGATACACCGTCTCTCGTGCATCACCCAAAAAATATAATATAAAATTTATGTATCTCTGTCTGGAGATACACCATCTCTCGTGTATAGCTCATTTTTAAAATATTAAACAATAAAAAACTAGTACAAGCATATAAAAAATTATTACAAGTAAATTAATTAAAAGAAAAATCTTCGATAAGGTATTTGTCTGCATATTTTAAAGATTTAGATTAATTCTTTGAACCCCTTCATTTTTTCATAATCCAACTTGATGTTTTAGTACACGGTTGATAATGATATTGTTGTTTATCCATGATGTATGAGTAAAAAGTAAAGAATGGTATTGGATCGTGAATGATATAGGAGTGAATGGGGTGATGGATTTATAATATTTATAGCTATATTTTCATTATAAAAAATATGTTTTTTTACGATTTAAAAAATTGGTATTTGCTTAATTAATTGTTTTAAAAGAAATTCAAATTCATATTTTTATTTTTATAAAAATCTAGGCGATACAGAACAAGTGGTTATCTCCGGCAACAAATAACAAAAAAAATTGTCCCAACGATACCATGTGGGACCTGTATCGCCGGAGATAAGGCGTATCTCCGGCATAAAATGTTTTTTTTAAATGCCACGTGGGCGATACAATGACTATATTTGAAAATGTTTTAGTCAATGGTTATTTTTGAAAACAGCATTAATCAAATGACTATATTGGTAATTTTTCCAAAATTTAAAGGATATACTCATACCATGACATGCCAGAAACTATTTTTTTAAACAATAAAACGATTAAAATTACTTAACCCATAAAAAATTAACTGATGAATGAATAACTAATCAATGATCTTCATAATCTCAACGAACCTTAATCATATCAAAGAAAGTAATCATATCAAATAATACTAACTAGTAAACAAGTCCCACAACATCATTCCACTTCATATTAGGTTTCTCCCTTACAATCAGAGAGTTCAATCCAGCCCTTTTTTGGTTGAGTCACGGTTACTACATTCCGGCGGTGCGGCGTCAAAGGGGTGATGGCGGCGGTGCGGGCCGAGACATGTCGTGGCCTTACGGCGTGAGCGCTCCTCCTACCCTAAAGTTACTGTATGTGTCATTTTCATGTAATTATGTATGTTTCAGTTCAATTCATAAAGCTTTTCAATTAGAAACAACATTTCCCAATTTCCTTCTTTGTTTTAATATGCTCGAGTGAATTAGTTTCACTGTTGCCACTTTGTTTAAGTTTACAATAAACACATATAATAGTAACTACATAAATAAATTCGGAATCTTTTTTTACACAACTAGTTCGATCGTTGACGAGCTCCATTCCATTACTGAATAAAGGAACCTTGGGGCACTAGACACATATGTTTTTGAAGAAAGCTTGTAAATTAGTCTGTTCCCATGAGCCCCAAACATAAGACCACTCTCGGTAGGAAACCCATCATAGGTGGAAAAATCCATTCACCCTCAAACCTAGAACCTTTCTTTTCTTTTTTTTTTTGATATTTTAGGTGGGATTAAGACCTCCCCGAGCTCCCCTTTTAATGAAATCTTGAAATATCTCACCTTAACCACTTGGGCTAAGAATGATTGATATCTAAAAGATCCTTTTACTTCATGAAAGAGGCGGCTCAAACTCAAACCTTTTTTAGTCCCAGGTGGGACATGATACCAAGACCTCCTATTTTAATAAAATCTTAAAATATCTCACCTTAACCACTTGTGCTAAGAATCATTAGTATCTAAAAGATCATTTGACTTCGTAAAAGAGACGGTTAAATCTCAAACACGAATCAATATGTTTTATCACGTTCTCTTCCCCACTAGTTCAATCTTTTTCCTTAACAACACTCTTTTTCATCTAACAAAAATTACAACAACTCCATAAATAAACATTTAATTATTTAGTTATGTATTCTCATTTCTCTGTAAAAACATAAAAACGAATACATTATCATATTTTCAACTTAAAAATATAGATAAATATAGTTTTTTTTCAACAACGTGAACTCTTAAAATTTAGAGGTCTTAGACGATTGCTTTAATGTTGTATAATACAATTACCTTGGTTTTTAAACTAAATTTGCTGAAATTAGACTATCAATGATTTCTTATTGTACATTTATTAACGATTAAATATGTACCAAAATCTCCCACAGCTAATTCTCAAGTAAACAATTGAAAAACTTATAGGTTTAAAAAGTTCTTCTCTTTCAGGCTTTCAACGGTATCTTTAATACACACTTCTATTGGAGTAAACTCAACACCTAAACTTTCCGTTTTTTCCTTTGATACAGTATAAGGTAGCGCCTCATTACATTCTCATCTTCGTACCTAAAAATATTGTACAAAAAGACAAGTAAATCGACTTCGTCTTAGATACTAAGAACTTGAAAGCATAGTTTCTAAAGCAGGTCAATCATGTGGAATGACTCTAGTGGTGGAATCAAAACTTATTGTTTTATGTTATCATAAAGTTCTCTTCTTCACCGGTTATAATGAAGAGTCCAAACACATTTTTTTCCCATGAAGAACTTAGAATTATAAGGCAGGTCTCTAACACATTTCCATCTTTATACTTATCAAAAAATATATAAAAAAAAGGAAGTAAATCGAACTTCACTTAGACACACACTATTACAAAGAACAAAAAACCCACTTTCTAAATTAGGTCAACTATACATAATGAATGCACAAAATCAAACCTTATAGATTGAGGTTAATTATCATAAGGTTTTCTTTTCTACCGACTATCCAACAATTTTTTAAAAAAGACTAAAATTTTATGTTATTTTAAAAAATCAACGCATTATGATAAACGGGGCAATGTTCCTCCCCAAACCTCTCCTTGATGCATTATAAGATAGAGCCGTAAAGTTCTCTAGCATAAAGCTCTAGTTCGGCGACTACAACTAAAGGTTCCAACTCATTTTTTCCCTTAAAATAACTTGGAACTTTTTTAAAAAATCCAACGAATTCTGATAAACAGCTTGCCCCAGATTCCGCCACTGAGAATGAAAATGCATAGATCACTAGTTACCTAAGAGAATAGCCATGATTAGGGTAGAATTTGTCCAAGATCATCATTATCTTCGAAGATCGAATAACATCCCCAACCACGCAATATCTACCATTAGCTTCCGGTTTCTCAAATGCTAATATATGCGCAATAGCATTATCTCTCACATCAACAAGAACGTTGATTCCATCTTCAAATACATCCTTTCCTGCACATATAACATTCAAAAACTTCAAAGATTATAACATGCTTTTTGTGTGAAATGAACTTTAGTAATAACAAACACTCACCTGTTTCAATGAAGTTCTTAAATATCATAGATGTGAAGTTGAGAGTAGGTTGTAACAGAGGACCAATCACTAAGCCAGGGTTTAATATCACCAAATCTACACCATTCTCTTTTGAAAATTTCACAGCAGCATCCTCTGCTTGTATCTTTGAAAGTCGATACAAGTACTATAAAAAACACGAAAGTATACGTTAATCATAACATTTCGTAGCCGAATGATATAATAGTTCATATAACGAACGAAATATAGAAGAAAAACTATACCTTTCTCTGCGCACAAACAACTGGATCTGAAAACCATGTTTCATCCACTACACCACCAGATTCTGGAAGCTTTACACCAAACATAATTGTAGAGACTGAAGATGTAAACACCACTCTTTTGACAGATTGAACTTTTGCAGCCGATTTAAGAACATTCAGTGTCCCTTTCACTGCAGGATCAAACAATTCTTCCTGATGCAATATTGAGAAAAAAGTGAGCTTTCTGAAAGTATATTAAAAATCTTGAAAACTAATTGAAAATATACGAAAATTCGACCTGTGGGTCATCAACTGGAACAAGAACAGGTGATGCAGTATGAAAGACACAAACACAGCCATTAACCGCATCATCAAAAGATCCTTCAACAGTCAAGTTAGCTTCAAACAAAGATAGTTTTTCCTTAGCTCCATCAAGTGCAAGTAGATGTTCTGTCTTTTTTGGATCATCTGTAATATACTTTAATGTCACGACTTTCCATTAAAAGAAACTAACAAAAACTATACAAGATACTTAAATCACGACCTCAAGGTCACAAAGTAATAACCTTACCACTCGCTCTAAGATCCACCCTCATATTAAAACATATTGAAAAAAAAATCAGAAAGAGGGAGAAACTGACCAAGGGATCGGACAGTGGCGTGAACGGTGTAGCCACGATCAAGCAAGAACTTAACGAGCCATGAAGCTATGTACCCAGAAGCCCCTGTAACACAAACCGCCTTACCTTCTCCGCTCATTTATCTGGAAATTGGTACATACATGCAAAAAGTTAAACAAGTTCTAAATTTTACTGCAACTTTTTTACATGTTTTAAAGGAGAATAAACCTTATTAATAATTTCATGTATATCCAATTAAATTTTTGAATATTAAATATACAAGTTCCAATCAATGTGTTTTAGACTTACAGTATTGCAACTTCTCTTGCAGTGATGGTGATGATAAGGAAAAGTAGAGAATGTGCAAAGATGATGACAGCAGAATTCATCATATCAAGAGAAAAAGCGTGAGAATTATAAGGATAAGAATGAGTGAGCAATGGTGAATGTAGGATTTTTCGTTTGTGAGGACATAAATAGACTGGTTAAGTAAATAATGATAACTTTTTCGACTATATTCATAAGGTAAAGTTAACCGCAATCTAAAAGGTTATGACTTATGCATCCATAACATGCCAGATAACACAATCGATAAGAAGAAAGAATTCGAATTGCTAACATCGCGTCACCCGCTAATTACAAATCATGGCATCACCCATCATCAACCTTGTCACGCCCCTTAAATACTGTAATGTTATGTTCGACATTTAAGAGCTCATTATGTTATTATGAAAATAAATGTTGAGAAAAGAGGAAAGTAATTTAGAAACAAATGGTTACCATCTATTTTTAGTATGCTTGGGTCAAAGTAAAACAAAGTAACAACAAAATTATAAAACCATAAAACAAATGAAATGTAAAAAAAGAATGAAAGAACTGAAATACAAACCTGTAAAAAAGCTCAATAAAAAAGACTATACTTAAAAGAAAAAGAAGAACTAGTTATTTAACTCGTCGCGCGTTGCTACGGCGGCGAGCGTAAATGTCATGATCAAGTATAAAATAATCGACTCAACTTGTTTCCGAACTAAATTTACGTAAAAAATGGAGTAACACGATAAAACGTAGAGCAACTCAAAACGTACATCAAAATAAGCAAGTGCGGGGAAGCCATAGACGGCATCATAACGCAAAGATTATATTCGCTCTAACACATTTCCTAGCAAAATTTACATTAAAACATTGAGTAACTCGAATTTATACCAACGAAATAAAATTATAATACTTGACCCAACTTGTTATTTTAGAAGTAACTTCATACCATCTCCAAAGTTTATTGTTTAGAAATACAATTGCATTTTTAACACTCAAAGAAAAGTTTTACACAAGCTGCAACTTGTTACTTGTAGGGAAAATTTCGTGCAAGATTGTCGTCGACAAAAGATGAATTTTAAAGTCAAAAGAATATATTTCTCAAATTCAAGTTCTAAAAAATGTATAAATTTCCAACAAAAGTTTGATACACCATATAAAAAGGATTTCAACTCTCATATCTGAGACATTTGTTGCAAATATCTTGCATAATGTGATTTATCAGATGGATGCAACAAAAGTAAGATTCACAGCTAATCCTAAACCCAAAATTTAAAACTGGAATCAAACACAAACCAACAATTCAACATACTTGAGCAGCAGCATAAAGAGAAGCCCATACTTGAAACAACCTGCCAAATAAACAAAAACCACATACACCAACAGTCAACTAACAACAAAACGAACCCAAGGAAAGGCTGCACAACAGTAGTAGGGGCGTTAGAAATATGACAAAATCCATTTTCGGCAATACTTAACACACATTAATCCACACTCCAATAACCCCTCAACATTAAAAGAAAACTAACAATTTATTATTCCACCATACAACAATCCTTTCAAATATCTACCATTTTTAATTGCTTAGTTCAAATTCTATCATGGTTGTACTTTAATATTTGGTTCTTAAACACTTGTTGATCTTTCAGATCCTTTTACTTTTAAAAATTAATTAAACTTTTACTCTCTGCTTGAAGGTAACTAAAATGCATTGCTACGGCCTTGAGTAAATTTGGAGATATTTTTATTTTCTTACAATTCTAGAAGTAAAAGTCAAATGCCGTATCATGTTATCATCAATTTATATATGTATCACTTTGACAGATAAAAAAATCACAACTGAAGACATCTTAACCGAAATATATGATCCAAGGGCTAAAATAAATTCCCTTAGTGCCTAAAATTTATTTAAGAACTTTCTTTAAGCATACACCAAACCATTCACTGAGGGTTTTTAAGCATCATGTTTATGTTTTATTATCATTTCTGTACATGTGCCTGTGCATGTGAATGTGATTCAAGAATAACAGTCAACACACTTTATAAGCCTTAAATCGAAAAAAAGCACAATAATACTTCCCTAATAAACAAAAACTTTTTCTGGTATAGGGCAAGATCAGAATGACTCTGTTTGATCCAATTACTCATCTCACATCCACATCAAACTATCTGTTGAATCTAACCTTTTACTCGTCAAACATCATTTTATGCATTTTACCGTATATAAAGTGTTTAAATGAGCACCCATATGTGAACCTTAAATCAATCTTATAATTAAGAGCTGAAAAAGTTCTCACTAGTATAACTAAAAAACAATCTAGCATTCTAAGGCTATGTTAATGCAAAACAAATCACCACTTTACACTTCATAAATCAAAATTAAATTCTCTGTAAATATGGTACCCAAACTCATCAAGCATGAAAAATGTAAAAACTTACTCTGAGGTCTCAACCGATTTATGTACCTTTTCAAGGCAGCAGCAGAGTAATCAATGTATCAAAGGCATGTTTGGATGTTAAGGTATTCACTTCCCGAAGAGTTTGAAATAGGCATACAAACCCGATCCAACAAATCCAAGAACTTGCCCAACAACATTCAACTGCAAAGTTGGGTGTAAAAAATAATGAAATGCTTAAAAAAGATTTGAAAGCTTGAATTAATTTTTTTAAAAGCTTAAATTAAATGATTTGTAAAGAAATGTAGAATGATATACTCACAATATCAAATGGCAGCTCACCAAAAAACATCCAGCTAACACGATGGTAAAATTATCCTACACAAGTATGATATACAAAGTATAACTAAATCCATCCAAGGGAAAGTAATTTTTGTTAAAACTTTCAAATCAAACTTTCCGGTACACATTTCTACTTTTGTTATCCAAGCAGAACAGACCCAAATTAACAACACATAAGAACATGCAGAAACAAAAGATTAAATCATAACCCAACACAAACCTAGAAGAAATGAATTGAAATTCGAAAACAATGTCGGGCGAACACACTTGAAGGAACGAAAAAGAAGGAAAAATAAAGCGGAATTGCTCTAAAAACCGCAGTCAAAAATCGAAACAAAGCGAAAACATAAAAAACCAATCTTTAACAAAAGCAAGGATCCGATGAACATAGGAACCGGAGAGGAACGAAAAATCAAGCGAAATTGCCTCTAAAAGCGGCGATTTAACACACGCACAGTCAATCAAGCACATACACAGTCAATCAAGCACACACACAGTCAATCAAGCGGGAAAACGGGATGAAATCACTGAAGAGGACTCGAAATTAAGCATGCATACCAGAGAGGAGAGCTATAGGAGGAAGGCTGTGTGTGAACTGTCGCTGTAGAAAGAAGAACAAACGAATCGAGAAGAAGGGAGAATCAAACGGAGCTGCCTTTAAGAACGCAGATTCTAAACACACGTGAAACGCGCGTGGCAAAAAAACCAAATAAGACCACCGACATAAGAGAATAAATAGAATAGAATAGAATACCATATGTAAATTAAGTAAGTATATAAGAATTAAAGAGAAAGACACAAAACAGTAGAAAATGAATAAAAGAGAAAGAAGCAATTAAATAAATAAAAAAGAGGATTAGAGAGAGATATAAAACTAGATTTCGTGTTAAGAAGAAATTTTATGGGGCGTATAGGCAATTGTTGATTCCAGGTGTAAATGCATTAATCATCATGTATCAATCTTCGTATGTTTGAGAATTAATTTCTTTAGGCCAGGGGGCGCAGGATTCGTGAGATTACGGGAGCCTCGGCGCCGCCCGACACTACTACGCCACCCTCTTCACACCGCAAATATTCATAGGAACGACATGTTCTGTTTTTGTTTGTTATTTGTGGGCGTGGGGTATGGTGGTGTAGTGTGACACTCACTAAGAGTTTAACTCATAGCCATTTAGTTGGATAGTATGCTAATTTACCAACGAAAGCTGACGACATCTATTTATCTATTTAGGTTTTACTGTATTCTAAATTTCATGGATTGATACTATATCTTTAATTGTAACTATTAATTTCTTACGGTATCTTTAAATTCTATTACATATTACCTATATAAGACATCTATATAATATTTTTAAAACTCATTCACTAAAAGTATATCTATAAGAACTATATATACATAAAAATTAATGATGCAGGTTTAAACGCACGAGCTCCTAACATGTACGTGTGAGTAAGCGACCAACGGACCAAGGTTACAAGTTGTGTTAAATTGTAATGGCCAGTTGGCCACTTTACTATATGTGTTATCGTCCTAAACATACTATATGGTAAGGTGATCATGCGTAAATGTTATTTGTAGCATTTATTCATTATTCATATTAAACAACACACAATTCATGATTGCAAGTTTCCATTTTTAGTATTATTTTGAACCAAACATACGATAAACTTATAGATTCATAAATTTCTTCTTTTAAGGCTTTCAACAGTATCCTTGATGCTCACATCCAATGCAGTAAACTCAACACCTAGACTTTCTGCCTTTGCCTTCGATACATTATAAAGTACTGCATCATCACATTTGTCGTCTTTATACCTATCAATATTGAACAAAACAGGGGTTACCTAACATATATCCCCTTTGATAGATAATCACGAATTACCAAAAACAAGAAAACCAATTTCCAAATTACGTCAAATGTGCATAAGTGGATTATTGTAGTGACCGTTATTGGTCAAGTATATCATAAAGTTCGCTTCTCGAATGACTAGCTAGAAGTCCAACTCATATTCTTTTTCAAACACTTAGATTATATAAGAGAGATCCAACAAGTTATAATGATCAGGACACAAAGATACTACTAATTACCTTATAGAAAGGCCAAGACCAGGGTAGAGTTTGTCTAAGTCCATTATCATCTTCGAAGATCGAATCACATCTCCGACGATGCAGTATCTACCATTAGCTCTGGTTTCTCAAATGCTAATATATGCGCGATAGCAGTATCTCTCACATCAACAAGCATGTAGATTCCATCTTCCAGTACTTCATTCCTATATATATATCAATCCACAACTTAAATAGCTTTCACTGTTTGAAATTAACTTTAGGTTTTTATAAACGACTACCATTTTCTATAAGGCTCATAAATCCTTGAGAAGTAAAGTTAAGAGTTGGTTGCAAGAGAGGACCAATCACTTGCAAGAGAGGACCAATCACATAGCCAGGGTTTATTACCACCAATCAAGATTATTTTCTTTTGAAAACTTCATAGCAGCATCCTCAGCTTGGATCTTTGAAAGGTGATACCACCACTAAAAGAACACGAAATCATCCATTAGTTATAACATCGTAACTGATCATCGACGCCATTCATTCAAATAAAATATAGTAAAATACGACTATCATTACAACTAGAGGACTTATGGTGATAGACATATTAAACCGAAAAAGGTTCAAATACAAAGTATATTTTTGCTACAAAGTGTAAGAAGACACAATGAGTCAAAAAAAGACAAAAAAATTATATCTCACAATATATATCAAATTTCAAAAAAGTAATTTGGAGCTTTTGTTCCCTAAGTCGTCCTCATAAAAAAAAAATAAACGAAAAAAGTTAAAAAAAATAAAAAAATTAACGTTTTTTTATTGTGTCATTTATGAAAGACACAATGACTTCATTGTGTGAAGTCATTATGAAAGACACAATAACGTCATTGTGTCAATATAAAAGACACAATGACGTCATTGTGTCTTTATTTTTTTTCTGAAAGAGGATAACGAGAGGAATAGAGGCTCCGAATTACTTTTTTAAAATTCAATTTATATTGTGAGATATTAATTTTTTATGACTTTTTTAGCCTTATTTGTCTTCTCACACTTTATAGCAAAAATACAATTTGTAGAATAATCTCACCCAATCTATAATCCCTAGGTAAAGATAGATTAGGTAAATGAAATCAGATAGGATCCTAGGCATGGTAGAATGTTGGTAAATCAGATAGCAAAATCACATTGAAGGATATGAACAAGATGGATACACAAATTTGAAATCCTTGAATACCATTACTTCAAATGACACATACCATTGTATTTATAGGTACAATTTATGACGGGTAAAGACACAACCTGTTTATGACCCCGCGGGTTAAATAACCGCCATTAACTAACTTTACCTACCAAAATTATAACAATGACACTTCTAACCATTATCTTCATCTTCATACTCTAAAAAAGAGTAACTTAAGTGCCACGTGGCAGCATCACAATCATTATCGCCAAAATTTTCCCGTCTCTCTCTCCTCTTAAATAATTACTTAATTACTAATAATATTATTTAACATTCTTTTACATTTAATAAATTAAAAAAAGATCTATTTATTAATGTTATTTCTAAACAAAGATTTTAATATAAATAACAAAATTTTCTAAATCATAAATATGAAATATTTTAAAAGTGGTAATTTATAAGAAAATTTTTAAAAATGACATTTTTATACCGTTAGTTTTAGAACAAATTTTTCTTTTTTAAAAAAATTTAAAACAAAATTTTAAAAAGTGATAATTGTTTATTAGTTATTCGGTCATATCATATCTTAGAATATCATTTTATAATAATAAATTTTATATATTAATATTTATTTATTCAACCCATGTAATACACGAGCTCCTAAAGTATTAGCGATGACAACTTCACCGATAAATTCATTTTCTTCTACCATATAATTTATCAACAGACTACCGACGGATTTCTACTAGAAAGTCGTCTAGTAGTGTTTAGTTTTACCTTATTTTGCTCACAAACCACCGGATCTGAAAACCATGTCTCATCCACTACACCACCGGATTCCGGAAGTTTTACACCAAACATAACTGTAACAGCCTGAAGACGTCAACACCACTCTCTTCAAAGATCCAACTTTGGAAGCCGATTTAAGAACATTAATCGTCCCTTTCACCGCAGGATCTAACAATTCTACCTGAAGCTAGCAAAATGGTTTAGAAGAATAAAAATTACGTACACGAATATTGGAAAATCAAAAACAAAAGAACGATGAAAAATGACCTGTGGGTCATCAACTGAAAATTGAACTGGAGATGCTGTGTGAAAGACACATACACATCCATTAACTGCAGAATCAAAAGATCCTTCTGCAGTTAAATCAGCTTCAAATAAAGATAATCTTTCTTTAGCCCCATCAAGAGAAAGTAGATGTTCAGTTTTTCTTGGATCATCTGTAACGTATTTCAATCAAATTTGCATGCATCATAAAAAGATTAAATGAAATTTGAGTTCTTTTTGATATTGAAACAGACTAACCGAGTGATCGAACGGTGGCGTGAACAGTGTAGCGACGATCAAGCAAAAGCTTAACAAGCCATGAAGCTACGTACCCTGAAGCCCCTGTAACGCAAACCACCTTCCCTTCTCCGCTCATTCATACAAAAGTAGGAGTTTGAAGATACATCTGCGGTGGTGTCGGTGGTGGTGTGGTGGACACCGGTGGTGGGTGGTGGACGCCGGTGGTAGGAGAACTCACTTGATAGGAGATGATCGTATATAGAAGAATTGAAGAACATGAAACAATGTTTTAGTGTTCTACTTTTGACTATTATTATTTTGTACATATTCTTAAAATCTCAATTTGAAAACTTTCTTAAAATCTTCATTTAAAATATCCTTTTTATTATTATATCCCACTAAATACGGGTGGATATGACCTTAGTATAAGGTCGTCCGAACTTATTTTCTAAGGTGAAAACAATGTCACATATTGTCAAAATACGAGGGACCCGTCCATATTATAGGGTCGTCCACCCATATATTATGGGCTTCCGAGCAATAATAAATTCGGCCGAACTTTGAAAATGTTTTTTAGGTTTTAGATTTTGATTATTATAATAGTGTAATTATTTTACTCATGTTTTAATTTTCTTTTATAAATATTAAAATATAGTGTTTCATAAAACTTCGAATATGCTATTATGATCTTATTTTTATTTACATGCCGGCATAAATCGTGTTATAAATAGATGCGGGTTAAAATTATATCAAAGTTTGAACCGACGTCCATAGTGTAACATATAGTACGCCCACCACCACGCTGAAGCTAATTTTGGTTATAGTTTCATTCCTTTGATGTTTAACATGAAAAAAGGGCGGTGAAAATAAAAAAAAAATAACAAAAAAGCATCACATGTGTAACCTCATTGGACTAGCTAGTGTTCAGTGAACAATAAATAACCTCCCTCACAGAGCGACACGTGTTTTTAGTAATTAATAATAGGTGAAATATAAAACTATCAAAACTTTTAAAAAATAGAGGGGAGTTAAACAAAGCCGAATCGTTTTTAGTTAAATGGATTTTAGTTAGTATGATATTCTAATTATTGAGAATTAGTATAGGATATATTTTAAAGTTCATAAGTATAACCAAATTAACAAGGTTTATAAGTATATATGACATTTTTCTTGTTTTTTTAAGGATGAGTTGATGCGCACTAATATATAAAACCAATAATTTAATGATATCATACACATTTGGACGGTTTAAAAATAAAAAAGTTTTCTTGAATGATTTAAGTCATGATTAGAGTAAGTGTTTGAGTTGTGTTCATTTAGTTACATGTGTTTCTAGCGGTAATATATGTGAGCCGAATGTTTTATCATAATGGATTAGATACACACTTATAACATAGGAAGGGTACCTGGTGTAATCAAAACTCAATACAAAGACGTGGCAAAACCCGTAAATTGGGCACACCATTGTATAATGAATAATGAAATGAGATGAAATACCCATATGATTTAATAGCAATTGTGTCATAATCAAGAATTCCTTAACGTTGCGTGTTAGAGATCTACATGATCCTAATTGTCATGGTTGGTGTGCTTGAAATTAGAAATCAAATGCTAATGTTGAAATGGTGAATGTCTTAGTTCAATGGATTGAAGGTTCAAGACAAGCCAATCAAACTAAGTGATTCAAATTCTTATATTAACTATCACATGTATTGAATAGTTTTGGTGATACCATTATGAAATTCCACTAATTAAACCAGATAACAACAATTGTATGATTGGATTGACTAACATGAGTTGTTGGTCAAATCTTTACATATACATGAAAGGAAGGTCCTCCTGAGAAATCTCAAAAAAATTTGGGCCCTAAATGAGTAGAACAAAACTGGTTACTATAACATAAAGTCATAACTCATATAAAACAATCCTATAAAATGGGTTTAGAAAACACTATTGGACTAATCAAATAAAAGAGTATAAATTTTATTAATGGACAATAGGTTAAAATGATTAGAATGTTAATATACTTTAATGTTTAATAGCCTAAAATTATTAAAATGTTTACGGGTTAAATGTCTAACAATATTTTTCCAATTTATATCTTTATATTATATAAATAAGTTTCTAAGAACTTTCTCCCTGAGAGAGAGAGATCAGACTCTGTGTTATCGCCCACCTCGCCGCTACTAAGTCCAGTCTTGAACTGAAAGGTGATACCATTATGAAATTCCACTAATTAAACCAGATAACAACAATTGTATGATTGGATTGACTAACATGAGTTGTTGGTCAAATCTTTACATATACATGAAAGGAGGTCCTCCTGAGAAATCTCAAAAAAAATTGGGCCCTAAATGAGTAGAACAAAACTGGTTACTATAACATAAAGTCATAACTCATATATAACAATCCTATAAATGGGTTTAGAAAACACTATTGGACTAATCAAATAAAATGAGTATAAATTTTATTAATGGACAATAGGTTAAAATGATTAGAATGTTAATATACTTTAATGTTTAATAGGCCTAAAATTATTAAAATGTTTACGGGTTTAAATGTCTAACAATATTTTTTTCCAATTTATATCTTTATATATATAAAATAAGTTTCTAAGAACTTCCTCCCCTGAGAGAGAGAGATCAGACTCTGTGTTATCGCCCACCTCGCCGCTACTAAGTCCAGTCTTGAACTGAAATGTTTTATAACTTTGTTGTATCTTAAAGTACTTTGTTATAAGAACTTATGACAAGAATCACTTAATTACTTAATGATGAATAATATCTTTTAAGAATTATTATGGTTGTAAATTTGACCGAGTCAAAAAACCCATATGTGACTAAGCATGGGTAACTAATTTTAAGTAAAGACTTAAACATATAATATTTAGTTGTTTAGAAAAGACGTAAACAAAAACCAAATTTGAAAACAATAACCGAAACAATTACATGTCATGATAAAACCAATATTTGGGTAAGGAATACACCAGAATAAAAAATAAATATTTATAATAATTACAAATTTCAAATAAAATCCATTGATACCAGCATTCTTTTTTTTTTGTTCCACTAATAATAACATTTTTGTTTCTTGTGGTCTTCTA
Organism: Flaveria linearis; assembly: GCA_024085815.1. NCBI lineage: Eukaryota > Viridiplantae > Streptophyta > Magnoliopsida > Asterales > Asteraceae > Flaveria > Flaveria linearis. The sequence goes on along the minus strand of CM044008.1, from coordinate 10,800,167 downwards.
CTAGAGAGGAAAAAAATAAAAAAATCTTAAAACAAAGTTGTGGTTGAGCGAATATAAAACAACAATCACAACCAACAATTAGGGCAATACATTTACGATTTATGTTTCTAGTTTTTAGAAAACACCAATAAAACCATTAGTTATAAAATTATGAGGAACATGACACATCGTGTTATACTTGTACTTTTATACTTATAACTCAAAACAAATTACAGCCACGTACAACTCACATCATTTAAAGTTAGATGCATCACTATAATTGGTTATCGCATGATTTCACAAATGTGCATAAAAATGAACTGCAACAATTAATCGAACATTAGAAGTTGGACATGTTGTCAACAAAACCGAATATAATCTTTTATTGACTCCAACCGGCAGATCTAGCATTTTCTTTTGGACCTACTTCGGTTCGAAATCCCTTCGTTTCAAGATGGAACAATATGTTTCATTTCTTCTGGTTTTTAGTATTCATCATCCTATCTTTCTTAAGCACAACCAAAACATCATACGCGAAGGTGTCCGTCTTCTCCAATAGCTTTTGCACCACATTGTGGCTTAAAAACAAGTTAATATCATGACACAAGGGTTTGCACTGCAAATTCGGATTGGGAAAAATAATCAACGAGGTTACGTACTTAGGTTGTGATCCTGAGTTCATTGAAGAGGGAAGTGGAAGGAAAGAGAAAAATAATCATGTTCTAGAGGTTTTTTTAATAGAACGAAATGAAAGTAAAGTAAGAATTGTGTTTCTGAATTTACTTAAGGAGGTAAAAGAAGATAGGTGGAAAGAAAATCAAGGCTAAAATTAATCCTTTCAAATTGAAAAGAAGTGAGAATAAGAGAAGTGATAAGAGAAATGATAAAAATTAAAAAGAAGAGAAAAAATGTTTCATTACTTTTCTTCCTTAATAAACTAAATAACACAACACTAGCGCGGGTAGGCCTATAAATAAACCGAACGTTCATGAACTGTTCATGAACTGTTCGGCGGGAAGTTCGTTTATGTTCATTTATTTAGAAAATGAACGAACATGAACAAAAAATCGTGTTCGTTTAATTAAACGAACAAACATGAACACATGCTTTGTTCGTTCATTTACGTTCATGAACGTTCGTATATGTTCGTTCATATATGTTCGTTCATTTACGTCCGTTTATGTTTGTTCATTTATGTTTGTTTATTTATATATTTAACATGTTTAAAAGGGTATTAGGTGTTAACATTTGAAACATAAGTGTATTACGTTATGCTAGAAACTTATAAGTTTAGTGAGAATTTAATTTCCACTAATACACCTAAAAATTTCAAAATGATCATTTAAGGTTTTTTCAGTTTAGTTTTGTTTGTTTATTATTGTTTATTTATATTCATTTATTATTGTTCATTGTGTTCGTTTATGTTCGGGAACTGTTCATTTAGCTTATTAACGAACAAACATGAACGAACACGAACATTTTATTTCTTAATGAACGAACATGAACAAAAAAACGTGTTTGATAATGTGTTCGTGTTCGTGTTCGGTAAAGTTAAATGAACGAACACGAACATGCTGATGTTCGTGTTCGTTCGGTTCATTTACAGGCCTAAGCCCGGGAGTGAGAAAGGGTTGAAGATAGATAATTTACTCTAGTTTTTTAGAACCAAATAACTGTCCCTGTTATAAAACTACTATTGTATGTAAATTGAACGAGTTCAAGTGTAATTCTATAAGCTATAATGATGAAAATACCCCTAAAACTAACTAATGAAACTAACATCATTAAATCCAAAGACCATCCTTACAAGCAAAGAAGTAATTAAGGATCGAATTCATAAAAAAAATATTTTAGGAATCAAATTCAAATTTAACCCGAACCATAAATTCATCCATGTAATTTACTCGATCTATTATAAATTTTATAAGGGTCCTAATAAATACACCCATTTTTTTAAATCGACACCCCTATACGTCGTGTATGGGTCCATACGCGGCCCATGCCCGGCGTATAGGTATCGACCATTAATGCGATATTAATGACTAACACTAGACGTCACATCAGTTTACCTATATGGGGCGGATAGGTCCATACGCCACGTATAGGTCGGTGTCAATTTAAAAATGTATATAAGCTATACTCCGCGTATGGACCCATACGCGGTGTATAGATCCTCGGAACCACTATATCTTTAAACCTTTCTCATTTTAACACACACTACTTCGAAAAAAAACTCTCTCGTATAGCCTATACTACACGTATTTCTTCGATTTTTCTACATCCAGGTATGTATTATTGTTTCTACATCATTATTATGTTAATCGTTCACTGATTTAAACGTTAAAGTAGTGTTTTATGCTTATAATGGGTGATTTAAAAACTAGTAGATATACTATACGCTACTACAGCCCCGCGTATAGGGTTATACGCAACATATAGTTCTATAGTTGGGAAGAAGACCTATAGGTGGGTACCCTATACGCCGCGTATAGCTCTATACGCGGCGTATAGGGGGGTGACAATACGTGACATGTGGCCAATACGTGGGTACCCTATACGCGGCGTATAGGTCTATACGCGGCGTATAGGGGCGGGGTTGACCTATACGTGGCTTATGACCCATACGCCGGTACCCTATACGTGGCGTATAGCTCTATACGCGGCGTATAGGGTAAATACATATATACAAATACATATATATGTATATACACATATACATACACATATACATATACATATACATATACATATACTATACATATACATAGACATATACATATACATATGTATATGCACATACACATACACATATGTATATGCACATACACATACATATGTATATGCACATACACATACACATATGTATATGCACATACACATACACATATGTATATGCACATACACATACACATATGTATATGCACATACACATACACATATGTATATGCACATACACATACACATATGTATACACATACACATGCACATGCACATACACATGCACATGCACATACACATCACATGCACATGCACATGCACATGCACATGCACATGCACATGCACATGCACATGCACATGCACATGCACATGCACATGCACATGCACATGCACATGCACATGCCATGCACATGCACATGCACATCACATCCACATGCACATGCACATCCACTGCACATCACATGCACTCCACATCCATCCACATCCACATCCACATCCACATCCACTCCACATCCATCCACATCCACATCCACATCCACATCCACACACATACACATACACATACACATACACATACACATACACATACACAGATACACATACACATACACATACACATACACATACACATACCATACACATACACATACACATACACATACACAACACATACACATACACATACACATAACACATACACATACCATACACATACACATACACTACACATACACATACACATACACATACACATACCATACACATACACATACACATACACATACACTACACATACACATACACATACACATACACATACACATACACATACACATACACTACACATACACATACACAACCATACCATACACATACACATACCATCCACATACACATACACATACACATACACATACACATACACATACAACACATACACATACACATACACATACACATACACATACACATACACAACACATACACATACACATACACATACACATACACATCCACATACACATAACACATACACTACACATACAACATACACATACACATACACATCACATACACATACACATACACATACATACACATACACATACACATACACATACACATACACATACACATCCCATACCATACACATACACATACACATACACATACACATACCCATACACATACACATACACATACACATACACATACCATACACATACACTACACACACATACACATACACATACACATCACATACACATACACATACACATACACATACACATACACATACACATACACATACACATACACATACACTACACATACACATACACATACACATACACATACACATACACTACACATACACATACACATACACATACACAACACATACCATACACATACACATACACAGACACATACCATACACATACACATACACATACCAACACATACACATACACATACACCAACATACACATACACATACACATACACATCCCATACACATACACATACACATACACATACACATACACATACACATACACATACACATACACATACACATACACATACACAACACATACACATACACATCACATACACATACACATACACATACACATACACATACACATACACATACACATACACATACACATACACATACACACATAACATCACATACCCTACACAACCATACACATACACAACACATACACATACACATACACATACACATACACATAACATACACTACACATACACATACACATACACATACACATACACATACACATACCATACACATACACATACACATACACTACACATACACATACACATACACTACACATACACATACACAGACCAGACACATACACATACACATACACATACCCATACCCATACACATACACATACACATACACATACACATACACATACACATACACATACACATACACATACACACTACACATACACATACCATACACATACACATACACTACACATACACATACACATACACATACACAATACACATACACCATACACATACACATACACATACACATACACATACACATACAACCATACACATACACATACCAACCATACACATACACATACACATACACAACACATACACATACACAACACATACACTACACATACCATACACATACACATACACATACACATACACATACACATACACATACACATACACATCCACATACACATACACATACACATACACTACACATACACATACACATACACATACACATACACATACACTACACATACACATACACATACACATACACATACACATACACATACACATACACATACACATACACATAACATACACATACACATAACATACACATACACATACACCTACACATACACATACACATACACATACACATACACATACACATACACATCACATACACATACACATACACATACACATACACATACACATACACATACACATACACATACACATACACATACACATACACATACACATACACATAACATACACATACACATACACATACACATACACAACACATACACATACACATACACATACACATACACATACACATACACATACACATACACTACACATACACATACACATACACATCACATACACATACACATACACATACACATACACAACACATACACATCACATACCATAACACATACACATACACATACACATACACATACACATACACCTACACATACACATACACATACACATCCAACATATACACATACACATACACATACACATACACATACACATAACACACACATACACATACACATACACATACACTAACACTACACCTACACATCACATACACATACACATACACATACACATACCACATACACATACACATACACATACACATACATACACATCCATACACATACACATACACATACACATACACATACACATACCAATACACATAACATACACATACACATACCTACACTACACATACACATACACATACACATACACATACACATACACATACACATACACATACACATACACATACACATACAATAACACATACACATACACATACACATACACATACACATACACATACACATACACATACACATACACATACACATACACATACACATACACATACAAACCACACACACACACACACCACACACACACACCACACCCACACACAGACACATACACATACACATATACACACACACACACATACACACGCGCACACGCGCCCACGCGCCCACGCGCCCACGCGCCCACGCGCGCACGCGCGGCACGAGCTCACGCGCGCCCGCGCCCGCCGCGCGCCCCCGCGCCCTCGCGCGCCCCCGCGCCCGCGCCCGCCCCCCCCCGCCCCGCGCCGCCCCCGCGCCGCGCCCGCCCCCGCGCTCGCCCCCTCGCCGCGCACGCGCCCGCGCACGCGCACGCGCACGCGCCCGCGCATGCGCATGCGCATATACGCATGCACATACGCATTTTCCCATTATGGGCTGATCCAAAACTGTCATGCCTCATCATGTCGTGTCGATTGTTCATGTCAACAATAATCATTTCGTCCACGTTAAGTTAGAAGAAGATTATCCGATGCCAACATTAAGTAGTCTTTGGATTCTTAACCGAAGCGTACGTGCTGCAGAATGAGAGATTATGTATGGATTCGTATCTCGGAATACAACGCAATAATAGATAATAACCGAGAAGCCCCAGCTTATATAAATTTATTTTAATTCATAATTTGTAATATGCGAATTATATATTTTAATTTTAATTTTATTATTGTATTCGTATTATTTAATATTAAACTGTTTAAATAATTTTAATTCAAATTATGTATATATTAAAATAAAAAAAATGAAAATAAAAAAAATACAAAATATCTTTTAACCTTTCAAAATATCAATATTAATATATATATATATATAAACTCAAAAAATTAAAAATATATATATATATAAGCTATACGCCGCGTATGAACCCATACGCGGCGTATAGCTCCTCCACGTATGGGTCATAAGTCACGTATGGGTATAAAATGTCAAATCAACAAACCATTATATACGCCGCGTATGGACCCATACGCCGCATATAGGGTATAAAACGTCAAATCAACAACGCACCCTATACGCCGCGTATGGACCCATACGCGACGTATGGGATGCAGGGTATTGATTTATAATGGGTTTGAAAAGAATATTTAAAGGAAAGAATAAAGGAAGGAATATTTGGCGGCCAATAATTAAAGGAAATAATATTTATGTAGTCAAAACTTAATACGTCAGTGAATTAGACAACGAAATAGGATGCATCGATATAATCAATCATACATCACAAACTCATCTGTCTTGGAAAATCAAATGTATCATTATAATAATCTTTTTTCTTTCTTTTTATGTTTCTCATATAATTTAAAGATTGAGGTAAAGACAAGGAATAACCCCTCCTTAGAGCATACAATTCTTTATTTTTATTTTTATAATTACAATAAAATTTATTAATTTCTTTTTCTTTTTTTTCAATTTTTTGAATTGTCTTTTTTTTTAATTAAATAATATTTTTATACATTTATCATTACATTTTCTCTGTTTTTCACTTACAACTATTTTAAAAAAATATTAAAAAATTAATAATGGTGAAAATATCTTACCAAATATACATATAAACAATAACATTTTTTCCCACATTCACTTTCAACCACTCACAAGTATCGTTTTTTTATAATATAAAAAAGCACTTATAAATTAACAGAGAACCCACTATGAATGCTTTTAACTCATGTTGTTTTTTATCAACCGTTGTGAGTGATTAGATGTAGCCATAATCATGAATACACTATACCATATTAAAAGGTTTTTTTCTTTTTTTTTAATTTTTAAATTAATCAAGACTTGGGAAAGTAAAATTTGTTGTTTATTTCTTTGTTATCATCAAAAAGTTATGTACGTGCACGAATGTTGATCTACGAATGTACTTTGTGTATGAGTTTCCAGTGTATTTTCAAGTAGGAGATTGGATGCATTGTAATGAATAGAATGGGATTCATGTGTCAAAGTAGATACATGACAATAGATCACCCAAATCACGATTATAGACATATAATGTTGATGTAACATTTATAACCGTGATATAGGCGATTGTTCATTACACGAGTAAATGCACTAATCATTGTGTTTTAGGATAAATTAAGATACAATGATAATCAGATAAACAATAATGTCTCGACTTAGTTCATGCTAAAACTCTTAAACAACTTCTTTAAAGTCAGACTATTATATGTGTGTTATTGGCTAGTTAGTTTTTAGCTACAAGCGCTTTTATAATTTTTTGGATACTCGTAATTGTACATTTATTAAACTCACAACGTTTTATATTTTGTTGGAAGTATGTCACTTTACCATCAAGAACTCCCCGCTAGAGATGACATTTGTTTATCTATTTAGGTTTTATTTATTCTAAATTTCATGAGGTTGATGCTATATAGTTTATTATAACTATCATTAGTATCATAAGATATATCAAAATTATATTAAATATCACCGGCCAATTATTATATTTATAGAACTTATTCATTAAAAGTATATTGATAAAAAAATATATATATATATATATATATATATATTATATGTGTCACAACGTTTTATATTTATACATTTATTGAACTCACAACGTTTTAAATTTTGTTGGAAGTATGTCACTTTACCATCAAGAACTCCCCGCTAGAGATGACATTTGTTTATCTATTTAGGTTTTATTTAATTCTAATTTCATGAGGTTGATGCTATATAGTTTATTATAACTATCATTAGTATCATAAGATATATCAAAATTATATTAAATATCACCGGCCAATTATTATATTTATAGAACTTATTCATTAAAAGTATATTGATAAAAAAATTATATATATATATATATATTATATATATATATAGACACACACACCGATAATCAAGCTAAACTAGATCCAATAAATAAACATATGAGAATCATACAACGATGCAAGTTCAAAGACGCGAGCTCTTAACATGTACGTGTGTAGGTAACCAAAGGACAAAGGTTATGAGTTGTGTTAATTTGTAATAGCCATTTTACTATATGTGTTATTGTCTAAATACATACTATGTGGTAAGGGAATCATATGATAAAGTTATTTATAACATTCCATTATTCATTACTGCATATTAAACACCACACAATTCATGATTGCAAAGTTTAGATTCTAGCATTGTTCTCAAACAAACATACAAAGAACTTATAGATTCATAAATTTCTTCTCTTTCAAGCTTTCAATAATATCTGTGATGCTTACCTCCAATGGAGTAAACTCTACACCTAGACTTTGTGCCCTTGCCTTCGATATACTATAGGGTATCACCTCATCACAATTGCTATCTTTATACCTATCAAAATTATTAAATAAAACACATAAGTCATCTTCCCATTTGATAGATGAACACTAATTACCATGAACAAGAACCCGTTTCCAAATTAGGTCAAACGTGCATAAGTGAACGATTGTGGTGGCTGAGCCAGTACGTATTATTCAAGGTTATCAGAAGCTTCTTTTCTCTAATGACTAACTACAGGTTTAACTCATATTCTTTTTAAAACACTCGGATATTATAAAAAAGTCAAGGAATTTCAATGATCAGAACACATAAATACCAATTACCTTAGAGAATAGTCAAGATCAGGGCAAAGTTTGTCTAAAATCATCATTATCTTCGAAGATCTAATCAAATCCCCGACGATGCAGTATCTACCATTAGCTTCTGGTTTCTCAAATGCTAATATATGCGCGATAGCAGTATCTCTCACATCAACAAGCATGTGGATACCATCTTCAAGTATTTCCTTTCCTACACACATAACATTCAACAACTTAAATGGCTTTCATTGTTTAAAATGAACTTTATTATTATAAACAACTACCTGTTTCTATAAAGCTCATGAATACTTGAGAAGTGACGTTGAGAGTTGGTTGCAAAAGAGGACCAATCACATAGCCGGGATTTATTACCACTAAATCAAGATCATTTTCTTTTGAAAATTTCACAGCAGCATCCTCAGCTTGTATCTTTGAAAGTTGATACCACCACTAAAAAGAACACAAAATCATCATTAGTTATAACATTCATAACCTATTGATGACAACCATTCATATAAAGAAATCAACATAGAAGAAACACAACTACCACTACAAATCAGAGGACTTGTAGTGATAGACATATTCGTCTGTAATCCCTAAGTAAAGGTAGGATATGTTATCACCCATGAATCAATGACAGATTCATCATGTCAGAAAAACAATAGATATCACTAACGTACATCGCTAATGACTTGTCACTAATGCATTAGTGACGACAATTTCACCGTTAAATTTATTTTCTATTAATTTAACAACATACTAAGACGACTGTCCAGCGGTGTATGTATACCTGTTTCTGCTCACAAACCACCGGATCTGAAAACCATGTTTCATCAACAACACCACCAGATTCGGGAAGTTTTACACCAAACATAACTGTAGCAATCGACGAAGTCAACACTACTCGCTTCAAAGATGGAACTTTCACAGCCGACTTAAGAACATTAATCGTCCCCTTCAGTGCGGGATCTAGCAATTCTACCTGATGTAAAATGGTTTAGAAGAATGAAAGAGGTTCAAATACAAAGTGTATTTTTGCTATAAAGTGTGAAAAGACACGATACGTCAAAAAAAGTCCCAAAAATTATATCTCACAATCTAAATCGAATCTCAAAAAAGTAATTCCAAGCTTTTATTCCCCTAGCCGTCCTCACTAAGAAAAAAAATAAAAAAAATCAAAAAAAATAAAAAATTAACGTTTTTATTGTGTCATTTATGAAAGACACAATGACGTCATTGTGTTATAAAAAGACATAATAATTTTTTTTACTTTTTTTATTTTTTTTTCTGAAAGAGGACGACGGGAGTAACAGAGACTCCGAAGTACTTTTTTGAAATTCGATTTAGATTGTGAGATATAATTTTTTATGACTTTTTCAGACTGATTATGTCTTCTTATACTTTATAACAAAAATACACTTTGTAAAATAAACTCATCCTATAAAATAGATTTTATAGATGTTACACGAATTTTGAAAAATGAAAGCAAAAGAACCTGCAAGAATAACCTGTGGATCATCAACTGAAAATACAACAGGAGATGCGGTGTGAAATAGACAAACACAACCATTAACTGCGGAATCAAAAGACCCTTCTACAGTCAAATCAGCTTCAAATAATAATAATCTTTCTTTAGCCCCATCAAGAGCAAGTAGATGTTCTGTTTTTTTGGGATCATCTGTAACATATTTCAATTTCAACTTGCAAACGTTATACATAAATTAAAATGATAAATTTGAGTTCAATATGATCATATCGTAACAAACGGACCTAGTGATCGGACAGTAGCATGAACGGTGTAGCGACGATCAAGCAAGAGCTTAACGAGCCATGAAGCTACGTACCCTGAAGCCCCTGTAACGCAAACCACCTTCCCTTCTCCACTCATTTATACAAAAGTACAAGTTCCGGTGGCGGCGGTGGTGGTGGTGGTGAACTCAATTGATCGGAGATGATCATATATAAAAAGACATGAAAGAGTTAGGTAGTATGTGAATTTTAGAACAAGAGATTATTGTGACGTACACATTATATTATAACACACCGGACAATGATAAAAGAAAAGAATATTTATGTAGCATAATACGCCAGTGAATTATAAAATAAAATTGGATGCATTGGAAACTCATAATAAAAAATTATAATCAATCAACTCATCATAAAATACCCATATTATTTAATAGCAATAGTGCCACAATCAAGAATTTCTTAATTGATGAATAACATGATCTTATTGTCATGGTTGGTGTGCTTGAAATTAGAAACCAATTGCTAATGTTGAGATTTTGACTGTCATTAGTTTAATGGATTACAAACTTGATATCAACACTTGTACTATTAGATTGACTAACATGAGGAGTTGGTCAAATCTCTATACATATAGATGAAAGGAGGGCCGTCTCTAGAAATCTCAAAATGCTCTTGTAATATAAAGTCTAAGGGGCTATTTGGCAACATCTGATTGAATAAGTGCTGAATGAATAAGAGGGTCTGAACCAGTAAGAAGTCTGAACCAGTAAGAAGTCTGAACCAGTAAGAGATCTGAACGAATAATTGTGTTTGGTTGTAAAAAGAAAAGTTTTTAAAATACCAACAAAACACATCTGCTTTGTGTGTACATAAGGCAATCAAAGAGAGATACAAAAAGTCAAAATTGAACTCTCCACAACACCACAACCAACACCCTTTCGTCTCTCTCTCTCGATCTGCAACTCTCTCGAACCGCCGACCACCACTACCGACCACCACCCCCGCAAGCACCACCGGCGCAAGCACCCTCACCACCACCGCAAGCACCACCGGCGCAAGCACCCTCACCACCACCGTCTCTCTCCCTCACCCTCACCACCACCGCAAGCACCACCGGCGCAAGCACCCTCACCACCACCGCAACTCCGCAAGCACCACCGGCGCAAGCACCCTTACCACCACCGTCTCTCTCCCTCACCCTCACCACCACCGCAAGCACCACCGCCGGCCAGAAATAATCACCGCCGACCACCACCACCGCAAGCACCACCGCCACCGCAGATCTGAACCGCCACTGTAGATCTGAACCACCACCGCCACCAACACCGCAAGCACCACCGCCCGTCACTCCACCTTCACGTCTGACCACGGGTCAGACTATGGTTGAGGTCTGACCGGGTAGGCGCTCCGGTCAGACGTGATCTCCGGTAAGAGCCTCGCAACCAAACAGCCTTTATCTGACCGAGTCAGACGCTCGCGTCTGACCAGGCTCGGTCAGACGCAACCAAACAGGGTTTAAATTTAACTAATGGATAATAGGTTATAATAACTAGAATTTAATGTATTCCAATGTTTAATAGGCCTAAAATAATTATATCTTAATGGGTTTAAATGTCTAAAGTATTTTTTTTCTTGTAGTCAGTGTCGAAATTAGCTATACGTGTCGTATAGCCCTATATGTGTCGTATAGGGGGTCGTATATGGTTATACGGGGCATATAGCCGTGTGACATCCCCTTGAATTTTCCTTGTTTTTAGTGTCTTCGACCCTGTACGCCACGTATGGTGCTATACGAGGCGTATGGGGGGCGTCTATTTATAAAGTGGAATGTCTGTATTTTAGGACCCATGATAAAAGGGTAGAATTTAAAACATGTCAGATGATTTAATGATTGTTAATGTATATGTGCCTCGTAGCCAATTCGAAAGGTTGCAAATGTGGGAAGATCTAAGGGGCTGTTTGATTGTGCTGACCCAGTATGAGCTGACTGAGTCAGAAGCTGACCCAGTCAGAAGTTCTAACTGAGTTTACATCTGACTGAAACTTAGCTGTTTGATTATGTATCTGACTGACAAATCAATACAACCTAATCAATAACTTTACTTTTAATATCAAATTGATGATTTCTTGATCCCCAAATTGATATGAACTGTTGAAATCCTATAGAAACCTTTAGATGTAAAATCTGCTGCAAGATTCATGTAAAATATTTATATATGACCAACAGATCCATAACCAGATCAACACACAGTTCTATCCAGAGGAATTTGGTATGAAGTTTCATCATCTAGTAATCAAACTCTCACCCAATTCGCTACATGATCAGAAACTAAAAACCTCTTGTTTTATCAAAACAGTACGAATCTACTACAGTCTAATCAAGGAATGCAAGAATCATAACAACAACTACAAGAAACAACCATAGAAATCGCGCAATGAAAATAATAACTTGGGGAAAATAGTATATATGTTCTTACGGAGGGAGGAACCGGCGGTGGGGGGGGGGAGGGCGGCGGATTGGGGAAAGACCGAGGGCGGAAACCGGCTGCGGGGGGGGGGGGGGAGGGAGGGGATTGGGGCGCGACCGAGGGAGGAAACCGGCGGGTGAAGGGCGGAGAATGAGGCGCGACTGAGGGAGGAAACCGGCGGGTGGAGGGCGGAGAATGGGGCGTGACGGAGGGAGGAAGCCGAGGGGCGAGGGCAGAGGATGGGAGGCAGCAACCGGATGGGGGGGGATGGGAGGTGGCTGATGTGAGGGCTGGAAAGTGTGGAGAAGAGGGGGGAAAGGTTTGGTTAGCGATGTCAAAGGGGAGGACTCGGTCAGTGGTATTTTCGCAGCCAGTCAGTGGTCAGAAGCGTGATCAGATGCATCAAACAGGGCCTAACATAATTAAAATCTTTATTTGAGGGGCTATGGGTATTTGTTGGTGACTTCAATGAAGTAAGATGTGATGCAGAAAGATTCAGTTTTGAATTTTGTATGGACATGCTGCAAATTTCAATCAATTCATCTCAGGTGGAGATCTTCATAAGTACAATATGGGTGGATCAAGATTCACATACATGTCTAATTATGGGAACAGATTAATTAAGCAAAAAAAGATGTTTAAATACAAAGTGTATTTTTACTATAAATTGTGAGAAAACACAATGAGTCAAAAAATAAAAAAAATTATATATCACAATTTAAATCGAATTTCAAAAAAATAATTCCGAGCTTTCGTTCCCCTAGCCGTCCTCACTAAGAAAAAATAAATGAAAAATAAAAAAATAAAAAAATTAACGTTTTTTTATTGTGTCATTTTATGAAAAACACAATGACGTCATTGTGTCATTATGAAAGACACAATGACGTTATTGTGTCATAAAAAGACACAATGAAGTTTTATTTATTTATTTTTTATTTTTTTTAAAGAGGACGACGAGAGGAATACAGACTCCGAATTACTTTTTTAAAATTCGATTTAAATTATGAGATATAATATTTTTTTGCGACTTTATTAGCCTCATTGTGTCTTCTCATACTTTGTAGCAAAAATACACTTTGTATAATAACCTCACTCTTAAGCAAATTAGACTGATTTCTTGTTTGTTCTACATTTATAGACCGATTGCCCACTGCCGAGGTGATCGACTTACCAAGATTTATAGATCGATTCACATACATGTCTAATTATGGGAACAAATTAATTAAGCACATTAGACTGATTTCTTGTTTGTTCTACATGAAGTAATTAATTATGAGTCGGATAGTCTGGAAGAGATTATTAGCATCAAAGGAACAAGGGGGACGAGGGCAGGGGCGTCTTTAGAGTTTAAATAAAAAAGCACGAGCCTAAGGCCCCAAAAGATATGAGGCCTCCAATCTTATAACCTATATACATACAATCAATTCAGATTGTAAAACAAAAAGTTAATATAGACAATTTGGTTAAGCGTTTCTCCTTTCAAACTCAAGGTCTTATGTTTTAAGCCAGTTAGAATAAGGTTGTGTTTGATTTGCGCGGGTCAGCCGCTGACCGTTGACTGGCTGACTCGATCAGCCGGTCGGCGTGTTTGATTTGCGCAAAAATGCCGCCTGACCGGGTCCGAAGGGCTGACCCAGACCCTAAATATCAAGTTTCTGACCAAGAAAAGGGCAGTTGCACCTCGCTCCCTATTCCCAACCCTTCGCGACCCCCTCCACGAACCGTCATGCCTCCGGCGCAATCAACCTCCCTCCACGCACCGCCGTGCCTCCGGCGCTCTTCCCACCCCTCCGCGAACTGATCTCGTTGTCGAGACTCAATCAAAAACAATTTATTATATTGGTCTTAGCTACCTTTATTGTGTAAGGGTAAGTAAGGTCGTCTTCACTGGGAATATGTGAAAAGTGTTTAACTAACACGACTCGATTGACTAAAAGACTAATACTTTAGAACTAAAAATTGAAACTTTGAATTAATTAATGAGCACAAGTTCATAAAGCAACAAACTTTAAAACTAATTTAATCAAATAATAAGAACAATCACTTTCGGATTTCCAATTCTTCAAGATCAACAATTGGTAATTCTAAATTAGGGTTTGTAAGGAACAATACTTAAAGATCTCAATTTTTGATTAAAGTGATAACAAAGGAACAATCTTTTAAGACTCGTTCATTCACAATGTTACCAATTCACTTATATCACGTTGCCTACTTTTCTTAATGAGTTCACGATGTAAGGAAACCGAAAAACTGATAATCAAGCAAACAACTTTATTTATAAGTAACTTGTTTAAATCAATCAAAACATAATATTGCATTCAATAGATCAATGTTAAATACAAAAACCTAATCTATCATACCAATCGTCTCACTTTACAAGAATCGTACTCCCGAAAGCAATCAAGAGAACCTAGCCACGCATCATATTCGTTCAATCTTCAATCTTGACTTGGAGACTATTTGTGGATGATTTGAGATGAATCCAAAGGCTTGAAATCACCAAAAATCAGCTTAGAATCGTCAAGAATTGAGCTTAGAAAGTTTTTTTTCGAATTAAGGTTGGATTGTACTTAAATAACTTGAAATTCCACAAAATCCGGGTGTTAGTTCAGCCACCGGCGTATGATACGCTGCCCTGGGCGTATCATACGCCCCCCTCAGCTTTCCTACGGCCAACTTTCTGAAATTTTTGTCAAATACCTTATAAATACGCCGCCAATACGCCGACGGGCGTATTATACGCCCAGGGCGGCGTATCATATGCCGACCCCCTGTAAATTCTGATTTTCACATGTAACTTTTCACGAGCTTTCCGTTGAATGGTCGTGGGCCGCGTAACTCTATTCCTAGCCCAAGTTATGCTCATTTTAAGTTACCATGGTCTTGAACCTTCGGTTTTCGCATTTCTTCACTTCTCGGGCTCCGATTTCCATCCCGCTTCTTCCATACTCTTCATGTTTCACCAAACTTAGTTCTGGTTTCCTGTTTTACATCTTTTTGTAATTGCGTATTGGTCCTCGTAGTTTCATCCTTTGCTTTATTCACCTCAAAATAAGCTTCCTTAAGCTCCAATCCCTACAAGTCAAAACACGAACAAAGTAATCTCATTCCATACTAACAATGATGTAAAATCACATAATTGGATCAATTAGAACTTGAATTATTATCACTCGATCACATCCCCACACTTAACCTTTTGTTTGTCCTCAAACAAACTTGCTTGCATAATTCACCTTAATTAATCAAACATGCTAACTTATCACAATTTTGTACAAGTAAAGGTCCCAAGGCATACTTAGTTTTAAACTTTTATCATGTAAGATCACAACCCAACATGCAATATCAATTATGTTTTAAGGTTAGAATCTTTAGTTGACATAACTTCACCTTCCGCTTCCAACATTCATGCATTCATATTCCTCACACTGAACACTCCTCTCGGTTTAGTTTATGGACTAGTGATTATATACTAGTATATCTGAAACTCTCAAACCAAGAATGTACATTTTCATCATAAGCTCGTATAATAATCATATCGCCATCAATTAACACAATATAATACATAAATCAAGAATGTATATTTTCATCATAAGCTCGTATAATAATCATATCGCCATCAATTAACACAATATAATACATAAATTAAGAGGTCTTTCATGGGTTGTAAGAAAAGGCTCAAACAAATGGTTTATTCCTAATGCCTCTATCACATTCATGCACATATTGGTTCATGATCTTGACACGCATCAATTACACGAGTTCTAACTTCGATGCACATTATGGTTTCCCTCATTATGAAAAAAATATAAAGCAAATCAACATATGCTATGAAATCTCAATTAGGCTCAAACTCTTACGGAAACGGTGGAAAAGGGTTACGAATGTGAAGCACATATGTCATCTACCATCCGGTTCGTTATGCCTCCTAAGAATTCCACCTAAATTTTTATAAAAACTCATGTTGGGATGCTTTTATACCATTTCAAAACAAGTATGTCATGAGATCTATACATGCACAAATAAGTGATAATTAGCCTTGTAAGAAAAAACTTTTAGGTCTCATGCACAACTAAGCTTATTTGAAGATTTATTTTTTTTAAAAAAGGTTTAATTTTTGTTTAATTTTCCGTGTTTCCCTTACCCCCACACTTGAGATACATTGTCCTCAATGTATGATGGTCACAATTGGTATTTTTCTAACATAGGGAAGTAGATCTTTAATTTCATTCCTATTATTTCCAAACAAGATAATTCATTGCGAAGGAAGACTAGCATGCCATATCCTAACATATTATCAATCAATTTCAACGAAAGCATGAAAGGAATATTGTTCAACACCAAAGTATTGGAAAGAGCACATGGACCTGATCGCAATCATTATCTGAAACCTTCATCACCCGCTTGTGCCTCCCCGCACTTGAATGCTTACGTCTCATGATTAACTATCAAAACAAAACAAAAACACACAACTAATAGAAGAATTAAAACTCACTTTTGTAGGAATCACGGTTACATTTAGCGTATGCAACAAGCCTTTAAACCCTTGGCAGACCCGAGTGGACGAGTTGTAGTTTTGTGAGGGTTTCTAGTGAACACACCCATAAATTTCTCGGGTTGCCTCCCACAAGCGCTAAGTTTTAGGTCTTCAGCCAGACCTTACCTGAGACCATTTATGGTGGTCGTATTGAATGCTTTTCTTCAAATTTCTTTTCATATAAATGCTTCTCTTGGCTTGATAGCGTCTCTTGTTCACTCAAACTTGGCCAAACATTGCTTCTTTAATCCTTGAATTCTTATAATCCGGTGGTTTACCCATGTTAACCTTTCATCTCGGATTTTCATTCCTTGGGGGCTCCACCTTCACATTCTCCTCCTTTTCCATATTATCAAGCTCAAACCTGTAAGGATCAAAACCATTCTTCTTGGTGATATCCTCACTTACATGTGAAATGTAAGGAGGAACACTCTCATTAGTAGCATCTGATATAGAACAATCATTGTTAACTACATATGTAATTGATTTTGAAAACACATTAAAGAACAACTTACGGTTTTTGAATGTCATGTTGATAATTCCATCTCGACAATTGATTTGAGTTTTGGCTGTTGCCAAGAATGGTCGACCTAAAATTACCTTTGGTTGCTCATTTGTCCTTACAGGTGCGTAGTCAAGCACCATAAAGTCTACAGGGTAGTAGAACTCTCCTAGCTTGATGATCACATCCTTAACCGTCCCTCGAGGTTGTTTCCATGTCGAATCAGCAAGCACCACTGTTTTGTTAGTTTCATGTAATGGGCCAAAGTCATATTAGTCATACAAACTTCCCGAAAGGATACTCACGCCGGCTCCATAATCCAAAAGTGCCCGCTTGATTTTGAATTTCCCAACTTGAATAGGAATAATTGGTTCTCCTAAGTCACTTCCTTCCACTTCATCAACTTCCTTTTCGCTACCTTTAACTACTTGAGAAAGAGTAGTTACATCATAATCAATACTTTCAAATTTAGGAACGTTACTAACCGAATTGATGTGCACATTCTTTGAAGTTGAAGCTTGATGTTGAGGGTTCTTGTTGTATCACTTGGAAGCTTCCCTTGTTCCCGTCCGGATAGTTGTTCAGCTAATTGCCCAAGTTGCTTGGCAATTGCCTCATTGGTCTTTTCTTGAACTTCTCTAAATTGCTTAAACTCTTTCATCTCCTTTGCAAGATCTTGAATTGCTAACAAAATTGCATTGTCATTGTCATTGTTAGTAGAAGCACCTTGTTGATGTTGTTGATTCCTTTGTTGATATTGACCACCTTGTTGGTAGCTTCTTTGATTGTAGTTGTTTCTTTGATAGCCACCTTGATTGTATTCTTGTTGTTGGCCTTGATATTGGTTGCTTCCTTGATTTGGTACCTGAAAAGAAGGATTCAATTGTTTAGTATTATTACCATATCTAAGATTTGGGTGATTTCTAAGACCAGGATGATATGTGTTAGAGTTCATATTGTATGTCTTCCTTGCTCCTTGGCCTTGTAATTGACGTACACTTTCACTCTTCCCCAAATTCAAGTAGCATGTGACCGATGTATGGCCTATGTCATTGTAGATGTCACACACTTCATAATCACTAGATATGTTCGCCATGCCACTCCTTCCAACTTTAAGGCTTGCAATTTCTCGTTTTAGAACCGTAATTCTATCCATGGCCACATGATCATTAACCATCTTTATGTTTGCACCCCTTGATCTTCAACTTGATTGTGCACGCTTTTTAGATATCACACCCATCCTCTCCAATATGTTCCAATCGTCATCCTCATGATTCAAGGTAAATGTGCCCGCACTTGTAGAGTTTACATCTCTTGCATCTTTTGGTGAGAGACCATCATAAAATGCTGATATCAGTTCCCATTTAGCTATCCCATGATATGGACATGTTCTCAACATCTCCTTGAATAGATGAAAAGCTTCATGAAACTGTTCCCCCGCTTGTTGTGTAAAGCCTCGAATTGCCCGTCTTGCATCACTTGTTCTTTGAGAAGTGTAGTATTCATCTAAAATAATTGTTGCATTTGAACCCAAGTGTGGATACTTGCAGATGGTAAAGATAAAACCATTGCTTGGCTTTATCTTTGATTGTAAATTGGAAAAGCACCAACTTAACTTCCTCCGGTGAGAAACCTTGACCACCTATAGTACTGCAAGATGCTTCAAATTCGGATATGTGCAGATATGGTTCTTTAGTTGCCATTCCATGAAAATGAGGGAGAATGCCTAAGCATTGGGGTCGGACTTTGAAAGCTCTCCCTCGTTGTGTTGGTGGAATAATAGGAGATGAATTGATGGCAATAGCGGGATGGAAGTCACTATCCACACCATGTGCAGGGTACATACCGGTGAACTCCCGGATTAGCTGCTATACCATTGAATGGTTGTGCACCTTGATTGTGGAATTCTGGTGGTTGTGCATAACCATCTCGATCATGGTTTGGTTGACGGTTCTGATAACCTAGTTGATGTCCAAAATTTTCAAAATTTTGTTAAACCGGACCATCCATATCTTCTTGATCCTCAATCCATTCGTCCACATAATTAGTATGATGACTACCTTCCATTGGAAACCTCTCATCATAACTATAATGGCTACATTCCCCATTATGCTGAAAACTTGGATTCTGAATCCAAACATTTGGTATTTGTTGAAAATTTGCAAAGGGAGGTTGGTGTTGCACTCCTTGATTCACAGGGATCGGCCCCTGAGGTTGTGGTTGCACAACTGGTGCTTGATGTGGAGGATCATCAGGTGGAGGGAACACAGGTAATGGGATGTCTCCTAAAGATTGGTTGAGTGGTGGCCCTCCTTGGTTTTCTGGGTTATTCATCCCTCTAGATTGATTACTTTCTGGTGTCCTTGAAAGTCGATTAAGATCCGATGAGCTGTTGCTGATGATGTACCTTCCTCTGATCTTGTTGGCCACGAATCTGAGAAGTCCTTGAAGTTGATGTTTTCTGAAATACTCGATTTTTCCCTTGCAGTCTTCTAGATTTCTGGATCAAAGTGCAAAGGTGATGACCTGCCTGAAAATCTTGTATGCATTAACGTAAGGGTTGCCTGCAAACAAGAAAACACAAGAATACCTCGCGTAATACTGAACAAGAAAAGCAATTAAAAAAACAGAAAAGTAAAATCTTTTTGGTTTTTTTATGAATTTTTTTAAGAAAAAAAATAAAATAAAAGCAATTAAAAACTAAGCGCACTAATTCCCCGGCAACGGCGCCATTTTGATCTCGTTGTCGAGACTCGATCAAAAACAATTTATTATATCGGTCTTAGCTACCTTTATTGTGTAAGGGTAAGTAAGGTCGTCTCCACAGAGAATATGTGGAAAGTGTTTAACTAACACGACTCGATTGACTAAAAGACTAAAACTTTAGAACTAAAAATTGAAACTTTGAATTAATTAATGAGCACAAGTGCATAAAGCAACAAACTTTAAACTAATTTAATCAAATAATAAGAAACAATCACTTTCGGGTTTCCAATTCTTCAAGATCAATAATTGGTAATTCTAAATTAGGGTTTGTAAGGAACAATACTTAAAGATCTCAACTTTTGATTAAAGTGATAACAAAGGAACAATCTTTTAAGACTCGTTCATTCACAATCTTACCAATTCACTTATATCATGTTGCCTACTTTTCTTAATGAGTTCACGATGCAAGGAAACCGAAAAACTGATAATCAAGCAAACAACTTTATTTATAAGTAACTTGCTTAAATCAATCAAAACATAAAATTGCATTCAATAGATCAATGTTAAATACAAAAACCTAATCAATCATACCTATCGTCTCACTTTACAAGAATCGTACCCCCGAAAGCAATCAAGAGAACCTAGCCACGCATCATATTCGTTCAATCTTCAATCTTGACTTGGAGACTATTTGTGGATGATTTGAGATGAATCCAAAGGCTTGAAATCACTGAAAATCAGCTTAGAATCGTCAAGAATTGAGCTTAGAAAGTTTTTTTCGAATTAGGGTTGGATTGTACTTAAATAACTTGAAATTCCACAAAATCCGGGTGTTAGTTCAGCCATCGGCATATGATACGCTGCCCTGGGCGTATCATACGCCCCCCTCAGCTTTCCTACGGCCAACTCTCTGAAATTTTTGTCAAATACGCCCATAAATACGCCGCCAATACGCCGACCGGCGTATCATACGCCCAGGGCGGCGTATCATACGCCCAGGGCGGCGTATCATACGCCCAGGGCGGCGTATCATACGCCGACCCCCTGTAAAATTTTGATTTTCACATGTAACTTTTCACGAGCTTTCCGTTGACTGGTCGTGGGCCGCGTAACTCTATTCCTAGCCCAAGTTATGCTTATTTTAAGTTACCATGGTCTTGAACCTTCGGTTTTCACATTTCTTCACTTCTCGGGCTCCGATTTCCATCCCGCTTCTTCCATACTCTTCATGTTTCACCAAACTTAGTTCTGGTTTCCCGTTTACATCTGTTTGTAATTGCTTATTTGGTCCTCGTAGTTTCATCCTTTGCTTTATTCACCTCAAAATAAGCTTCCTTAAGCTCCAATCCCTGCAAGTCAAAACACGAACAAAGTAATCCCATTCCATACTAACAACGATGTAAAATCACATAATTGGATCAGTTAAAACTTGAATTATTATCACTCGATCACGAACCACCCTCCCTCCGGTGCTCTAACAACGGTGGTATTTTCCGACTAGGTCAACAAATCTACGATGGAAGTGTGAGGTTTCCTCTATGGTGTGTTCCTATCCATTTTTCTATGTTTAATTGAAGATGGTTGTACACAATTGAGTCCTGCAACAAATTATGCTTCAAAAAGTGGAAGAAATTATGCTTCAGTGTGACGTGATGCGTTCCTATCCATTTAAACCTAAGTGGGTGGATACTAAAGCAATATGGTGGATACTAAAGCAATAAATCTATCTTTAATTACACACGTCTGTAATATGTTTGAAATTCGATATGTTTATATGGTTATTTTTATCATTCAGCAGAGTCAGTCAGATACTAAATCAATCTGTCAAGTTTCAGTCAGATGTAAACTCAGTCAAAATTTTTAACTGGGCCAGCTTCTGACCCAATCAGATCTTACCGAGTCAGCAGTAATCAAACAGCCTTTAAGTCTTACTTAAATTTTCTTGTGTTTTTTCAACATAACCCATCTATGTTGGTTCAACGGCTTTCGGCCCAATATCCATTGTTTAAATTAGTTGTCAATCTCAAACCTCAAATATAAAAGAGGGCCTCAAATTTGTTATCCCCTTTGGCCTACATGACGGTTGAGACGCCCCTGGAAGGGGGATTGGAAGCATAAAAGCAATGAATATTGCCCTCTTATTGAAATGGTTGTGGAGATTTAGTTCGGAATATCAATCGCTATGGGTTAAAGTTAATAAATCAATTCATGGTAATGCAAGAATACTCAGTGTTTCCCACTTAAAAAGTCTATACTTGAAACCATGGAGGGGTATTTCTCTATGGTCGATTATCTCAACTCATAGAATATTGATTTCCACTCCATGATGACATGTAAAATTGGAAAAGGAGATAATATGAGCTTCTGGTTAGACTCATGGGCAAAGGTGCGATGCTTGAAAGAGGCCTTTTAGACTTATTCAAGCTAGAATTAAAAACGAATCGTGTAATAAAAGATAGAATTGAGGTGGATGATAAAAGAGAAAGATATAGGTTAAACTGGAAGTCGGGGCCTAGTTCGGTTCAAAAATTAAGACAACTATCAAATTTAGAGAATGAATTACGTATGGTTGAAAAATCAGATGCTGAAGATAAACGGTCATGGGAGGCTGAAGATTCAGGTGTATTCACCACCATATCAGCCATGCGAATAATTGAAAAGATCATTCTGCCAAAGCTTACATTGAAATTCGAGTGGTATAAGTGAGTCCCTATAAAGGTCAATTCCGATAAACTGTATTCCGAACAAGAGAGATATAGCAACAAGCTCCTCATGCAATTTACGTGGTTGGATATCGAAAACTATTGACCATATGGTACTCCACTACCCACTTGCATCAAAAGTATGTGATTTCATTTAGCCATTATCGTTGATTATTAAAGGAAGTTAGTAGATGGAACTTGTTTTATGTTGCAATTTATACTATTTGAAGGGCAATAAACCAAAAGGTGTTTAAAAACATATCAACATCACTTGGAGATCTAGGTGGAGAAATAAAAGCAATTTCATGCTTATGGATCAAGCATGGAGGAAATTTAGTATCCCAAAAATTGGGAATTATGGTGTAAGTTTTAATTGTAATTTGTATCTTAGCTGGTCTTGTATTTTCCTCTAGCGTCTTTTTAGTTCGTAATAAAATCTTGCTGTTAAAAAAATATATAAAGTAGTTTGTTACAAGAATATATGACAAGAATCACTTAAAGATGTGATTCTTTATAATATTCAGTCTTAACTTAAAGACGTGAACTAATATATAATAATATTTAGTGGTTTCGAAACCAAATTTGAAGACATAAACTAAAACAAATCACATGTCACGATGAAAACCATATTTTGGGCAAGGAACACACCGGAATAAAAACTATAAATAAATTAAAATATAATAATAATATTTAGTGGTTTAGAAAAGACGTGAACGAAAACCAAATTAAAGACAATAACTAAAACAAATCACATCACGATGAAAACCAATATTTGGGTAAGGAACACACCGGAATAAAAAACTATAAATAAATTAAAATTTTTAATAAATCCATTGGTTTAGTATATTCTTTTTTTTATTTTTTGGTTATTATGGATCTAGATTTGGATCATCCAATATGATGTTTGTGTGGTGTTGTAATTTTAAAGGATTCATGATGCGAAATCTTAAGAATATAATATTGATGATAATGAATCTTGAAGAAAAATATAAAAGATGATAGTTTTTTTTTTTAATTCTGTCAATCATAAAAATAGGTTGTATAAACTATAAAATGTTACATCATTATCATTCACACCCTAATACAACATATTATGCCTTTTTTAGGCATGATTAAAATAGAAAAAAAAGTTATAATAATACCTTTATGAAATACTGTGAAGAAAATGAAGACCAATTTGTTGATTAGAATCATATTTGTTTAATATGATTTAGTTGATGAGTGCTTCGGAAGTTCGGAGTTCGGAAGGAGAATTGTTTCCGCAGGAATAGTATAAGGGTGTAAATTGTTTCCGTAGAAATAGCATAAGGGTGTAAAGTGTCAAGTTTGTTTTTAGTCTGTTATTTTCGGTTAGATTTGTTTTGTATAAAAGGGTTTTGGGAGATTAGAGTTAGTAGGTCTCAAAACTTCTTAATTCCAGTTATCCCTGATTCTTGAATTCGATTGATTCAATAAGCGTATTCTTTGTATTTCTTGTGTGTGTTCTTGATTGTCAATTTCATTCCGATTTTACACAATTGGTATCAGAGCCAGGTTGGCTCAATTCGGGAGGAAGAAATTACAATCGGACGAAGGAAGAGAAATCAAGAAGGTGACCATGGTTTTCCACGAAATTCGAACTTGAGAAATTTGATGGAAAGAATGACTTTGGTCTATGGCGGTTGAAAATGAGAGCATTGCTGGTACACCAGGGTCTGGTGGATGCTCTGGGTGCCGAACCCAAAATTCCTGAAGGAACTACTGATGAGAAGAAGAAGCAGTTGCAAGATAAGAGGAAGGAAGTCGTGGAGAAGGCCCACAGTGCGATCATCTTGAGTTTGGGTGATCGTGTTCTTCGAGAGGTGTCGAAGGAAACAACGGCCGCCGGTGTGTGGACTAAGTTGGAGAGTTTGTACATGACCAAGTTATTGGCCAACCGATTGTACTTGAAGAAGAGATTGTACACATTTTGTATGGGGTCCGGGAAGACATTGGAAGATCATTGTGACGAATTCAACAAATTGATTTTGGATCTTGAAAACATAGAGGTGATAATTGCTGATGAAGATCAAGCAATTCTGTTCTTGACTTCATTACCTCAGTCTTATGAACACTTGTTGATACCCTAATGTATGGGAGAGAAACTCACCATAGAGGAGGTTCTTGCTGCATTAAACTCCAAAGAGTTAAAGAGAAGAGCTGATCCAAAGGATGATAGTAGTGAAGGGCTGTTTGTAAGAGGAAGACTGAAGTTAGAGGATCCAAGAACAGGGTAAGTCAAGATCCAAATCAAAGTTCAAAAGAAAATGCTTTGTTTGCAATTCTGAGAACACCTTAAAAGAGACTGTCCAGAATGGAAGAAGAAGAAAGGGACTCTGATACAAACAAGAGTCAAAATAATCATGTTGCACAAGATGGTCTAGATTCATCTGATGGCTATGAAAGTTCTGATGTGTTGAGTGTTCAAGAAGGACAAAGTAGTGATCAGTGGTGTTAGACTCAGGGTGTTCATTCCATATGACACCCATGAAACAGTACTTCAAAGAGTTGACATATCAAACCTGGCGTAGTCAAGCTTGGCAATGATCATCCATGTTCAATAGTAGGTATGGAACAGTGGAAATCAAGCTTGATAATGGGTTGAAGGTGGAGCTCAGGGAGTAAGGTACATTCCTGATCTTAAGAAAAGTTTATTGTCTTTGGGAACATTTGAAAAGGAGGGTCACCATGTAGTTTTAAAAATGGGAAGGCTAAGGTGTTAAAAGGATCTTTAGTGGTTTTGTCTGGCTCAAGGGTGGCCAATAACACTTATTTGTTGAATAGTAAGATAAGTGTTGGTGCTAATTTAGCCGAAGGAACTGAGGTGTATAAAATAAATCAGTTGTGGCACCATAGATTGGGGCATATAAGTGAGCAGGGGTTAATGGAATTAAAGAAACAAGGAATTCTTATTGATGTGAGTTCAGATGGCATTGATTTTGTGAGCAATGTGTACTTGGCAAAGCTCATAGTTTGAAGTTTGTGAGAAGCAAACATAAGTCTAAAGCCATCTTAGACTATGTTCATTCAGATTTATGGGGGCCTACAAACACAAATCTTTAGGAGGAGCTAGTTATTTCCTTTCTATTGTTGATGATTTTTCCAGGAGAGTCTGGGTGTATGTGTTAAAAACACAAGGATGAAGCCTTTGGAAATTCAAAGAGTGGAGGTCATTGGTTGAAACCAAAACTGGCAGGAGGGTTAAGAACTCAGAACAGATAATGGGCTGGAGTTTTGTAATAAGGAGTTTGATCAATATTGTAAGAAGCATGGGATTGGAAGACATTTGACAGTTCCAGGAACACCCCAACAAAATGGTTTAGTAGAAAGGATGAACCGGACTTTACTAAACAAGGTGAGGTGTATGTTGATTAGCTCTGGTCTGCCAAAGGGTTTCTGGGCTGAAGCAGTGACAACTGCAGCTTATCTGGTTTAATAGATCTCCTTCAACTGCTATAAGTATGAAAACACCTATAGAAGTATGGTCAGGAGAACAGCCGGATTGCAGTAATCTAAGGGTGTTGGTATTTGGCTTATGCTCATGTAAGTCAGGGTAAACTTGATCCAAGGGCTCAAAGGTGTGTTGTGTTGGGGTACCCAGATGGAGTAAAAGGCACAAGTTGTGGAGACTAGATAATGGAACTCCAAGGTATTTGTTAGCAGAGATGTAGTAGCTTTCGAGAAGATGTTTTCTACAAAGATGTTGTGGGAGAAGTTTAAAGATGATCTCAATGAATCAAAGGGTGTTGATATTAAGGTGGAGCCTATTGTGAAGGTGCCAGGTTTAATGAAGAAGAGAAACTAAATGGCTCAAGTAACACACAACAGAGTTCAAAAATTCCTGCTGGTAAGTCTAGTATTGCAACAGATAGACCAAGGAGGCAGATTGTTCCTCCATTAAGGTTCAGAGATGGTGATAATACAAGTATGGTTGCTTTTATGGTTGCTGAGAATGAAGTATATATGAACCTTGTCATATGAAGAGTCTGTTAGAACAAAAACAAAGAAAAATGGATAGAAGCAATGATGATGAGGATGGAATCACTGTATAAGAATCACACTTGGGAGTTGGTGGATAAACCAGTTGGTCACAAAGCTAGTAGCCTGCAGTGGTTGTAAAAGTGAAAGATGAAGTCAATAAGGTGATGGTCCTAGATTTAAAGCAAGGTTAGTAATGCACGGGGTTTTAGAATGAGGTTTATCATGGTTAATTGGTTAAATTTAATGCATTTAATATGGTCAAGTGTAAGAGATTGTGTTAACAAGTTACTACGATGATTTGATGTTTTGTAGGTTAAACACAATCATTTGAGGAGTTTTGAAGAATGCACATGGATGATAATCAAAGATCATGATAGATGAGATGAAAGAGAATTCAATTACGAGAATGTGGCCGCAAACGGGGAGGAAAACGGAGTCCGAACGAAGAAGTTATGAAGAAAAAAGAATCGACAAAGTTGGTCGACCATGACCTACGGCGGAAACATGACCTACGGCGCATCAGTTCAAGAAAAACAGAATGGGCTTGGCGTAACTACGGTAGAAGGCCGACATATGGTACTGGACGCGCTGAAATCACTTATACGTCGCGCAAATTAGGTTTTTGAGGATATCTTTCATTCATAGTCACCCCTTTCATCCCCAAGGCTTCCTAAAGGCTCCCGGAGGCGATTTCAAGGCTCAAGATCTTATTTTTATCATTCGGTTTGATTCTTTAACATTAGATTTGATGTTTAATTTTGATTTTGATTTGGTGTTCTTCATTATCATGTCTAGCTAATCTCCTAGTAATCTTCTTTGGGTAGTAAGGTTTATTACTATGATTTTTTTGATGATTTGTGGTTGAGTTAATGTTTGAACATGGTAGTTTAAGCCGAGTACATTATTTGTTGGTGGAAAACTCTAAAATATGTGTGTTGCTTTCAATTCACTTGTTCCACTTTGATTGTTTTAGATTTCTTTTCATCTGGAAACGTTAATGTTGGATGGGATTGAGTATCACAAACGTAGGATATGATTCATGTAGTTCTTTAACAACAGTCTCATTCAATCTATTGTTTTTACCCAAATTGACCCGTTAAGCTTATATGACTT
The DNA here is from genome assembly GCA_024085815.1 of Flaveria linearis. Lineage (NCBI taxonomy): Eukaryota > Viridiplantae > Streptophyta > Magnoliopsida > Asterales > Asteraceae > Flaveria > Flaveria linearis. Next base: position 10,770,957 of record CM044008.1, on the reverse strand, counting down.
TTATGAACACTCAAGCAAATCTAAGTAGTAAACCTGAATCCGGAGAAGATTACCTTTTTACATTATTGTTTGCAACTCAATTAATCATAAAGTTCGTTACTTTTCTCGATTAGTCATTTTTATTAAGTTCTTGTAATCAAGCTACAAACTTTTAGATTTAAACTACAAAACTTTCCACATATTCCCTGTGGATCGACCCGACTTACCCTAGCTATCTTAGGTGAGTTTGGAACCTCATAAATTGTTTTTTGATTAGGCTTGACAAACCGACATCAAAATGGCGCCGTTGCGGCGGAATTAGTGCGCAAAGTGTCAAGTTTAAGTTTTTACTTGTTTAGCTTGTTTTATTTACTTTCTCTTCTTTGTTACGCTAGGTGTGCTTGTGTGTGCAGGTGAGAGCTCCGTGCATGCATACCCGGTACGCAAGGAACAAGTCCCCGTTAATTTTTGATCCTGAAGTTGAAAAGACCGCTCAAAGAAATCGAGCACAATCCCGTGCAAAAAGTCAATCATCAAGTGCAGTCAAAGGGTGCAAAATGGAACACAACCCACCACCACCACCATTTAACCAAATCCACCCAATGACCAACCGCCAAATCCACCGATTGATCACCTCCACCAAACCAACCAAATGACCCATTACCATACCCAAATTTGCAACCACAAGCACAAAACGTGATTGGCCACAACCTACCACCTCAAAGACAAAATCCTTATCCTTAACTGAGGCAGAACCCCTACCACATGGACCTCCAAGGCAGAATATGAGACATCAAAGGGGGGTTAATAGGATCGAGGCCAAAGAGGATAGATTTGACAGATTGAGCATCCATACTTGGGATGATGACATAGATGGACGAAGTGATGGGAATGAAGATAGTATGTTGAAGAGGATGCGCAATACAATGAACCTAATAACAACCAAGGCCGATACAGACAGAATGAACAACCAAGGCAATATAGGCAAAATCAGGGCCAAGTTCAAGGTAGAAGACAAGGATTTCCTTGGGCAAATTGAAACCCCGGGCTTCAACCCTACCAAGCCATTGTTCAAGGGTTGATAGCCATTTTCGCCCTACCATAGCTGGAGCTTCATCACCCATAGTCAGGCCACAAGTTAGAGGGAAGTCATTTGAGATTAGGTCCAATAGTCTGGCCATTCTTCCTGAGTTTCATGGACTGTCCAAGGAAGGACCCTATTTGCATGTGAATGAGTTTAGTGCCATTTGTGAGACTATTAGGGCACAAGGTTTTACACCCAAAGAAGTGATGTTAGTGCTATTTCAGTTCACATTGAAGGGAAATGCGAAGAAGTGGTTTCATTCCCTACCTGCTGCCAGCATTTACACATGGAGCAAATGCAGCAGGCATTCCTAGAGGAATACTATACACCACAGAAGACAAGTGAAGCTAGAACTACCATTCGTACATTCAGTCAGAAACAAGATAAGCCATTCCATGAAGCTTGGACCAGATTCAAGGAGTTGTTGAGAACTTGTCCACATCACGACATTCCTCAATGGGAGTTGATTTCTTCATTTTATGATGGGTTATCTGCTGAAGATGTACGAGATGTGAATTCAACGAGTGCAGGAACCTTCATGACTAATACTGAGGATGATGATTGGGAGTATTGGAACGGATGAGTATACATTCAAAAAGGCAGGCTCAGTCTCGAGGAAATCGAGGAATGTGGTTGATGATTCGGATAGAAGGACTTCCAGGTTGGGTCAGTCAGCAGGTAAGGCTACAGTAAAGACTACAAATTCATTTACTATATGCCAGGGATGTGGTGATACTGGACATACGACGAGAGATTGTCCAGAATTTGACGAGGGATGGAAGAGGTGAATTATGTACAGGGTGATAGGCGATCATACAACAACAACACTAATAACAACACCTATCACCCCGGTTTGAGAAATCACCCAAACCTTAGATATGGTAACCCAGACAACCAGTTGAACCTAAACTTTCAAGGCAATTCACATCAGCAATATCAGAACAGGTCAACAGGACAGGGTGGTCATTTCAATCAGGGAAGCTATAACATGGGTGGTCAGAGGAACTACCAGAATAACCAAGACTATGGTGGATCAGGAGGAAATACAGAGCCAATGAACAAGGAACTTCTAGAGTTTATGAAAGAGATGAAGAAATCAAATGAGGTGAGAGACAAGAGCTATGAGGCCTTGAGCAAGCAAGTTGGTCAACTAGCAGAAGAAGTGGCAGCTCTTAGGAAAGATCCGGGGAAGCTACCAAGTGATACGATCATGAATCCACAACATCAAGGGACAAACATAAAGAACATGAAAAATGTCCACATTAATTCGGTTAGTTTCCTCCCCAATTCTAAAGTTTTCACTGACGACTTTACTTTTTTATCAAAACAAGTTGCAGGTAAGGAAAATGAAATCGATGGAGTAGAAGAGAGTGACCCAGGAGAACCCATCATTCCAATAAAAGTAGGAATGTTTAAGATAAAAATGGCACTCTTGGATTATGGGGCAGGTGTTAGTATCTTGTCTGGTGCGTTATATGATCAATATGAGTTCGGCCCTTTACAGGAGGTTGACAGTACCGTGGAGTTAGCTGACTTGACCTGCAAACATCCTAGGGGGATGGTAAAAGATGTGATAATAAAGTGGGGAGATTTCTACTACCCGGTGGACTTTATGGTGCTTGACTATGCATCAGTGAGAACAAACGAGCAACAAAAGGTTATTTTAGGATGACCATTTTTGGCAACTGCCAATGCTCAAATCAACTGTCGGGATGGAACAATGATATGACATGTGAAACTCGTAAGTTACGTTTTGATGTATTTTCCAAGTCAATCATCTATTTTGTTAATGATAATTTTTTTGATGCAAATGTGACTAATATGTGTGTTCCTCCCTACATCTCACATGTAAGCGAGTACATAACTTTTGATAATGGTTGCAAGTATGATGGGGATAAGCAGGTGGACTTGAAAGAGTTTGTAGATTCAAAAGAAAACGAAGAGCCAGTTGTAGAGATGGAAATAAAGCGTAAGAAGCCAAATGGAAGAAAAAAGTTGGTGATCCACCTGATCATAAAATGCTCGAGTTAAGAAAACAACGTTCGGTCCGTGTTTGGATGACGTCAGGAACCCACTAGATCAACAAAAGCAAACAGTTATAGAACTCTCAGAAGGCAAGCACTACTTTCGACCACCATGAGTGGTGACAGGTATGGTCTGGCTGAAGACCTAAACTTAGCACTACTTGGGAGGCAGCCTGAGATGTTTGTAATTTTTAGTTATTTTTATGATATTTTTTGTTTGAAACTTTGTAGGTGTGTTCACTAGAAACCCTCACGAGACTTCACTCGTCCACTCGGGCCTATCGAGAGGTTTAAAAGGCTTGTTGCATATGCTAAATGCAACCGTGATTCCTACGAAAGTGAGTGTTATTAATTTTTTGGTTTTAGTTTTGTCTTTTTAGTTTCAAGCCGATGAAAACATGAAAGTGTGGGGAAGCATGTGGAATTTTAGAAGCATATTTGATAATGTGCTTAGCAGGATTACCCATAGTCTTCATATAATAATATGGAAGCACTATCAGATCATCTACCATCAGGTCCATGTGAACTTTCTTTGAATTTATTTACTATTTTTGTTTTGCACTTGGGGGAGTGTTTGGGGTTGGTAAAGATCATAAGAAATCATGTTGAATTAGAAACAACCATACATTGGGACAATGTATCCCAAGTGTGGGGATGGGGGAGCTGAAGCAGACACATTTTGGAGAAATAGAAATTGACACACATTGAAAATTTTAAAATTTTTAACATTTTTCTCTAAAAATACTAATCATTGATTAAGGTTCTTGGTAATGGTTGATTCCCTAAATGTTGAAACCCGGTTGGTTTGTGGAAGTTGGAAAGGGAATGTCTAACTAGGGGTGGCAAACTTTGGGTGTAGTAAACTTGCACGTGTCATGTCGGTAACCCAATTCCACCGTTTCAATATGTGAGAAGCCTATTATTTGACATTATTATATCTATTTGCTTGTTTGAGTGTGCAATGATGCATTCTAATGGTAGAACTTGTGGAGCGCGTGCATATTGAAGCTTGAAACCAGGATTCCCATTAAAATGATTGAGGCATTAGGATTAACAATAGGATAGCCCCATAGATCCACCTATCTAACGTTTATCCGTAGTAGCCAATTTTGAGCATCTTCCCATTCATTTGTTTCACCAAACTCCTTGACCCACCAGCCTTTTGTGTAGCCTATTCATTTGTTTACCCATGTGATGGAACTTGAGTTAATTAGTGGTAGTAGTGTTAAGTTGATTTGATATATTGTTTTGAAGTTGTAGTTGGGGATGGTTAAGCCTAGTAAATCCCATGGTGTTTTGTTAAGTTATATTCTTGAAAAAAAGAAAAAAATGAAAAAAAAGAAAATTATGTCGAAATAGTGAAGTTGAAAGACGAAGTATTAGACAAGACAAAAAAAATTGTGCTTTGAAGTAAAGAGTAGTTAAAGGGTTTGAAGTCGTTGAATAAAGTAGTTAACTCAAGTTTTTCATCACTTTAGTCACTTGTATCCTAAATTATCCCTACCCGAACCTAAGCCTAACATTACAACCTTTAAAAAGCCCTCATGATTGGTGTGCAATCTCGTGTTAGTGAGTGGAGATTTAATTGTTTTACAAGCCTATGCTCACTAGTTTTCATCATTGCTTGAGTGCTTCATAAATATCGGTACATCTTTGGCCGGGCAAGAAATTACACCGAGCGGATAGTTTTATTGTAAGGGGTATGATATGTGCAAGGGAACCGCCTAGAGTTTGAGACTCTTAGTTAGGCAGTCCAGCGGGTTAGAGGTTTGTGGTTGTTAACGGGTCATAATTGCTAGCTTGGGAATTAGGTATGCCCTTGAACCTTAGTCGAGTTTGGTATGTGTGCTTCTATGTGTTCACCCATTTTTTTTACTTGAATTCTTGATTCTTAAAAGAAACCTCGCTTGAGGGCAAGCGAGAAACAAGTGTGGGGATGTGATGCAGGGGTTTTAGAATGAGGTTTATCATGGTTAATTGGTTAAATTTAATGCATTTAATATGGTCAAGTGTAAGAGATTGTGTTGAACAAGTTAACTATGATGATTTGATGTTTTATAGGTTAAACGCAATCATTTGAGGAGTTTTGAAGAATGCACATGGATGATAATCAAAGATCATGATAGATGAGATGAAAGAGAATTCAATTACGAGAATGTGGCTGCAAACGGGGAAGAAACGGAGTCCGAACAAAGAAGTTATGAAGAAAACAAGAATCGGACAAAGTTGGTCGACCATGACCTACGGCGGAAACATGACCTATGGTGCATCAGTTCAGGAAAAACAGAATGGGCTTGGCGTAACTTACGGCAGAAGGCTGACCTACGGTACTGGACGCGCTGAAATCACTTATAAGTCGCGAAAATTAGGTTTTTGAGGATATTTTTCATTCCAGACCTCCATAGTCACCCCTTTCGTCCCCAAGGCTTCCCAAAGGCTCCCGGAGGCGATTTCAAGGCTGAAGATGTTATTTTTATCATTCGGTTTGATTCTTTAACATTAGATTTGATGTTTAATTTTGATTTTGATTTGGTGTTCTTCATTACCATGTCTAGCTAATCTCCTAGTAATCTTCTTTGGGTAGTAAGGTTTATTACTATGATTTGTTTTTGATGATTTGTGGTTGAGTTAATGTTTGAACACGGTAGTTTAAGCCGAGTACATTATTTGTTGGTGGAAAACTCTAAAATATGTGTGTTGCTTTCAATTCACTTGTTCCACTTTGATTGTTTTAGATTTCTTTTCATCTGGAAACGTTAATGTTGGATGGGATTAAGTATCATAAACGTAGGATATGATTCGAGTAGTTCTTTAACAACAGTCTCATTCAATCTATTGTTTTTACCCAAATTTACCCGTTAAGCTTATATGACTTTTATGAACACTCAAAGCAAATCTAAGTAGTAAACCTGAATCCGGAGAAAATTACGTTTTTACATTATTGTTTGCAACTCAATTAATCATAAAGTTCGTTACTTTTCTCGATTAGTCATTTTTATTAAGTTCTTGTAATCAAGCTACAAACTTTTAGATTTAAACTACAAAACTTTCCACATATTCCCTGTGGATCGACCCGACTTATCCTAGCTGTCTTAGCTGAGTTTGGAACCTTATAAATTTTTTTTTGATTAGGCTTGACAAACCGACATCAGTTAGTTGCAAAGGGATTCACATAAAAGGCTGGTATTGACTACAATGAGATTTCTTCTCCTATGGTGAAACATTCATCTATCCAGGTTATTTTGAGTTTGACTGCAGCCTTAGACATGGAGTTGCAACAATTAGATGTAAAACTGTATTTTTACATGGTAATTTGGAAGAAAAGATTTACATGAGTCAGCCTAAGGGGTATGAAGTAAAAGGTAGTGAAGAAAGGTTTACTTGTTGAAAAGATATTTGTATGGCTTGAAGCAATCTCCTAGGCAATGGTACAAGAGGTTTGATGATTATATCATCAAATGTGGTTTCTCAAGAAGTGCTTATGATTCGTGTGTTTATCACAAGGAGTATAACAAAGGTAAGTTCATATACCTATTGTTGTATGTAGATGATATGTTGGTAGCTTGTAGTGATCAAGGGGAGATTAATGATATTAAAAGTTAGTTGATGAAAGAGTTTGAAATGAAGGATTTAATTGATGCTAAGAAGATTTTGGGGATGCATATACATAGGGACAGGGGTAATAAGGTGTTGAAATTATCTCAAGAGTCTTATGTGCAGAAATTCTTGTCAAATTATGCAATGGAGAGTTGTAAGCCTGTTAATACTCCATTGGCTGCACATTTCAATCTGTCAAATAAAGATTCTCCTGTTACTGATGAAGAAAGGAGATATATGGAAAGGGTTCCATATACAAATACAGTGGGAAGTCTCATGTATTTGATGGTATGTACTAGACCTGATCTTGGCTATGCTGCTAGTTTAGTTAGCAGGTATTTGTCTAATCCTGGAAAGAAACACTAGGAAGTTGTGAAGTGGATACTTGGGTATCTTAAAGGTACTCAGGGTCATGGATTGGTGTTTGGATGTGCTGATAAGGATCAATAAAACAAGTTGATTGGTTATGTTGATTTAGATTTTGCTAAGGATTTAGACAAGAGCAGATCCATAACTATATAGTCAGCTGGAAGGCTCAATTGCAACGTGTAGTAGCTTTGTCTACTACAGAGGCAGAGTACATTGCCTTAACTGAAGGAGTTAAGGAGGCAATGTGGCTAAAAGGGTTTGTTGAAGACTTGGGAGTAAAGTTGTTAGATGTTGTGGTTTATTATGATAATCAAGGGGCTGTGCAGTTGTCAAAGAACAGCAGATATCATGAAAGGACCAAGCATGTGAGGGTGAAGTTTCATTTCAATAGAGAAGTAGTGAACTCTGGTGAAGTTAAGGTGGAAGGTATTGATACAAGTCTCAATCCCGCTGATGCATTTACTAAAGTTTTACCAATTTCGAAGTTTGATTTCTGCTTGAAATCATTGGGTGTTACTTGAAGTCAAATTGGCTTCAAGGTGGAGAATGTGAAGAAAATGAAGACCAATTTGTTGATTAGAATCATATTTGTTTAATATGATTAGTTGATGAGTGCTTCGGAAGTTCAAAAGTTCGGAAGGAGAATTGTTTCCGCAGGAATAGTATAAGGGTGTAAATTGTGACATCTTGTAATTTTGTTAATTAAAAAAAATTAACTTTGTTAAGTTTTAAAAGGACCTTTTATGTAAATATTGAAATTTTAGGGACTTATTATGCTTGATAATTAAATTGGTGGTTAACAAATTAATTTAATAAATAACAATAATGACATTATAAGTGTTATAATGTTTACATTTTATTACAAAACTTCACTTAAAGTGATAATAATCTTAAAAAAATAATTGTTATTATAATAATGATATTATTATTACTATTATTGATAATAATATTAATAATAATAATATTAATAATAATAATATTAATAATATATATTAATAACAATAATATCAGTGATAATAATAAAGTTTTATAACTTTAAACTTGTAAAATGCATATTTAGTTACCTTGTGAAGGAGTACCTTGGAACGACGTATATTGACCTTATTAATCATCATAATATACTTATTTGCCATATGAGTTTTTCTTGCCTCTTTTTACTTTATTTCACACTATATTGGGGTGAAACATGATACTTATACCTCATACACTTATAATCGTTTGAGACTTGTAAAGCACTTACAATTCATCTTTATATTTTGTCATGGTTATTGTGTGTTGTAAGTAATTATATGAGATACATAGTTTGTTACAATCATTAACTATTGCTAGCCTGGCGACGTCTTAGATCTTTGGGCCTGACAAGCCTATTTGGCGCTAAAGTCGATGAACTGCCGACTCCTAGGAGCCGTATGCTTGTGCACTAGGGAACCAAATACACTTAGCCAATCTTATATACTTGTAATCAAGTCGATGTTTGATTGTAAAGATATGTGTTCTATAACCTTACTAGCTTATAACCTATGACATGAATTGCTACTTATAATCTTTTCATATTATGTATGAAAACTTTAGAAACTCACCAACTATTTTTAGTTGACCTTTATTTTTATCATGTTTCAGGAAAACCCTCAAGTTAGAAGAGAACTTTTGAAGCTTGCAATAATCTAGGATTTGGACCTAGTTAATGGAATAAAGAATTATGCTTTTAATACGTTATGTTTGAACTTATTGCATGTTAGAGACGTATGTTTGTAATTTCCTATTGAAACGTATAATATTAATATTTACATTTAAACATAGCGTCATGTGGCTGTGAACAATCGTAACTCTCACACCTCGACGTTTCCGCCGTTAAGGTTGGAGTGTGACAGATTGGTATCAGAGCCCATAACTATAGGGATTTAGGTTATTAGACATGGTGACCTAGACTATAGTTGCATGAACCTCATAGAAAGATCCTTATACTTTTTGTTTACATATTGTTTGCATGCTACATAATGCTATGCCTTTTGTGCAACTTGATGCCTTAGCATAGGTATGTATGCTTAAAACTTAGTTACTTGTCTCCCTAAACTGATCTTTGACTCTTTGACTCTCCCCGACAAATAATGGATAATCTATGAAAATCTCATCAAGGTTTTGAATTCATAAACCAAAGAAATTTGTGTGACACATAGACACCTGTATTCTGGATTTCCTGGCAAAAAGGCCTTCGGGCTAAGGTAAGCATATCGTATAAATCTCATTGTGATACCAGTTATGCTTACCTGGGGATTTCTAGGATGAGTGATAAACTATGGTCAATACACAAGTCTCTAAGGCAAATGGGTCAATTACCTTGACATGTCAACGATTCCAACAGGTAATGCGTTACCAAATGGAACCATCCTTTTTGTATCTTAAAAATCCTTGAATCCTTGAACTGGTTTATCACCAAAGTTATAATATCTTCTCATTCTTAACCTAAATAATGAACCTGTTAATGTTGAACTCATCCTACATTTCAACTCCTACGTTTAAACGCTCAACGTGTAACGTATAACGGTATTGAACTCAATGTTTCATGTAATTATCTTCATACCTTGACCAACGTGAACATGGATCTTAATATACCCAAAGATATTAGGAATCAAAACCGAATGGTCTTTAAAAACTTTAAACCGTTACCTATGGTTCTCAAATCTTCTTAAGGATGTGTCCCATAACTAAGAACATGCAATGCTGTGTGTGGAATTCCTACATCTCAGGATACTTTGTCTAGGCAAAGTGTAAATGGTGATCTAACTCGATCATTGAATCCGTTTACTTGATTTGAAACCTTTGAGATGAGTGATCACTAATAGGTACGCGTGTCTTCAATAAGGTTATAGTTGACCTCATATCTCGAGAAGTCCATGTATTCCATTCGATTATGAATCGAATGTTCACATCTCATTATGATGTTGAATCATTCTTGTCCTTGATTTCGTCTTCCCTACTTAAGCCATCCAAGATTTGAACATCATAACAAATTCTGTTACCTCGAACTCTGACCCTAAATTTTGTGAACATGATTTCCCTTTTGTTACATTGATGTAACTTGAAATTTTCTGAATTGATATACTTTTCCCTTCGTTGTTAAGTCAAACCTTGAACCGTTTGCACCGTGGGAGATGCAAGAGTTTGCAAGTCAACCTATGACTAAGAACACTCGTATCTCCTAAATAATTCTAACTCATCAAACAGGGGTGATTCCCTTACTTTGATGATGATTCTTCATTCGTTTCGATAAATGGTTTCCAATTGTGTGTTCTATGAAATTTCATCCTCCGAATCGGGGTGATTTCCTGATCTTGAAAACTGACTTCAATTATTTTCCTTGGAACTTGCACTTCACGAATGACGTGATCTCACCAAAATAGGATTGAAACCCGTACTTTGGTGGCAAATGTCAACCCTCGATTGTTTTCTTGTTATTATGGAACTCAATCATCAAGATAGGCGTGAATTCCATACCTTGATGATAATATCATTTTTATGGATTGTATTTTCTCAAATGAAACGATCTCATCAGAGTAGGAGTGAATTCTGGATTTTGATGAAGAAGTTTATCTTGTTATATTTTGTTTTTGTAAAACTTCACCGTTAAGATAGGAGTGATTTCCCTTACCTTAATGGTGAGTTACCTCGTCTTATTTCTGTGGATCCTCAACAATGAGTTGGGATCGAACTCTTTGATTGGTAAGTTAGTGGTCATACTTTGAGTGTACACCATCAAGTTAGGGATGAAAACCATACCTTGATGACTATTCTCATTTCTTGATCTTCAAATTATCAAGGTTGTAATCAAGTGACGAGAAGCATGTAGTAACTTGAAGGGTGAAACAATGTTAGTGTTCCGGCCTATCAAGCCAAAGCATGATCTCTGAACTTGAAAGAAAACCGATCGCTTTAGGTTGATTTTGATTCCAAGCTTGGAGCACCTAAATTCTTAAATCAATTTATTTCCCTTTATCTTCATATTTTGACTCGATCTAGCTATATCGAACCATTTATTCCTTACTTATCAACTTTCATTTTGAGATATCATCAACACCTGATTACGTGATGGTAGTCTTCCTAAACAATCTTTTGTCAAATAAAGATATTATCAAATATCTATCTTTTTGTTTGAAGAATTACGTATGCAAATTACATTTGGAAATTTGCTACCTTGTAAAAACATGGTTACAATTACCTTTCTTATTGTCTGTGTCACATCTTGAATCGCTCTTGAATTCTTTAACCTTGAAAATCATTGAAATTCTAACTTGGTTTTGAACAACAAGACTCGTTATTATCCTCATTGCGGTGTGGATATAATGGTTCATAAAATTTCGTAATTTGTAGTCATGGGTTTGGCATAAAAGAAAAGATGTAAATTGGTATGTGTCCAAGTGTCTTGCCTTCACATATGACAAGACCTAACCTTCGTGATCCTATGGATCTCCTGTTTAACTTTCCTTTCAACTAAAATGTTTCTTATCTTAGAGGTCATGATGACAATTGGTGCATTATAGACCGATTGGCTAAAAAATTCAATTCGACCCATTATCTCACAACGACAAGAATTGACCTGTACCTGTTTCAAAAATTCATATACCGTGGTATGACGTTAAAACATCGATCGTTATTTTGAACGATTGATTCATTTTCTGTTTTTAATAATATTCTTAACAATCGTTGTAAACTTATTCCAAGATCTTCGCATAGCGTATTATTCTTAGACCGATGGTTGGTCAAAGGAGAAAAACATATTCACAAGATATGCGTTATGGTCGTTTCATATGGTGACGTTTGGGATTCTTAAATTCCGATGGTTAACCTTTCTTATCATTGTTGGTCTTTATTTGATTTCAAGACATCACGTTATTATGAAATTACATTCTAGAAGTTGTGGTTTATAAATCTAAGGTACCACGGTAACTCTTCGTCGTTTTCCAACGTTTCATCTCAAAACGTCATGTATTTCACTGAAAGGTTTCAAATTGGCATGCATCATGACAAGAATCTTGTAAGATTCCATAAAGTGAAGTATCTCATCCGTAAACAAATGCCAATCGTTGTCTGTTATACACTTATCTTTCGTTATTATTCTCTTATTCGTTTAAGTTTCATTCTTAATTCGGGACGAAATTCTTTTAAGTTGGGAAGACTGTGACATCTCGTAATTTTGTTAATTAAAAAAATTAACTTTGTTAAGTTTTAAAAGGATCTTTTATGTAAATTTTGAAATTTTAGGGACTTATTAGCTTGATAATTAAATTGGTGGTTAACAAATTAATTTAATAAATAACAATAATAACATTATAAGTGTTATAATGTTTACATTTTATTATAAAACTTAACTTAAAGTGATAATAATCTTAAAAAATAATTGTATATTATTATATTATTATATAATATTATAATAATAATAATAATAATAATAATAATAATATTAATAATAATAATATTAATAACAATAATGTCAGTGATAATAATAAAGTTTTATAACTTTAAACTTGTAAATAATAATTTTTTACATAAAATAAAAACATTTTAAACTGCAGAGACTAAACTGTAAATTAAATAAAACTAAAATAGAACTTTAAAACTCAAGTGATAACTTCTTGAAACCTCAGGGACCATAAGTGTAAAATTATTTAAAACCCTAACCGCCCCTCCATCTCTCCCCGTCGGACTTTCTGCCTCCGGCTATCGGCTTCGGCCAGCCCAATAACCACCAAAACTTCGAAAACCAACCACAAACCATTCCAACCGTTTCGAATGCATGTTTCGAACCCAAACACACACTGTAATCATTTGAATTACAGCTCATAAAACCACTAACAGATCCACTTTATTCCACTTCCGATTACAACCCGTGTTCTTCGGCAGCTTTACACCTCGATCAATCGCACTAACATTTTTTTATCAAAGTAATCACGCACTAACGTTAGTTTAATCGTTTATAAATTATTCCTAGTTCGAATTGTATCTGAAACAAACTTAAAACACCCCATTTGATTCATCCTCATCGCGAACCTGCAACTGGGTCAAACACCATTATCCGGGCTTCAAACTTCGAAATTTACAAGGGGCTTTGCATCAAGAACACCACACGAAGCTAACCTCAAAGATAATTGAATTAAAATCAACGTTTGCGCCTTGGATCATCACCCATGTAGTCACGACTGTTCTTTCACATTTCCTCATTGATTCGGTCATCATTATGGTAATTACACACACCCACACACTAGATTTCATCTATGGATCAAAACCCCAAGATTAATTTCAGTAACAAGATCGATTTCATGGTTAATTTGGGGATAATCGATTTCTAGGGTTTAGTTATGGGAAATTGGGGATTTTCGTGGATTGGAGTTTAAATTAACATGGAACCAATTGCTAACGCGGCTGTATGCCTGGTTCACTGGTTCCCCACTTGTATTCTGACTTGGAGGTCCCGGGTTCGAACCCGGGCACCCCCATATTTTTTTAAGGCTTTTTCATCCTTAAAATAATTATATAAATTTTAGAAAAATATAAAAATAGTTTTTGTAAACTTTAAATATTTTTTTGACACCATATTATTTTCTGTAAAATTATTTAGTAAAATATTTTAATATTTTATTAAATAGTTTAGAGAAATAATATATTTAGTTTATTTCCTTATAAAATAGACTTTAAATGGTGGTTTAAATCACTAAAATATTTGTTCAACAATATCTACATTTATTTATAAATGATGATTCTTTTCTAAAAAGATATGAAAGCTTATTCCAACTTATAACTAAATTTTATTACAAATAGTTTATCCTTTGCATTTCTATATACAAAAAGAGGTACAATTAGTATATTTTATTTGCTTTCTATTAAAAACACATAAGTGGTAAACTTTTCCTTAAAATATTTAACATAATTATAAAAATCCCTAGATTCCACCTAAAACCCTAGTTCGCGATTAAAACGTTAATCTTATTAATAAACTTAAACTTGTAAAATGCATATTTAGGTACCTTGTGAAGGAGTACCTTGGAATGACGTATATTGACCTTATTAATCATCATAATATACTTATTTGCCATGTGAGTTTTTCTTGTCCCTTTTTACTTTATTTCACACTATATTAGGGTGAAACATGATACTTATACCTCATACACTTATAAACGTTTGAGACTTGTAAAGCACTTGCAATTCATCTTTATATTTTGTCATGGTTATTTGTGTGTTGTAAGTGATTATATGAGATACATAGTTTGTTACAATCATTAACTATTGCTAGCCTGGCGACGTCTTAGATCTTTGGGCCTGACAAGCCTATTTGGCGCTAAAGTCGATGAACTGCCGACTCCTAGGAGCCGTATGCTTGTGCACTAGGGAACCAATTACACTTAGCCAATCTTATATACTTGTAATCAAGTCGAGGTTTGATTGTAAAGATATGTGTTCTATAACCTTACTAGCTTATAACCTATGACATGAATTGCTACTTATAATCTTTTCATATTATGTATGAAAACTTTGGAAACTCACCAACTATTTTTAGTTGACCTTTTATTTTATCATGTTTCAGGAAAACCCCCAAGTTAGAAGAAAACTTTTGAAGCTTGCAATAATCTAGGATTTGGACCTAGTTAATGGAATAAAGAATTATGCTTTTGATACGTTATGTTTGAACTTATTGCATGTTGGAGACGTATGTTTGTAATTTCCTGTTGAAACTTATAATATTAATATTTACATTTAAACATAGCGTTATGTGGCTGTGAACAATCGTAACTCTCACACCTCGACGTTTCCGCCGTCAAGGTTGGGGTGTGGCATAAATTGTTTCCGTAGGAATAGCATAAGGGTGTAAAGTGTCAAGTTTGTTTTTAGTTTGTTATTTTCGGTTAGATTTGATTTGTATAAAAGGGTTTGGTGAGATTAGAGTTAGTAGGTCTCAAAACTTCTTAATTCCAGTTATTCCTGATTCTTGAATTCGATTGATTCAATAAACGCGTATTCTTTGTAGTTCTTGTGTGTGTTCTTGATTGTCAATTTCATTCTGATTTTACAACATATACAATAATTCTTCAAGTAAAAAAAATTCTTCAGCTGCATTTGCTCGACTTATACTCGCGTCTCACCTTGATCATTCGCACTTGGTTGATTGCTTGTTCATAATATTAGTTTATTGCTCGAACAAAATTTGACTACCACCGTACTTGAAATAATTAAAACTAGATTTTTTGCCCCGCGCGTTACGCGGGGTCTTTCGTCATGATCCCAAATATCAAAACGCAAATGTCAAACAAAATGTAACAGTTACCATTGTGCTGATAAGGATCAACAAAACAAGGTGATTGGTTATATTGATTCAGATTTTGCTAAGGATTTAGACAAGAGCAGATCCATAACTGGTTATGTGTTCAAGGTTATGGGGAATATAGTCAGCTGGAAGGCTCAATTGCAGCGTGTAGTAGCTTTGTCTACTACAGAGGCAGAGTACATTGCCTTAACTAAAGGAGTTAAGGAGGCAATGTGGTTAAAAGGGTTTGTTGAGGACTTGGGAGTAGAGTTGTTAGATGATGTGGTTTATTATGATAATCAAGGGGCTGTGCAGTTGTCAAAGAACAGCAGATATCATGAAAGGACCAAGCATGTGAGGGTGAAGTTTCATTTCATTAGAGAAGTAGTGAACTCTGGTGAAGTTAAGGTGGAAGGTATTGATACAAGTCTCAATCCCGCTGATGCATTTATGTAAGGCCCACCTTTCTCAGGGAAGCCTCACAGTTGGTCATTCACAGCAAAACATCGATTTAAAACAGTCATTTACTCATATGTGTATAAATATATATTGCAGCGGATAATAATGTAAATTTCAATCCATTACAAATGAAATATAAACATTGTCTTTAATTCTAAAAATCTATTTAGAATCCTCTTAATCTTTCCTTCATCAGGGAGGCCAGTCTTCTAGTGCCAAGAAGCTTCAGTCCCATGCCTCTATTCCGTAGCTCTAACTGTTACCTGTCAACTGATATGCATACAAAAGTCAGCTTCGCTGAGTGAATTCTAGGTTTACTTTGCTAAATAACTTTTGTAAGAGACATTAGCTTTATCAGTTGAAAATAATTCTCATCTATCACACATCAATACATACAGGCTATCACTTTATCGATACTTTATCATTACTTTTCATTTCTTGTTATTTATTACTCTTCTTTATCCGTCAATTCTCTGTCACTATCGGTGCCTAGGCTCGCCTAGGACTTTACCGACACGCCAATTAAGGGCTTACAGTCGTACTCGATCGGGCCATTATTGTCATGCCAATTCAGGGCTTACAGACCTGTCTGTTCGAGCATTACTTTATCCGGGTGAGGGCACAACAAATGCAACCCTCCTTTAGCCATTGCTTGCAAGTCTTTACTTTATCCCTTGCCTGCAGGACTTTACTTGCAAGACTTTACTTTATCCAGGTACACGTTATGGGCCACATAACCTTTCTTTACGTTTCACTTTCTTATTTAAGTTATATATATATATATAACATAACACATCTCGAAGGCAATTCATCACTACAAGGTTATATCTCGATAAGGAAAAACACACTATCAATTCATTATAACACCCCATTTCTCATATAAGATAGTATGTAAAGCTTTACTTTAAAAGAACTGATCATAAAAAGTATGTATCTTAGTATGCATACCGCCCCAAAACATTTAAAGCATGTATAAAATAGGGGATCTAGAACTCACCTGAACTCGTCCAAGTAGCTTAAATTCTAAGTCACTTAGGCTATGGCCTGAATACTCTAGCTGCACGAAAGTTAACATGCAAAAACGTCATTTTCTTCATAGTTTCGCCCATAGTTTCGCTACAGCGAAACTCCAGTTTCGCCTGCAGTTTCGCTGGGCAGCACTTCTGCTAGTTTCGCTAGACAGATTCGCTACCTTGAGCGCCCAACTTTCGTTGGAATTCCCTATTCTCGCAAGGTCTATAGGTCAGTCTGGGTCTTAGCGAGATTACCGGCGAAACTATAGTTTCGCCTAAGCAAAACTGTAGTTTCGCTGGAACTTCTCCTAGTCTCGCTAAACTAATGTGCAGTTCGCTGGTTAAATGCTTAAATTCGCTGGATCGGGGCCCAGTTTCGCTGGATGAACAGAAACTCAGATCCAGCCCATTTTAACCCAAAATCTTAACTTTTTACGTCCAAATCCTTAGTTTACCTTCCATGAAACCAAATCTAAGCTTTTTACACGTTTTCATACGTAAAATTCGACCTTTATGTGTTTCTTTAAACTTTTCAAAACCCCAAAACCCTAGAATCCGGGTTTGATCTACAGAGGGCCTTAGAGGTCTATTCTTACCTTGTTTTGTTGCTCTTTCCTTGTGTTTTGATGCTCCAATCCACCAGAACTTCAATCCTTCAAACCTTCAAGCTCTAAATCTTGAATTTCTTCACTTTCTCTCTCTACTTTCTCTCTCTACGAATTTGGTGGCTAGGGTTGTAATGTGATGGAATGGGACTGATTATGCATGTTTAAGGGCTGATTAGGGCCCTTAAACCCACCAAGTCTAGCCCATTAAGGCTAATTTGATCCATAGCCCACTAATTTACCCCTTTATTTCTTAAGTTAACCCTTAAAAGCCCGTTATTATTAAATGGCTTGTTTCGGGAAATTTCGGGGCGTTACAAGTCTCCCCCCCTTATTTAGGTTTCGTCCTCGAAACCTGACTCGTCACTAAACAGATCGGGGTATTGGCGTCTCATTTCCTCCTCGGATTCCCAGGTGGCATCCGACCCTTTTCGGTGTTTCCATTGCACCTTGACTTGCTTGACTACTTTATTTCTCAATTGTTTCTCCTTCCGATCCAGTATAGCCACTGGTTGCTCTACATAGTTCAGCTTCTCGTCCACCTTGATGTCATCTAGAGGTACGACTGCCTCATTTGGTGCTAAACATATTCTTAAGTGCGACACATGAAAGGTAGGGTGAATCCCACTTAATTCTTCTGGAAGGTCTAGCCTGTAAGCTACGTTCCCAACTCGTGCTAGTACCTCGAATGGTCCGATGAACCTGGGACTCAGTTTCCCCCTCTTCCTAAATCGGATGATTCCCTTCCATGTTGACACTTTTAGCATTATCCTGTCACCCACGCTGAACTCTATTGGTCTCCTTCTTTTATCGGCGTATGACTTTTGTCTATCCTTGGCAGCCTTCATATACGCCTTGATTTTCTCCAACTTTTCCGTTGTGGCTTCCACGACTTCTAAGCTTCCTAACTCCTTCTGTCCGACATCACCCCAACAAATAGGAGTTCTGCACCGTCGACCGTACAATAACTCATATGGGGGCATCTTAATACTGGCGTGGTAGCTGTTGTTATAGGAGAACTCTGCTAGTGGCAAATGATCATCCCAATTACCACCAAATTCAATAACGCATGCCCGAAGCATATCCTCTAGTGTCTGGATCGTTCTTTCCGATTGCCCATCGGTCTGTGGGTGGTATGCGGTACTAACATGCAATCTCGCGCCCATTTCTTCATTGAACCTTTTCCAGAACTTCGAGGTGAACCGCGTATCTCTATCTGAAACAATCGATACGGGCATACCATGTCGCGCCACAATTTCTTGGATAAATAGTTCAGCAAGCTTCTCTGAACTAATTGCTTCCTTGATTGGCAGGAAATGCGCACTTTTAGTCAGTCTATCAACGATCACCCATATCGCGTCATGGCCTTTTGTCGTGCGTGGTAATTTAGTGATAAAGTCCATGGTAATATGTTCCCACTTCCATTCTGGTACTTCTAATGGCTGAACATAACCATAAGGTCTTTGGTGCTCAGCCTTCACCTGTAGGCACGTGAGACATTTATTTACATACGCAACCACATCTCTCTTCATCCCAGGCCACCAAAAATCTTTCCTCAAATCGTGGTACATCTTATTTGCGCCTGGATGTATTGAGTAGTGGGTCTTGTGTGCTTCATCCATAATCTTTTCCCGCAAGTCACCATGCTTCGGAACCCATATCCTGCCATGGAAGGTCTTAACACCCAAGGTGTTCTCTACCAATTCATCCACCTTTCCCACCATCCTTTCCTTATTGATTTGCTGCTCTTTTAAAGCGTCTATTTGAGCTTTGCTTATCATCCTCATAACATCTGGGGTCACTACTAGTTGGCACGCCTTCACCCGGATCGGTTCGTATCCTTCCTTTCGGCTCAGGGCATCGGCTACCACGTTCGCCTTACCCGGGTGATAATGGATTTCACAGTCGTAATCCTTTATCAACTCCAACCACCTCCTTTGTCTCATATTTAGGTCCTTCTGCTCAAAGAAATATTTCAGACTTTTGTGGTCGGTAAATATGGCGCACTTAGTTCTATACAAATAGTGTCTCCAGATCTTTAATGCGAACACTACTGCGGCAAGTTCCAAATCATGAACCGGATAGTTAACCTCTGTGTCCTTTAACTGTCTGGATGCGTAAGCTATAACCTTCCCTCTTTGCATCAACACACAGCCTAACCTGCAGTAAGAAGCATCGGAGTATACCGTTAGGTCTTCATCTCCCTCCGGTAGGGTTAGTATAGGAGCTTTGGTTAATCTATCCTTCAATTCCTGGAACGCATCTTCCTGTTCCTTTCCCCAGTCGAACACCACGTTCTTCCTCGTTAACCTTGTTAATGGGGAAGCTATCTTCGAGAAATCTTTGATGAACCTTCTATAATAACCAGCCAATCCCAAGAAACTACGGATTTCGGATGGCGTCCTTGGGGAATTCCATTGCGTAACTGCTTCAACTTTCGCTGGATCAACCATTACTCCCTCGGAATTTATAACGTGCCCTAAAAACTGTACCTCCCGTAGCCAGAAGGCACATTTAGAGAACTTCGCATACAGTTTTTCCCTTCGTAAAGTTTCTAACACCTCCTTGATATGACAAGCTGATCTCCTTCGTTCTTTGAGTATATCAGGATATCGTCAATGAATACTATCACCGATCTGTCCAGCATCGGGCGGCACACGCGATTCATTAAGTCCATGAATGCCGCAGGAGCATTGGTTAGCACGAAAGACATAACCAGAAACTCGTAGTGGCCGTAGCGCGTTCGGAAGGCCGTCTTTGGGATATCTTGCTCCCTTACAACTGATCGAACAGATCATCTATTCGGGGTAGCGGGTATCGATTCCTCACGGTCAGCTTATTCAACTCCCTGTAATCTATACACATCCTCATGCTGCCATCCTTCTTCTTCACAAACAGAACGGGAGCGCCCCATGGAGAAATGCTGGGCCTAATGAATCCCTTGTCGAGGAGTTCCTACAGTTGTAACATGAGCTCCTTCATCTCGGACGGAGCTAGGCGGTAGGGTGCTTTGGCAATGGGTTGGGCTCCTGACAGTAAGTCGATCTGAAACTCTATCTCTCTATCTGGTGGTACTCCGGGCAGATCCTCCGGGAATACGTCAGGAAAGTCCCGTACCACCGGCACATCGGACAACTCTTTCGCCTTATCTTTGACATCCTTGACATACGCTAGATAAGCTCCGCACCCTCGCCTCATACATTTCTCCGCCTTGATCATGGAAATGATCCTTGGAACCTTACAATCGTTATCACCGTAGATCGTAACCGAACTACCATCTGGAGCCGTTAATCGGATCATCTTCTGTTGGCATACTATGTTAGCATCGTGGGCAGCTAGCCAATCCATCCCTAGTACGACATCGAAACCTCCTAAGGGCATAACAAACAATCGTGCGGGAAAGTAATGGCCTCCTAGTTTAATGTGGCAATCCTCTATCATCCTGACTATTCTAATGGACTTACCATCGGCTGTTTCTACTTCGAAGGCATCATCTATTTCCTTAGTTTGGACATCTAGTGTAGCACAGAAGGATACATATACGAAACTCTTACTGGCACCACTATCAAATAATATGGAGGCGCAAACATCATTGACAAGGAACGTACCTGACACTACGTCCGGGTCCTTCCTTGCTTCCTTCTTATTCATGGTGAAAGCCCTTGCCTTAACCTTGGGCTTTCCATCATCCCCCTTGTCATCACCCCTGCTCGTGCCCGAGCTTCCCGGCTTGGCTTTCTTGCAATCCCTGCTGTAGTGCCCCGACTCATGGCAGTTAAAGCACTCGTTTACTTCCGGGCACTCCCTAGCCATGTGACCCGTTTTCCCACACCGGTAGCACCCATGGCTACCCAATCGGCACTCCCCGGGATGCCTCCTCCCACACTTCCCACAGTTCTTAACTTCCTCGACCCCCTTCACAACCATCTGTTTTGCATCCACCCTTGCTTTCTTGTTCCCCGGTTGGTGGCCACTACTTCCATATCTCTTCCCATTGTTATTCCAAGCCTTCTTCGTCTCACCCACTATCACCGGCCTGCGATGATCGTACAACCTTCCACTGAGGTCCACTGCTGACCTAAAAGTGCTAGGTCGAGCAGTGACCATGTCCCTACGAATGTCTAGGGGCAACCCTTGTATGTACCTCTTGATCCTTTTGGCTTCAGGAGTTACCAAATCAGGCACCAGACGTGCCATTTCATTGAATCTTGTAGTGTACTCCTGGTGAGTCATATTTCCAGCCTCCAAACTCACAAACTCTTGCTCGACCTTGTCAAGCTCTCTTTCCGGGCAGTACTCCTCTATCACCAACCTCTTCATCTCCGGCCATTTCATCCTCTCAATGGCCTCCTCTCCGTAAGACTCAGCAATGTTATCCCACCAACACAGTGCTGGATCCAAAAGGGAATGGGAAGCAAACTTCACCTTTTGGTTTTCACGACACTCGCTGATCTTCAGTACGACTTCCATTTCCCTAATCCAACGCTGAGCAGTGGCAGCGTTAGCAGTACCATCAAATGTTGGGGGCTTACACCTCTGAAAATCCCCATAGCTGCACCCCTTCGCCCTCTCTTCCACTTCAGGGCCATCATGGTTACCCAGACGATCTCCCTCGTCGCTCAACTCCTCAGTCTTGACTGCCCCTTTCTTATCAACTTTTTCTGAAGCCGTACTCTTCTTACTGTCGCCCTTAACCTGCTCCACAAATTCCGCAAGCAGAGCGGGCATCACTCCAGACAGGACCTGATGCACATCTTGGGCAATAGCTTCCTTTACTGTCTCTTTCAGTTTGGCCTGATCAGGGGTAGACCCCTCGGCTCCCGTTCCTAACTCAACCTCCTCCTCCTTAATCGGTTCCTTAACCGGCTTTCTGGTTGACCTTTTTGTTGGCTTCACAGTTGCACTTGCAGTTTCCCTTGCCTTAGTCGGGGGCCTTCCCCTGGTGCTCCTCCGGGTGACCATGGTTGGAACTTCTTTCTTTGGTGCCATTCTTTCTACTTCCTATAAGATTCGGAATGTTAATATGGTCCTTCAAGGCAAGTTCAGTTCACGACAAGTTTTGTAAATTTTTAATAACAGTGGCCAGTTGTGATTAACTACTTACAGAACTTCTCATGCCATAAACTTTCCTATCCTGGACCACACCAACACCAGAATCTACTATACCTAATCTATGCACGTATAAGTCACATAAATTCAGATAGGCATCACAGATAACATTATCATACTCTACCTCGGCTCTAACTTAAATAAGAAGGCACTATCCACTAGAATAATACCTATAGCATATTTGTTACCTCTGGGCATGGAGCTTCTTGGACTGGCATCCTTGACACTTGGTCCCATTCTCTGTTTAAGTTTAGGTTTATAAAATAATTTTCCCAAATCTCTTAAACATTGGCTCTGATACCAACTTGTAAGGCCCACCTTTCTCAGGGAAGCCTCACAGTTGGTCATTCACAGCAAAACATCGATTTAAAACAGTCATTTACTCATATGTGTATAAATATATATTGCAGCGGATAATAATGTAAATTTCAATCCATTACAAATGAAATATAAACATTGTCTTTAATTCTAAAAATCTATTTAGAGTCCTCTTAATCTTTCCTTCATCAGGGAGGCCAGTCTTCTAGTGCCAAGAAGCTTCAGTCCCATGCCTTTATTCCGTAGCTCTAACTGTTACCTGTCAACTGATATGCATACAAAAGTCAGCTTCGCTGAGTGAATTCTAGGTTTACTTTGCTAAATAACTTTTGTAAGAGACATTAGCTTTATCAGTTGAAAATAATTCTCATCTATCACACATCAATACATACAGGCTATCACTTTATCGATACTTTATCATTACTTTTCATTTCTTGTTATTTATTACTCTTCTTTATCCGTCAATTCTCTGTCACTATCGGTGCCTAGGCTCGCCTAGGACTTTACCGACACGCCAATTAAGGGCTTACAGTCGTACTCGATCGGGCCATTATTGTCATGCCAATTCAGGGCTTACAGACTTGCCTGTTCGAGCATTACTTTATCCGGGTGAGGGCACAACAAATGCAACCCTCCTTTAGCCATTGCTTGCAAGTCTTTACTTTATCCCTTGCCTGCAGGACTTTACTTGCAAGACTTTACTTTATCCAGGTACACGTTATGGGCCACATAACCTTTCTTTACGTTTCACTTTCTTATTTAAGTTATATATATATATAACACAACACATCTCGAAGGCAATTCATCACTACAAGGTTATATCTCGATAAGGAAAAACACACTATCAATTCATTATAACACCCCATTTCTCATATAAGATAGTATGTAAAGCTTTACTTTAAAAGAACTGATCATAAAAAAGTATGTATCTTAGTATGCATACCGCCCCAAAACATTTAAAGCATGTATAAAATAGGGGATCTAGAACTCACCTGAACTCGTCCAAGTAGCTTAAATTCTAAGTCACTTAGGCTATGGCCTGAATACTCTAGCTGCACGAAAGTTAACATGCAAAAACGTCATTTTTTTCATAGTTTCGCCCATAGTTTCGCTACAGCGAAACTCCAGTTTCGCCTGCAGTTTCGCTGGGCAGCACTTCTGCTAGTTTCGCTAGACAGATTCGCTACCTTGAGCGCCCAACTTTCATTGGAATTCCCTATTCTCGCAAGGTCTATAGGTCAGTCTGGGTCTTAGCGAGATTACCGGCGAAACTATAGTTTCGCCTAAGCGAAACTGTAGTTTCGCTGGAACTTCTCCTAGTCTCGCTAAACTAATGTGCAGTTCGCTGGTTAAATGCTTAAATTCGCTGGATCGGGGCCCAGTTTCGCTGGATGAACAGAAACTCAGATCCAGCCATTTTTAATCCAAAATCTTAACTTTTTACGTCCAAATCCTTAGTTTACCTTCCATGAAACCAAATCTAAGCTTTTTACACGTTTTCATACGTAAAAATTCGACCTTTATGTGTTTCTTTAAACTTTTCAAAACCCCAAAACCCTAGAATCCGGGTTTGATCTACAGAGGGCCTTAGAGGTCGATTCTTACCTTGTTTTGTTGCTCTTTCCTTGTGTTTTGATGCTCCAATCCACCAGAACTTCAATCCTTCAAACCTTCAAGCTCTAAATCTTGAATTTCTTCACTTTCTCTCTCTACTTTCACTCTCTACAAATTTGGTGGCTAGGGTTGTAATGTGATGGAATGGGACTGATTATGCATGTTTAAGGGCTGATTAGGGCCCTTAAACCCACCAAGTCTAGCCCATTAAGGCTAATTTGATCCATAGCCCACTAATTTACCCCTTTATTTCTTAAGTTAACCCTTAAAAGCCCGTTATTATTAAATGGCTTGTTTCGGGAAATTTCGGGGCGTTACAATTTACTAAAGTTTTACCAATTTTGAAGTTTGATTTCTGCTTGAAATCATTGGGTGTTACTTGAAGTCAAATTGGCTTCAAGGTGGAGAATGTGAAGAAAATGAAGACCAATATTGATTAGAATCATATTTGTTTAATATGATTTAGTTGATGAGTGCTTCGGAAGTTCGGAAGTTCGGAAGTTCGGAAGGAGAATTGTTTCCGCAGGAATAGTATAAGGGTGTAAATTGTTTCCGTAGGAATAGCATAAGGGTGTAAAGTATCAAGTTTGTTTTTAGTTTGTTATTTTCGGTTAGATTTGTTTTGTATAAAAGGGTTTGGTGAGATTAGAGTTAGTAGGTCTCAAAACTTCTTAATTCCAGTTATTCCTGATTCTTGAATTCGATTGATTCAATAAACGCGTATTCTTTGTAGTTCTTGTGTGTGTTCTTGATTGTCAATTTCATTCCGATTTTACAACATATACAATAATTCTTCAAGTAAAAAAAAATTCTTCAGCTGCATTTGCTCGACTTATACTCGCGTCTCACCTTGATCATTCGCACTTGGTTGATTGCTTGTTCATAATATTAGTTGATTGCTCGAACGAAATTTGACTACCACCGTACTTGAAATAATTAAAACTAGATTTTTTGCCCCACGCGTTACGCGGGGTCTTTCGTCATGATCCCAAATATCAAAACTCAAATGTCAAACAAAATGTAACAGTTACCATTGTGCTGATAAGGATCAACAAAACAAGGTGATTGGTTATATTGATTCAAATTTTGCTAAGGATTTAGACAAGAGCAGATCCATAACTGGTTATGTGTTCAAGGTTATGGGGAATATAGTCAGCTGGAAGGCTCAATTGCAGCGTGTAGTAGCTTTGTCTACTACAGAGGCAGAGTACATTGCCTTAACTGAAGGAGTTAAGGAGGTAATGTGGTTAAAAGGGTTTGTTGAGGACTTGGGAGTAGAGTTGTTAGATGATGTGGTTTATTATGATAATCAAGGGGCTGTGCAGTTGTCAAAGAACAGCAGATATCATGAAAGGACCAAGCATGTGAGGGTGAAGTTTCATTTCATTAGAGAAGTAGTGAACTCTGGTGAAGTTAAGGTGGAAGGTATTGATACAAGTCTCAATCCCGCTGATGCATTTACTAAAGTTTTACCAATTTTGAAGTTTGATTTCTGCTTGAAATCATTGGGTGTTACTTGAAGTCAAATTGGCTTCAAGGTGGAGAATGTGAAGAAAATGAAGACCAATTTTTTGATTAGAATCATATTTGTTTAATATGATTTAGTTGATGAGTGCTTCGGAAGTTCGGAAGTTAGGAAGGAGAATTGTTTCCGCAGGAATAGTATAAGGGTGTAAATTGTTTCCGTAGGAATAGCATAAGGGTGTAAAGTGTCACGTTTGTTTTTAGTTTGTTATTTTCGGTTAGATTTGTTTTGTATAAAAGGGTTTGGTGAGATTAGAGTTAGTAGGTCTCAAAACTTCTTAATTCCAGTTATTCCTGATTCTTGAATTCGATTGATTCAATAAACGCGTATTCTTTGTAGTTCTTGTGTGTGTTCTTGATTGTCAATTTCATTCCGATTTTACAACATATACAATAATTCTTCAAGTAAAAAAAAATTCTTCAGCTGCATTTGCCCGACTTATACTCGCGTCTCACCTTGATCATTCGCACTTGGTTGATTGCTTGTTCATAATATTAGTTGATTGCTCGAACGAAATTTGACTACCACCGTACTTGAAATAATTAAAACTAGATTTTTTGCCCCGCGCGTTGCGCGGGTCTTTCGTCATGATCCCAAATATCAAAACGCAAATGTCAAACAAAATGTAACAGTTACCATTCTAATGTAAAATCCTAAAGCGTGTAGAAAGGTAAAACAAACCCGCCGCTACGACTCTCACTCCGTTGATAACCTTAACGGCTACTTCATCGTAATTCGTAAAAGTGCTAAAATAATTTTATCGAACGTATAACAACTCAAAATGTAGATCAAAATAAGCAGGTGCGGGAAAGAAGGCGACATGATAAAGCATAGAATACATTCGCTCTAATATATTTCATAGCAAAATTTACATCAAAACATAGAGTAACTTGAATTTATACCAACGAAATAAAATTATAATATTTGACCCAACTCGTTCAAAACAAAATTTACACACCAGAACATCATACACAAAACATATAGAACTAAAAACTAAATCCATAACACAAAACAGAACTAAAGTTGCGGCGGCGTCGTATGTGATGCGATGTAGTATAAAATACAATCAATCCAAATCGTCTATGCGAGTTTTAAGTAACCCGAAACCAAAATCAAAATGAATGTTCAAAACCAAAAGTCAGCAAAATACACAAAGTAAAACACATCAAAACCTCAAATCCATAACACACCAGAACATACAGAACTAAAAACTAAATCAAAGCCCAACACCATACACAAAACAGACGAACATCAAAATCGCAAGAATACGCATAGTCCAAAATAGAAAACCGACAACAACCCGTAAAAAACCGCACCCCCAAACCTCAAACCCACATCCAAAACAAACCTATAAAGTTGCGGCGGCGGCGTATGTGATGCGATGTAGTATAAAATACAATCAATCCAAATCGTTTTTGTAATGTTTCTCTCTCTAACCCTCTCTCTCTCTCTACTGTAAATCAAATGAACAGATCATCCCTTTAAAATAAGTAAACACCCACAAACATTTGTGGCAGAAATGGAAAGCGAAAAAAGTATACTGATCCCACCGACATCTTGTAACACCAAAAAAAAAGAGAAACAAAGAACTTATGGCGGCGCAGATGTCCGAAGACGAGAGGCCAAGCGGCGTCGCCGGAAACGGCAAGCCAAGCAACCATCGCCCTCCTCTGCCGGAAGCAGAACCTCAACCGGCCGAACTTGTGGCGGCGCAGATTTCCGAAGACGACAGGCCAAGCGGCGTCGCCGTAAACGGTAGCCAAGCGGCCATCGCCCTCCGCCGGAAACAGAACCGCAACCGGCCAAACTTGTGGCGGCGCAGATGTCCGAGGACGACAGGCCATGCGGCGTCGCCGAATCAAATGAACAGATCATCCTCTTAAAAGAAAAGAAATGGTGGGCCTAAGTAAACACCCACAAACATTTGTGGCAGAAATGGAAAGCGAAAAAAGTATACTGATCCCACCGACATCTTCTAACACCAAAAAAAAAGAAAAGAAACAAAGAACTTATGGCGGCGCAGATGTCTGAAGACGACAGGCCAAGCGGCGTCGCCGGAAACGGCAAGCCAAGCAACCATCGCCCTCCTACGCCGGAAGCAGAACCGCAACCGGCCGAACTTGTGGCGGCGCAGATGTCCGAAGACGACAGGCCAAGCGGCCATCGCCCTCCGCCGGAAACAGAACCGCAACCGGCAAACTTGTGGCGGCGCAGATGTACGAAGACGACAGGCCATGCGGCGTCGCCGGATACGGCAAGACAATCGGCCATCGCTCTCCTCCACCGGAAGCAGAACCGCAACCGACCGCAAAAAAAACCATATGAAAAGCTTTGAATAGAATAGTAATTCTATAAATGAAAAAAAAAAAACATCGACATAAGTCTTTAATTATGTATAATTTCACATTTGATTATTTGAATGTTAAATATCATATCATCCATATCCGCATCACCACATTTTTCTCATTCACATCATAATAACGCACTTCCGCATCATCAAGGAGAGTTAAATAATTGTGAGAATCAATCATAGTTAAAGAAAGTGCCACTTAAGAATATTTTGATTGTGAATAAACTAATTCTCAAGCAATTAATACCTCATAAATATCAGTAATACCTCATAATATCTTGATCCAATCATAATCTAGTGCTCATATTTTTCTTTCATCCGCATTGATCATAATACACATTCGCATCACATTTATATAAGTCAGCATTGGACTTCATCGCACTTCAAACTTCAATTTGCATCGAGTTATGTTCAGTGCATCTCATCTGCATTGCGCACAATGATCAAATTGACCATAATTAATATATTCATTAGCATCGCGATTGGCATCAACCTTTATTTGCATCAAAATAACCATCCGCGTTAACCTTCTTCATCGCATTAATATTTAAACTACTATTGCTTTGTACACAACTAAATGTCTAAATGAGATAATGACGAGACTTTGACCATGAGTTGACCTTAACTGTTTGACTGGAAGTGCACTTTAACACTTTGACAGTTGATAAACTGTTTTGGCAAAGCGTTATGTTTAATGAACTAAAGTTATATAATATGCAAAATTAAAATTATTATTTTATAGCTTTTTTTAAACTTTGTTATTTCTATATAGGACTTTAGCTTGTGACGTATAAAATATATATAAAAAAACATAAACACAAAAACATCTATGCTTAAATATTTTTAAAATGCATCAAAAGCTAAAAGTTAAAAAAATAATTTAATTTTAATTTTATAGATTGTACATAATGTTTTAGTATGAGTGTTTTAAAATATGAGTAAAATTTCTTTTTTGTTCAGTTAAATGATTGTTAAAGTATTCTAGATAAAATTGGATACATGTATTATAGTGAATACATGATGATAGGATCATCTGAATTATGATTTTAGACGTTTTTTAATTGTTGATTACACGTATAAATGCATTAATAATCAAGTTTCAATATTTGTATGAATGAGAATTTCTTTAACAAGATAGGTTGGCTCATTAAAACTTAAAATAAATATACACTTTAGGAAAAATAAAGATTTAAATGATACACATAAACAATATCTAGATTTGATTCATGTTAAAACTTCTAAACAACTTCATTAAAGTCGGACTATGTTATTTGTGTATTGGCAAATTAATTTTAGCTACAAATGCTTTTATAATTCTTTAAATGCTTGTAATTGTATGTTCATTCACATTTGTTTTTCAGTCAAATACACATTTTCTCTACTTTACAAACCTGTATTTCATAGGAATCGAAACCACAACCAGTAATAGGAAGATACACTACTTTACCACAAGAGTCAAGAGCGTCCCATTGGAGACGAGATTTGTTTATTCATTGAGGTTTTACTTAATTTAAAATTTCATGATATTGATACTATATATTTTATTAAAACGATATTATTGGTATCATATGATATCTCTAAATTATATTATGGATTACAAATTATAAGACATCTATATAAATATAATATTTATAAAACTAATTCACTAAAAGTATATTTACAAAATTATATAAATGTATATATACCAGTGAAGCTAAACTTGATCTAACAAAATAATATAATATTAGAATTATACAACGACACATGTTCAAACAGACGAACTCAACTTGCACGTGTAAGTGACCATTGGACCAGTGTTACTAGTTGTGTTAAATTGTAATAGCCACTTTACTATATGTGCTATATTTCCAAAACATACTAAGTGGTAAACGGACATAAAAGATAACTGCATCATCCCATTATTCATTATGGCATAATAAACATGACACAATACATGATTGCAAGTTTACATTCTTCCGTTGTTCTCGACTAACATATGAATAACTTAATGATTCATAAATTTCTTCTTTTTCAGACTTACAACAGTATCTTTGATGCTTACCTCTAATGGAGTAAATGCAACACCAAGATTTTCAGCCTTTGTCTTTAATATACTATAGGGTATTGCTTCATCACAATTGCTATCTTTATACCTATCAAATTTTTTTAAAAAAAAACATAATTCAAGTTCGGATAATCACAAATTGCAAGGTCAAACATGTAGAATTGAATGATTGCAGTAACGGAGCTAGAACGTATTGTTCAAGGTTATCATATTTCTCTAACGATTAACTACAAGTCCAACTCCTGTTCTTCTTAAAATACTTGGATGTTATAAATCAAGTCAGAATTCCGGTGATCATGACTCATAAATACTCATTACCTTAGAGAATAGCCAAGATCAGGGTAGAGTTTGTCTAAAATCATTATCATCTTCGAAGATCGAATCAGATCCCCAACGATGCAGTATCTACCACTAGCTTCTAGTTTCTCAAATGCTAATATATGCGCGATAGCAGTATCTCTCACATCAACAAGCATGTAGATTCCATCTTCAAGTATCTCCTTTCCTACACATACAACATTCAACAACTTAAATGACTTTCATTGTGTGAAATGAACTTTAGTTCTAATAATCAAACTACCAGTTTCTATAAGGCTCATAAATCCCTTAGAAGTGGAGTTGAGAGTTGGTTGCAAAAGAGGACCAATCACATAGCCAGGATTTATTACCACCAAATCAAGATCATTCTCTTTTGAAAATTTTACAGCAGCATCCTCAGCCTGAATCTTTGAAAGTAGATACCACCACTAAAAAGAACACAAAATCATCCATTAGTTACAACATCAGCAACTTATCAACAACAATCATTCATTTAAAAAGAGGAATATAGATGAAACACAACTACTGCACTACAAATAAGATAACTTTTAATGATTAATAGATTCTTTTGTAATCCTTAGTAAAGGTAGGATCTTGGTTTATGAAGTCACATAGAATCCTATGTACGTTTCATCACATCAAAACAACAATCGATATCACCGACAAATCGCTAATGACTTGTCATTAATGGACTAATGAAGACAACTTCACTGATAAATTTATTTTCTCCTACTATATAATTTACCAATAGATTACAGACGACTATCTATCAGTGTATACCTTCTTCTCCTCACAAACTATCGGATCCGAAGACCATGTCTCATCAACAACACCATGCAGATTTACACCAAACATAATAGTAGCAACTGAAGACGTCAACACCACTCGCTTCAAAGATCGAACTTTCACAGCTGATTTAAGAACATTAATCGTCCCCTTGATAGCAGGATCTAGCAATTCCACCTGATTTTGAATAATATATGTTACACTAATTTTGAAAAGTTGAAAACAAAAGTATGAAGAATGACCTGTGGATCATCAACCGAAAGTGTAACAGGAGATGCTGTGTGAAAGACACAAACACACCCATTAACTGCAGAATCAGAAGACCCTTCTACAGTCAAATCAGCTTGAAATAAAGATAATCTTTCTTTAGCCCCTTCAAAAGCAAGTAGATGTTCGGTTTTTCTTGGATCATCTACAACGTATTTCAATCGAATTCGCACGCGTTATAAAAAGATAAAATGAAACTTGAGTTCAATTTGATATCAAAACAAACTGACCGAGTGATCGGACGGTGGCGTGAACGGTGTAGCCACGATCAAGCAAGAGCTTAACAAGCCATGAAGCTACGTACCCTGAAGCCCCTGTGACGCAAACCACCTTCCCTTCTCCGCTCATTTATACGAAAGTTGAAGTTCAGAGAGACCGTGGCGGTGGCGGTGGTGGTGGTGGACACCGGTGGCAGGGGAACTCACTTGATCGGAGATGATGATATATAGAAGAACATGAAACAATGTGTTATTGTCATGCTTTTGACTACTATTATTTTGTACATATTCTTAAGGTGTTAGTTAATATTAATATATAAACTAATGTATTAAAACACTATTTTGTACATATTCTTAAGGTGTTAGTTAATATTAATTAATATATAAACTAATGTATTAAAACACTCATGTAGTGATATTATTATACACAGGGCCGGTTAAGTGAAGAATTTTAGGAGAAGTGTTGTTTGTGTACATATTATAATATGTTAGCTGGACAATGATAAAAGGAAATAATATTATAGGTAACTCAATACATCAGTTAATTAAAAAATGAAATTAATGCATTGCTATAATCGATCGTAAATGTGAATCTCATCAATTAAACGAATCAGTCTCGGAATTATACCTATCATTAAAATAGTAAAACACAAATGAGTTATACTTATGGTGTAAATACTAGATTAGTATTATATTTAAATTATTAAGAAAACATGTATAATAAAAATATTGAAGGTTTGAAAATATGAGTTGTTGATGGGTATAGAATTATTTAAATATTCGTAATCTTATCATAGTACAATGCTATGAAATATTGTCTTTCTATAATTCTATTCTATTACGTTTAATCTCAAATGTCGGTGGATGTCGGCGTTTTTTTTTTTTTTTTTTGATTTTGTTTTGTTTTGTGGACCGGTGGGTCCGACCGGTTCGACTGGGAACCGACCGGTTTGACCGGGCACCGGTGAGGATGTCGGTTCGGTTCGGTGGTTTTGGGTCGTTTTCGGTTGAACCGGCCGGTTCGTGCGGTCGATCGGCCCGACCGGAACCGGCGAACCGGGTTGAACCGGTTTTTTGAAATTTTTTTTTTTATTTTAATAGAAAAATATTATTCGATATGGATTAAGGAACACCGGTTCGTTAATTTGGACAATGTTTACTTGAATGGTATGTATTTTGGATGTTGTTTTGGATTAAGGAACACCGGTTCGTTAATATTATTGGCGAACCACTATTTGATTTATGGTTGTTTAAACTTTGGATGTTGTATTTTGTTTTGGTTTATGGTTGTTTAAACTTGGGTTGTTGTATTTTGCTAAATTGGACTATGTTTACTTGAATGGTATGTGTTTGTAGTTTTATAAATATTTGGAATTTTTTTATATTTTTTTAAATATTTATGACGTCATCCGGTTCGTAATCCGGTCCGACCGGTCCTACTAAACCTCTACGCCGTCCGATTCGCTTTCCGGTCCGGTTTTGAAAACATTGTGTGTTTTTATAGGTTTGTTTTGTGTGTTGAGGTTTGGGGGTGGGGTATTTCTTGTGAGTTTTTTGGTTTCTTCACACATCTTTTTGATGGGTGTTTTGATTACGTTCATTTATAGTATTCGTTGGCGTTGTCTTTCTCTGGGTTCCTACTTTCTTTCTTTCTTTATCGATACCCTGTTAAGGTTTGGGTTTTCCTTTTGTTTGCTTTTTTTGGGGCTTTGATTTTCGTCAGTTTTTCTATATATGACTGTGTCGCGCTTTGATTTTCGTCTATTTTATTTATTGTGTTGGGCTTTGATTTACTTTTGGGTTCTGAATGTTCTTGTGTGTTATGAATTTGGGGTTTTGGTGTGTTTTACCTTGTGTATTTTGCTGATTTTATGGTTTCAAACCTTCATTTTGATTTTGATTTAGGGTTACGTTAAAACTCACGTAGCCGCGGCAAGGCGCGGGGCCCAAACCTGGTTTTATTAATTCTAAGAATTGACATCAACATAAATAATTACAACTTGCGGAAGTAAATAAAAAACTAGAAAATTCCATAAAGCATGAAATATAAATATTTGAAACAACATGAATCGAAAACGATTTATAATATTAAATGTCATTTTTTAAATATCTAGTTACAGCAAATCTTTTAGATTTAAGTAATAGAAATTTGTAGAAATCAATACTAGCTAATTAGAGACATCAAGAACACTCAAATGATTCTTCACTTAGTGATCAAAACTCAAAAATAATACATCATCTACTTATGCTTAACTACACCTTAACCAAAGCATAGTTAGTTCTAGTAAACTAAAGATTAGCATTTTACACAACTACCCCTTCTCCTTTGACTTATTGATGTTGAGTGTCACTTTATTTTTTTTTATTTCTCAACTTTAATTAAAGTGAAGTCAACCCATTTACTAAACTCTCAAAGCACCTAAACAATGCACAAACTTAGGGTAAGGCAGATTTAGTTAACATATCTATTGTATTGTCACAAGTATCAATTTCTTCGAATTTAACCTCCTTGAATCAATCACATCCCTTATAAAAAGTAGCTTGATATTCTTTTGCTTAGTTCTCTCATAATACATTTAATTTTAGACAATTGCCTAACCACTTGCTTATCATAATAACCGTTGTATCACTAATCTTGATTCCTAGTCTAATAACAAAACATTTCATCCACAATTATAATGTTTTCGACATGTGTAGTAGATAATACCACTACATGTTCAATGTTGCTTTTAAACTAACTACACATTCCAACACCTTGAAGACATAACCGGTTATAGACCTCCACCTGTCTAGTTCTTTTGCATAGTCTGTATCAAATAGCCCAAAACCATATCATCTTTATCATTGCAGCTACCAAAGGTTAAACCAACTTTCCGATACTCGATATCCAGGTATCCATTTCACTGCTTTCCAAAGAAGATTTCTAAGATTTAATTTCCAAGTACCAAACTTACTTAGCCCAAATCTGGTATGGACGGGAAAGTAAATATATTTTTCACTAACTTTGGACACGGATAACTTAATGTAATTATTGCTAAACTTGTTTTAATTAATGGATTTGCAAACTCCTTGATAAGAGTTTTGCAACGAACCAAAGTATGTCCAAAATATAGCTAAGGTGAATGATGTGTTGACGCTTAGAGCTAAGATGAATCACGCGTTGATGCTCAAAGTTATATGTAATAGAAC
Organism: Flaveria linearis; assembly: GCA_024085815.1. Classification (NCBI taxonomy): domain Eukaryota; kingdom Viridiplantae; phylum Streptophyta; class Magnoliopsida; order Asterales; family Asteraceae; genus Flaveria; species Flaveria linearis. The sequence continues at coordinate 10,735,796 of CM044008.1, read as the reverse complement.
AACTATATATATGAAAGTGAGTCGGTGCTCTCTCACATGCTAGGAAGATACGACCTTAAAGTGGTATATGAGTGTGAGTCCTATATATATATTTTCCTCATGCCATCTTAACGTTTTATTGTTTATAAACTATTCTAACAAAGCTATTTAATTGATTGGATCTCGGTCTAGTAGACCTAAAATCTTTAAAGAAGCTATTTGCATTCCATAAATCAATAATTTCATCCTCTCATTGAAAACTTATGATATTACATATATTAATCACACAAGTTTTGGACAGGTCTTCCAATGTTTGCTCACTCTAACGAATCACAAACAAGACATAATACTCTAACAGTCTAGCTTAAATTATTTCTAAAAGTTCAAAATGAGATCAAAATTTGTATGTTCAATGACATTTTCAAGGATTCATGAATATAAACTGAATACATGATGATTTTTCGGGTATTTTGCGACTAAGATAATAATTTCATCATTGAAGCAGATAAATATATCCAAAAAATAAGTTCATGACTTCTCATGATTTACCATTACATCCATTAGGGTTATTCAAAAACTCCATTATATGCCAGTTGGGTAGTTTAATGTTTGCCATGAGCCCATGAAGCTTTCTTCCCTTAGCTAAGGATAGAACCAATTGACATATGAATATACATGAACCACTACGATTAAATATTTTGACAACAACTTTAGTAACATAAACAAAATCATTAGATTATAGATACATATAACGTTGTAGCGATCACAAAGTTAAACAGTTGGATCAATAAGTTCCCCGTTTAAAAACTCACGGTAAGCTGCAACAGGCCAACTGAATCCACGAAATACCAACTTAGAAGCCAAAGGAACATCAATAATGATCTCTTTTTGTGTAGGCTTCTTATCATCCCTAATAGCGATCAAGTAACTCCTTCCAACCCACCCGATCCAACCAGCTATGTAGAGAAACAAAATTCCGGGGGTGATGAATTCTCCCCAATGTCTTTGATCTCCGCTAACGATCAAGTGCGGCAGCCCATCTGATCCACACAACAATCCTTGCTTTCCATAATTGTCAAATCTACATATGTAAATCAATACAATTCAATGTTTTTATAATCTCATTTAGGGGCATGTAAAAGAACACTTTCAATCAGCCTTTAGCCTGAAATTCATTTATTCAATAAACTAAAGAAAATGAACAGAACTTTTCTTTAATTTAATTAAATAAATACGTTCTGGTTTTTTCATTTACATTTGGGAATATCCATTTAATGTTCATTTATTTATGTTTGTATATCTTCATTCATTTAAGGTTTTTTCTTGATTGGTCATTTAGTTTAATTTAAATTAAGTTTCTTGATTGGTCATTTAGTTTAATTTAGCCGTTCAAAAAAAAAATTTAGTTTAATTTAAATTAAGTTTATTTATTAATTTATTAGTGATAGTACTAATAGGCTGTCATTCACATACTCTATTTATTTGTATTCGCGTACGATTATTTTTAAAACTTTATTCAAGTATTTAGACTCTAATTTCGATACTATAGCTGAATCCTATGATAATGGTTTTATATACACTTTTTAGAAATTAATGTTTACTTTTTAATTAATTGATATGTTGGTTTGTTACTTTGTCTTTGTTCATTTATGTTTGTTTAACATAACAATGAACGAGTATTTGTTATTCCTTTGTTCATTTAGTGTTTGTGTTTAACATAAGAATGAACAAATATAAATGAATACGAAGACACTTATTTTTTTAAAAAAAACACAAACAAAGAATTGTTAAAATTATGTACGAACAAACATATAAAAACACCTAACACACTCATTTAAAATAAAAACTCTTGGCTGCTAGATATTACCTTCGTTTCGTCTTCTCCATGGTAGCCTTAATAGCAAGAGCAGGAGCACTATCCGGGGCATAAAGTTTGAGAGAGCTTTCAAGCTTCTTCAATGACTGCTTCTCCCTCTTCGCAAACTGCTTCGACTCCTTACACGGCGTCAGGCCCGAGATATCGGCCGACGCCGGTAGCGCTGGCACTGTCGACGACACCAGTATCGTCGACAGTGCAAGCGCTGCAGACAGTGCTTTTAAAGATCCATTTTCATTGACATTCTTACTTTTGTCTTGTGTAGCTCCTGAACATACAATACTTGTAGTGGTGACCTTTGGTTTGGATGATTTTAGATTGGATAATTCAAGTGGTTGAAAGAAAGTTGAGGAGATTGTGAAGGACATGTTGGGTTGATGATGATTTGATTACAATTGTGCTTTGAGATTGTTTTGGGTGTGATGATCAAAGATGAAGAAATAGAAGTGGATGGAGGTATGAGTATGTATTGGATAAGGTGGAAAGATGAGGTGGATGAATATTATTGGGTTGAAATGGTGTTGGTGGTTGTGGTTGTTTTGCAAATCTATTTATAGATTTTGTGTTTGGAAAAGGAAATTAAATATATATTTTTCATTAAGAGGTTTGGCTGTTTTTATATGTCTCTTGAATAGTTAGAATATTAAAAGCTTTTGAAAATAAGAAATTAAGAATGAGATTGAGGATTTGAGATATCTAGCTTGAGCTAAGGTGGTAGAATCTTATTTGAAAATATTTCTAGTTGCTGTTGCTTTGACTAATTACATGCTATGAAATAAATTAACATTTAGAAAATTATGGATACTCTTGAAGGTAAAAATGAGTAGGGAGAAAATTATTACATATAGGTTAGAATAATGAGTTAGATACAAATCATAATAGACATGTTAGAATACCTGTTGTAAAGAAATCGTAGGCAAAAATTATATATTATATTACCAGCGGTGAGTGTAACCGCTGGTAATATTGATCTGGACCGTTGGATCAAGTTGAAACTAAATCCTGACCGTCTAAACTCGACGGTTTTGACGGTTACAGGTTGGTTTTCAGGAGTTAAGGCGGTTTAGCGGCAGTTACATGCAGTTTTTTCATCAGTGGACATGCAACCTTCTAGAACCTACCCACGTTGCATGTTCCACTGCAGTTAACGGTGGTTTTTCAGCACTGCCCATATTAACAGGTTCTAAAACGTGGGTTGCAGTTACCCCTCTAACTGCAACCTATCATCTATAAAAGCAGTCCTTACCTGCTGGGCTGTTGTTTCATTTTTTTGTACCTGGATATGTAAAGGCTGTCAATTGCAAGCTATCATCCATAAAAGCAGCCTAACCTGCTGTGTTGCTCTTGCATTTTTTTGTTCCTGGATCAAATGGCAGACGAGGTTTCAATGGAAACATTCTTCGCAGCTTCATCTCATGTCCATTGTCCTGCGGTAACAAGCATAATTAACATGAAACAATTTTACTTTTGTAGAAAAACCTGCTATAATATGTTGTTTTATTTTGTTATAAAAAATCAATATGCAATCATTATAGAGTTTATTTTTAATGGCATTTTTCTACCCAACTGAATTGTTTATAGGTTAAAAGTAAAATGACCAAAGAAATTACAACAATATCAGATGCAGTGAAGTTTCTACAATTGCTGGATAATTATGATATTATCATGGCTGACCCAGATTCTTATAGATTTGTATTTTATGAGGTTGTTTATTGGATGCTCTTCTCCTTTTTTAAGGTTGGTATTGAATGGCCGATTCCAATAGGGCTGCAGCCTGAAGGAAATATTGATCTGTTTAAGCTATATATGGAAGTACATAAAAGGGGTGGGTATCAAAAGGTTTTAAGAAACCAATTATGGTCTGATATTTTACAGGCCATGGCATGTAATTTCCATGGTTCCATCAATGTCCGGATTATATACCATCGATACCTTGGTATGATCGAGTGGTACTACGATGCAAACAAGTGTCGGTGCTCCAAAGCCAGCCATACTTCTCAGCCCATTGAAGATCAGTCCCATCGATACAACAAAAGAAAAAGAAGCATCTGGGCAAAAAGAAAACTTTTCAATGAGTCTCCAAGTAAAGACGAAGTGTAATATATTTGCCAATAAGCGTTTTTTTTCTTTGATGTTTAGTTTCTTAGCACTTCATTTTCCATATTGTTAGATCATAGTTTTTATGTATCACACACGAAGCTTTTTAAATATAAGTATGTGTTATTTGTTTTGATTATGTTTTATTGATTTATATGTTTGGTGTTTTACTTAAAGTAACCAATATCTTTTTCTTGTCTTTGTAAACTAATTAATTATATTAATAAATGTCACTCTCCCACGCACACGTATTTGGAATGGAAATTAGAAAATATAGCTATAATCATTCGTTACTTGGGTTGTAGCTCACTGCAGCTAAGACGCAAAGCATCTTTACTGTAAACTTATGTTCAAACTGTAAATTCAAGTTCAAACCTGTTAATAAATAATTTAACATGGTTTATTTAGAGTAGCATGGATTTTACTTCAGGAGAAAAAATATTAAAGCTTGATTACTCACTCCTGGCCTGCATGCATGAGAATTGAACCAATCTTTCACCATAAAATAGGTCATCCCGTTGACATGTATTTAAATTTTTTCCAATAAATTAATTACAAAAGTTACAATATAATTATCATTTACCACGTAATCAACTATGTTATGACTTTATTGCTGGACTTCCTTTTGTAACATACATTAATTCCAGTAGGTTTGGCGTTCGATTTAGTCTAGGTCAAAGAATAACTCACATCACAGGGTTTTTAAATGAAATATGATCCAGACAGTCTTCTTGATTCCGCGTGTCAAACTGCTGTATATATTCGTTTGCTGTTTTCATAAATTGATTCGAAACATTCCAAATAATGAACAAACAATTAACTATTGAACGAAATTCATGTTAAAAAATATCAACTGTAGGAATGAAAGAAATTCATGTTAGTGTCATACATTAATTGCACTATAATTGTTATAATTTGTATTTCTTAAAATTTTGAGTTTTTAAGATAATGTATTAATTTAGGTAAGTCTGATTTACACTGTATATCGATTGAAGTTTTTTTATTAATTTCATTCAATGCTAGAAGAGGGAACACAAAAAGTATAGATTATATAAGTTAAACAATTAAAATTACATAAAACAACAACTTCCTACCAGTGTACTTTAATATTTTGTAAAGTATAAATAGTTAACATAATATATCAAAATACTTCCTTCCAATTATTTAAACAAGCTGTTTAAACAGGCTTTTTAAACCTTCATTTTATATGTGTGATACATAATAAAAAATTTAAGTATTTTCTCAATGAATGTTACCCACTAACACAGAAACTACCCAGGTAGTTTAAACAAGCAAGCAGTTTAAACAGGCTGTTAACCTGCAGTTTAAGCAGTTTAAAATAGTTTCTATTATTTTGGTAAAAAAAAAGTTAGTGGGGTGGGCAGTTGCATTCTATTCTGCCTATATAAGGGCAGATTACTTTAAACTGGAAAAAAAATCTACACCATTACTTCTGATTTCCAAAATGGACAACAAATCCAGCAAAAGCCCCCCTCGCGATGAAAATGTGAGTTATTAGTAGGACTGTCGAAAGTTTGCTCATTATTTTGAATATCTTTCGTAACGTCTTTATGTTTTGTGTTTTGGGCCTTCTTATGGAAGAATTTATTTAATGACAACACCTGGATGATGAGAGTTTTGATGTTCTTAGCTACACACAATACCTTAGGTCCTATGTGTCACAGCTTTATCGTGAATTTGGTGTTGAGGTGATTTGTTTGTTTATGTATATACAATAGTTCTTGTCTTTTTTGCTTAAAGTTCCTGTCGGCTAATCATTTATTCCTATTGTATGTTGATTTTAATTTTTTTTGGGATTACCAGGCAAGAAAAAAGCAAAAGAGGGCTGAAAATCTGTCAAATTGGAAGTGGGATAAGGTTGTAGAGATTGACAGTTCAGATGACACGCCTGATGCAACCCCTACAACCCCTCATAGCGATAAACAAAGCTGTGATGTTAACAGCTATGACTTTGACCCTTCCGATGATGACTCAGGTGATACAGCAGACTCCCTCCAAACTTTCAACAAAAACCTAAAGGTTCCAAAGGTGTTGGTTTTCAATCACAACCGTCCTAGGTCTGTGTAGTGGTTAAATTGTGTTTGCTTTATGTTATCTTCGTGCAAGTAATTTATCCGGTTTTAGGTTATATTAGTTCTATCTTTTTCCATAGAATTTGGTCAGTCATGTTTTATCGGGATCTTTCACTATGTATGTTGTCTTCTGTGTTTTATGTTTATAAACGGGTGGTTCTTTCACTATGTATGTTGTCTTCTGTGTTTTATGTTTATAAACAGGTGGTGTTGTTTCTGTATTTGTGTTTTTGTATTAAAGTTTAAATATTTGTCCTATACAATGTCACATAATAAATACACATCTGATATCCAACCAGTTGTGATATAGGAAGTAATACTGATTCAAAAAATAAAGTAATAGCTACGTACTGAAACCTTTTGTTAACAAGTGACACTAATATTCGTTACATCACATGTATTGAGATTTTTCTAAATTTATGTGGAACTATATGGTACTTTTAAAGTTTTGACTTCCATATGATTATTCAAAGACACCGTACTGGAACACATTATGGTGAAAAAAGTTATATTTTGTTAATGGAAGCCGTACGTTACTCGTAGGTTGTTAAAAAAATATCAATAAATTAGAAGGTATAATTATTTTCAATGCATTGCTTCTAAGCGTAAAGCGCTCATTCACTATAATTGGGTCTCATGTTCGATATATTTCATTAATTCAAGTATTAAATATTTATGGAACCTGTATGGTGGAATTTGATTATTTTATATAAATAATCTAATGTTCAATATATTTCAGCGGTGCAATTATACAAAGCGTGTGAGCCAATGAGGAATCATGGCGAGTGTGAGGTATGTCATTTTTAATATAACTCCAATTTTTATTAAGTGTTTTGTATTGAAATGAGATAATGCACAAATGCTTGATACGGCAAGTCATAGTCAGGATTCATAGTCTGGATAATGCAAGTACCATTGTATTTCCATTATAATTCATCGAACACTTTTAGATGTAATAAATTAAACAGACTTACGTTCCGTCTTTGTGAGTGTCTCCGTTCGCCTTCCTTTAATGCAAGCGTTGTCATGTTGCGTGTAATTTGCCCAAACTGTAGGAAATAAGTAAATATGTTAGATATTCCCATAATAGTCAATCCCACTAACATTAAAATGACCCAACTTAATAACACTTTAACAATCCAATTTTCCCAGATGTTTCATTAGGTTTCTTTGTTTATAACTAGATAAACCACAAACTTGTATTAGAGGTACAAGCTACAAAATTATTAACTCGACTTAATTGAAGGCACTTTTGATTCTTGGAAGCATACCGGATAAGCTTAACTTTACATTAGGTTAAAACCATGTATATGCAAAATCAACCAAAACATCAGTAAGAAAGCTCACATTTTCATGACCCATGTGCCGTAGAAGTTTGAGTTCTCTTAATGTCCATTTGGCAAACATTTTAGTTAACAAAATGCGTGGCCGATTTTCTTGATAGCAACCTCTTCATGTATCTCTGTAGTCATTGCAGCACTGCAGTAAATGAAGGATAATAGTCAGTTTTCTTCATTTTCTGGTGAAAATACCTTATAAAAACATAGAAATATAAATCATTAATAGCATTACATACTATTGGTTTCTAATGAAATAAAGCTAAATTACTTGATATACTATCGAATTTTCCGTTTTACAAAGAAATTAAAGAGTAGATGTCATAAAAAAAACAACTAAACTTTAATGAACAAGAAATGAGAAAAACTAAATCAGTTGATGTACTACTACCTTTTGTTAGTAGGTCGGGCCCTACTAATTATATACCAACTGATTGAATTCGTGCTAATTATACCCATGTATGATTTTTTTTAGTTTTATTGTCTAATTTACGTGTTTTATTTCTAGATGGGGCTTTGTAGGCCTGCCGGCGGTCAGCCTGCATCAATGGTTCGCCTGTTTGATTCGAACATTATCTCGGAAATACTAGCAAGAACATCGTTGAAATCTCTGAGTTCAATTAGATGTACTTGCAGGGAAGTTGAGTTACTATCCTACGATGCAAATGTCTTGGAGCGACAGAAAATAGATAATTACGTGCTCGCAGGTTTCATTGTTCAGTGCCCAAACTTCTTAAGTCGTCGCCAGATACATTTTGTGGCTTCATCCGGTTCACGATCGCTTGATATTGGTTATATGGCACCGTGGACCATAATTCATGCAGCGTCAGAACAAGGTGTTTTAGTGGTCGAGATTGCACATCTGTGGGTCCGACAACTATCTGTTTATGCATTGTTTAAGCCGGCAAGTCACAATATGCGGGCTATTCCAAATCCAAAATTGAAATATCCTACAGCAAAGGTCGCGTTTGTAACATTAGGGTCACATCCGTTACATTACAAGATCTTTCGTTTGTCTATTCCTAAAGGAAGGTATGTTTGCTTTTCGTTTATCAAGCCTCCAAACGTGAGTTGTACCATATGAAATCTATAATTGTTTATTTGTAAGTTTTATATGTCATAGGGTAGGTATGCATAGTCTTTGTCATACGTTTAATTATCTTCAAATGTATCAATTTGATTTTATCTTTTTGCAGTAATGTTAAAAGGGGCGCTGTCGTATGTATGACATATCGTTTCGAGATATTTGACTCGGCTGCTTGGGCTTGTGTAGAAGACAAATCAAGGCTCGGCAAAACATCATATGCGAAATCTAGATCCACGCGACAGGAAGAAGTCACGCGAGAACAGCTTCCACGCGAGAACAGCTGCCACGCGAAAGCCACAGCCGCGCGAAATGCCTCTCGCGCGAGAACTCGATGTTTAGTATAAATAGCTAGATTTCGTTTTTGTAATTAAGTTTTTCGTTCATATTATCATTTTGTTCTGTGCGAAATCGCACAAGACCTGTAATAGGTTTCTGTTCATCAATTTAATATCATTTGAGTTCAATTTGATTCTTCTTCTACTCCAATCTTGTTTATATTCCGCGTTCACAAGATTGAGATCGTGTGTTATTGTTTCTGGGAGATTTTCAGAGGTTTTACAATTGGTATCAGAGCAATAGGCTCTTGAACCACGATTTGGAGAAGAATTGGATTGTGTTATACTCGATTTTTGAAGAATTCATCATTGATCACTTTAGATTCTGAGATGGCAATGTTATGCTGCTCGATTGTGTAGGATTTGGACTGATTTGGACCGAATTGAACTGAATTAGTGGACTTTAAGCTTAATTTTGATTAAAATTGACTTAAATTCATTAAAATTGGTTTAAAATGGGTTTAATCAAACTTAATCAGTGAATTGGAGGTGACATTCACGTGAACAAACGGTTGGAAATTTGTTTCTGCACAAAATCAACATTTTCGCTTGATCTGCAAGTTCTCGCACGCGAAAAGTGGTGTTTTCGCTTAGTTAGGTATTTCACCTTTTTGTGCGATTCGCGTGAAAAGATAATTTTGGAAATTCGCACGAACTGCTTCCTCACGCGAAAACTCATTCCACGCGAAATTGGTTTTCGCACAAGTTCTATTTTCGCACGAATACCTGATTTTTTGACTTTCTGATCATTATGGCTTCAACGACTCCGAATCTGAAGCATCTTACTGCTTCACTTCATTTAGACACGGAAATTGGTACTGGTAACAAGCCACCGAGGCTTCTCTGTGAAGATGATTATTCTGATTGGGCTTTCCGATTCGAGAGATATGTTATTTACACGGAACCGAAGATGTGGAGATCAATCCAGTATGGTCCTTACATTCCGTTGTACAAAAATGATAAAGGTGAAATGGTTCAGAAACCTGAACATTTGTGGGATGAAGACGACATCAAGAGATTGGAATTGGATGATAAAGCGTATGATGCAATCACAATGGCTCTTACTACTGAGATCTCACAAAAGTTTCAAGAGTTCAGGGGTGCTAAAGTGCTTTGGGATGCTCTGGAGTCTCAGATTATGGGCAACAAAGACATGAGAGAGAGCAAAAAGGATATGTTGAATCAAGAGTTGAACATGTTCAATCATATTGTTGGTGAAGAGCTGGAAGTTCAGATGGCCAGGTTTGTTAGACTGGTCACAAAAATGAAGAGTGCGGGTATTACTCTAGAACCCATCACTGTGAACAAAAAGTTGCTAAACTCACTTCCTTACAGTTGGAATAACAACTGTACATTGATAAAGAGAACCAAAGACTTGTATACTCTTCAATTGACTGATCTCATCTCAACAATCAAGTCTTATGCTATGGACGATAAGCAGCGTGCTGCTAATCATCTTAGTTCTCTGGGTGCTGAAGGAACTGCTCTCTATGCAAAGATGGCTAGTAATCCGAATTACTATGTCAGTTATACGCAAATGTGTCAGCAACAACAATCTGGAAGTGCAGCATCTTCTTTTATTCAACCAGCAGTAAACCACCAAGTTCATGTTCCAGCTTCTCAACATTATTCCCCCATCATCCATCAACAAGTCTCTCAATCTCAAGATTCTCAGACTGGTCAACATGCTTATGTTGCTACCACTAGTCCATCAAAGCAAACAGTTCTGATTGCTGAGGAGCATCTTGCTCTTTTCACCACTTTCATGACAAGTTATGAAGCTTTCATGGCCGGAAGACTTACTGCTCCAAATGTTCTGGTTGATGATCTTCAACAAGTTAATCCGGATGATGTTGAAGAGAATGACATCAAGTATCAAATGGCCATGGTAGTTTACATGTAAGGCCCCGTTCCCGGGCACCTCACAGTTGGTCGTCATTACCCATAAAACATACATTTAATTTAACTTAGTAAAAACCATGCAGCGGAAACTTTGAATTTACTATAAATGCTTTTGCAAAGTAATACAACACCCATTACAAAATATCGTTTGTTTGCATTACAATACAAAAACATTAACAAAAGAATGCCATCCCAAGAGAGCTGAGTAGCCGCCTCGTGCCATCCTCAGCAACACTACCTGCCAGCTGGAAAACACATAAAAGTCAGCGTTGCTGAGTGAGTTCTAGTTTTGTAATAAAACATACTTTTACTTATTTAAAAGTAACCTTTCGTGCATGCGTTCATACATCATACGTACACAGAGATAATATTCGTTTCATCATTCGTTATTCATCGTTATCTTTAACTTCTCGTATGGATTCTGTCAGGCTTTACCCACTTCATAGCACTTGGCTATGATTACTGTGGTCGAATGACAAGAATCCCGTTCATACTTACTTGCACACATTGAAAGGTGAATTGTACCAATACCATATGCTACACCCCGATCGTTATTAGCTACCGGGCCAAAGTCAACATATGAACAACAAAACGTATGCCACGGTACTAGAGGTAAGCGGTAGAGGTACCATGACCATGGTCAATCACATAGAAGGACCAATCGCGTTATTCAATGCTTGCAAGACATAATTCGTTCGTTCATTAATGCATGTATTCATCATCATTTTTCTTTTCGTTCATTCGTTAATACATGCATTCATCATCATGTTCCTCTTTCATTATCTTTCACTTTACGTTACATAATACTTCATTAGTTCATTCTCGTTATTCGTAAAGTTTCAGAAAGATAAGCATACACAATTACAAGGAACATACACACTCATCATACATACTCATCATACATTCATCATCATACATTCATCATCATACTTAACAATATTTTATTAATAATATTGTTAACAATAATACGCTGATAATAATATCAGTAATAATAAGGGTTGATCATAATCATCATTACATGCATGAAACCTCATCATTTATTAACCCTAGTCAACCCTGGTCAAACCTCGAACTTCGGATTTACAGGAAATTTCTGTAAAATTCTACGTTTTCTGGGCGTTTGAGCCCTGTTGGGCGTATAAGCCCTCTGGGCGTATGAGCCCTGTTAGGCGTAAGAGCACTGCTGGACTTTTCATCTTATACTTAGAATTATCATCTGGTCATACGACCACACTGTTGGTCGTATGAGCACTATTGGTCGTACCATCCCTAGACTTAGAAATATGTTCTGATCATACGACCACACTGTTGGTCGTATAAGCACTAGTGGACTCATCATCATACTTAGAAAAATATCACTTGGTCATACGACCACACTGTTGGTCGTATGAGTCCTATTGGACTCAACACTTGGAAAATTCACTTGGTCATACGACCGCACTGTTGGTCGTATGAGTCCTGTTAGACTTTTCAACACTTAGAAAAATATATCTCCTGGTCATACGACCACACTGTTGGTCGTATGAGCACTAGTGGACACATCAACTTGTGCTTATTTATTCTAAGTCCCAATTTCAGACATATTAGCAACCTGTTCATGGGTATAATTCATAGTCCAAGTCCCAAACATCATAATGCCTAATTCTAAACATAAACACATGATTCTAGGCATAAATCTAACATAAACATCAACATACATACATTCATTTCATACGGGTATCAACCCAAATTTTATAAAAAACATATTTACATGCATTTTCCGGCCCCAAAACGTTAAAAACAAGTAAAAAGGGGTCTAGAACTCACCTTAGTTGTTTCAAATCTTAAGACTCTTCACCCGATCTCCTTTAATCGATTCTAACACCTGGAAACCTTCTAAATACACGTTTGGAACACAAAAAACACAAATAAGCATTTAACCGAGGCTAAGGTTGCCAAGAACAACTCAATTCACGATTTCTTACCTGGAATTCGAATCCTGCTTGAATCTCCTTTTCAACCCGAAGCTTCTTCTTTCTTTCTCTCTCTCTAAAAGTTGAATGATAGATGTTATGCAGAAGGTAATGGGCGGCCATGCCACCTTTTTACCAACCTTATAAGATTTTTATTCATTTTACACCTTTGGTCCTCCAACTTGGGGTTGACTTCCCTTTTCCTCCTTTTTCTCTCTCTTTATTCTTTTATTTCTTTAAGAATTACGGGTGTTACAAGTCCACCCCCCTTATATAGGTTTCGTCCCCGAAACCTGTTATTCCTCAAACAGATGTGGGTAGTGTTGTCTCATCTCTTCTTCAGTCTCCCACGTAGACTCGGATCCCTTCCTGTGCTTCCACTGTACACGCACAAGAGGAACTACTTTATTTCTCAACCTCTTCTCCTTACGATCAATGATTGCCACTGGTTGCTCAACGTAATTGAGCCGTTCGTCTACTTCAATATCCTCCAGTGGTACAACCATGCCTTCATCAGCTAAGCACTCTCAGATGAGATACATGGAATGTAGGATGAATTCCACTTAACTCATCTGGCAATTCAAGTCGATAGGCCACCTCTCCTACCCGTGCGACAATCCGGAAAGGTCCTATGTATCTCGGGCTTAGCTTACCTCGTTTCCTGAATCTAATGATTCCTTTCCAAGGTGAGACCTTCAACATAACTCGGTGACCAACCTTGAACTCTATCGGTCTTCGCCTCTTGTCAGCATACGACTTTTGCCTATCTTTCGCCGCCTTCATGAAGGCTTTGATCTTTTCTAATTTCTCAGTCGTTGCTTTAATCACCTCAACACCTCCCAGTTCCTTCTGCCCAATGTCTCCCCAACATACGGGGCGTCCTACATCTCCTACCGTATAGCATCTCGTAGGGTGGCATGCCAATACTGGCATGATAGCTATTGTTGTACGAGAATTCTGCTAATGGCAAGTGATCATCCCAACTTCCTCCAAAATCGATCACGCACGCCCGAAGCATGTCTTCGAGTGTTTGGATCGTCCTCTCAGACTGACCGTCCGTCTGAGGGTGATATGCTGTACTAATGTGTAGCCTCATCCCCATTGCATCATGAAATCTCTTCCAAAACTTGGAGGTAAACCGGGTGTCGCGATCAGACACAATAGACACCGGTACACCATGACGAGCTACAATCTCTTTGATGAACAGATCCGCCAATCTTTCAGATGAGTACGATTCACGGATCGGTAAGAAGTGGGCACTCTTGGTTAATCGGTCAACTATCACCCATATGGTATCATACCCTTTTGGGGTACGTGGTAATTTCGTGATGAAGCCCATGGTGATGTGCTCCCACTTCCACTCGGGTATATCCAACGGTTGGATCTTCCCGTAGGGCTTCTGGTGTTCCGCCTTCACCTGTAAGCAAGTCAAGCACTTACTTACGTACTCCACTACGTCGCGTTTCATACCCGGCCACCAATAGTCTTTCCTCATATCGTGGTACATTTTGGTAGCACCGGGGTGAATGGAGTATCGGGTCTTATGGGCCTCGTCCATAATCCTTTCACGTAGATCCCCGTATCGAGGAATCCACATTCGCCCAAATCGGGTCTTAACACCTAGAGTGTTCTCACCCAATTCCGTCACTAGACCTCTCATCCTTTCAGAATTAAGACGATCTTCTTTCAAAGCCTCGTCTTGAAACTCCTTAACCTGTGTCATCACGTCGGAGGTCATGATCAACTGATAAGCCTTCACCCGGATCGGCTCAGGCCTTTCTTTTCGGCTAAGGGCATCAGCCACCACATTGGCTTTGCCCGGGTGGTAATGGATCTCACAATCATAATCTTTTATTAGCTCCAACCACCGCCTCTGCCTCATGTTTAGGTCCTTTTGCTCGAAGAAGTACTTCAAGCTTTTGTGGTCGGTGAAGATTGTGCACCTCGTCCCGTATAGATAGTGCCGCCATATCTTCAACGCAAAAACCACCGCAGCTAATTCTAGATCGTGTGTGGGATAGTTGATTTCGTGGATCTTCAGTTGTCGAGATGCGTATGCGATCACCTTTCCATGTTGCATCAACACACAACCTAGCCCAGAATAAGATGCATCCGAATAGACCACTAAGTCTTCATTCCCTTCGGGCAAAGTCAAAACAGGAGCTTGTGTTAGTCTTGTCTTCAACTCCTCAAAAGCCATCTCCTGCTCTCGACTCCACACAAACTTTACATCCTTGCGAGTCAATTTTGTCAAAGGTGAGGCTATCTTGGAGAAGTCTTGAATAAATCTCCTATAGTAGCCCGCCAACCCCAAGAAGCTACGAATCTCAGATGGCGTCTTTGGTGATTTCCATTGCATCACAGCCTCAACCTTTGCTGGGTCCACCATTATTCCCTCTGCATTTACCACGTGACCCAGAAATTGCACCTCGCGTAACCAGAAAGCACATTTGGAGAACTTAGCATACAGTTTCTCCCTTCTCAAAGTCTCCAATACTTCCCGAATGTGACCGGCATGCCCTTCTTCGCTCCTCGAATAAATCAGGATATCATCGATGAACACAATTACTAATTTATCTAACATTGGCCGACACACTCGGTTCATCAAATCCATAAAAGTAGCTGGCACGTTAGTTAGACCAAATGACATAACGAGAAACTCATAGTGTCCATAACGCGTACGGAAAGCTGTTTTAGGAATGTCCTGCTCCTTTACCTTCAATTGATGGTAGCCAGATCGAAGATCTATCCTCGAGAACCAACTGGCACCCTGGAGCTGGTCGAACAAGTCATCGATCCTCGGTAACGGATACCGATTCTTTACCGTTAGCTTGTTCAACTCACGGTAGTCGATACACATTCTCAGGCTACCGTCTTTCTTCTTCACAAACAAGACCGGAGCACCCCAAGGAGAGATACTTGGTCTAATAAAACCCTTGTCAAGCAACTCCTGCAGTTGCTCCATCAACTCTTTCATCTCCGTCGGAGCCAAGCGATACGGTGCTTTTGCGACAGGTTGGGCACCGGGTATCAGGTCGATCTGGAATTCGATCTCTCGGTCAGGTGGCAATCCCGATAAGTCTTCGGGAAACACGTCTGGAAAGTCACGCACAATCGGTACATCAGATAGTTGTGATGTCGGCGTCTCTACATTCTTTACATAACATAAGTAGGCGCTACATCCGCGCCTCATACACTTTCCCGCCACCGCCATCGAGATCAACTTCGGAATCGTTGTAACCCGATCGCCATATATTGTCACCGGACTTCCGTCATATGCCGTCAATCTAATCATCTTCTTTTGACATACTATATTCGCTTCGTAGGTTGCTAACCAATCCATCCCTAACACTACATCAAATCCTCCTAGGGGCATCACATGTAATTTGGCAGCAAACCTATGGCCTTCTAACTCTATGGTACAGTCCTCTATCATATCAGTAACTCTAGTGGACTTACCAATAGCGGTTTCTACATCAAAGGGCTCATCAATGCATTTACTACTAGCAGACAATTTATCACAGAAAGTGGCAGAAATGAAACTCTTACTAGCTCCAGAATCAAATAACACAAAAGCAAGAGTTTGATTTACTAGAAACGTACCTGAAACCACATCGGGGTCCGTCCTAGCCTCTTCCTGCGTCATAGTGAAAGCCCTGGCACTTGCTCTCGGACCTTCACTCCCCGTCTTCTTTACCCCTGAAGCCTCAGCCCTCGGCTTCTTACAGTCCCTGCTCATATGGCCATTTTCTCCACAGTTAAAGCACTTGCCCATCCGGTAATCTTTTGATAAGTGCCCTGTCTTCCCGCACTTGAAACAGATGTTGGATCCCTACTTGCACTCCCCTGAGTGCTCCCTTCCACACTTACCACACTTCCTCACCCCAGCTCTAGACACGACCACACGGTGGTCATCCACTCTCGCCTTCTTGTTGTTCGTCGAAGTATCACCCTGACCAAATCTCTTCCCTTGCCAGTTCTTCTCTCCACTTCCTTTCTTGCTACCCTCAGCCTTTACCAAGGCAGCCCGTTCATCGAATAACCTTCCCGCCAAATCCACTGCCGACCTGAAAGTGCTTGGTCGGGCAGAAATCAATGCCAACGAATTTCAGCTGGCAGCCCCTGAATATACCGGTTGATTTTTCGAGACACCGACGTCACCTGCTCCGGCACCAACAGCGCCAATTCGTTAAACTTGGTGGTATATTGTTGGTGGGTCATTGTCCCCGCCTCTAACTGCAGGAACTCTCTCTCAATTCTATCCATTTCCCGACGAGGACTGAATTCCTCGATCACCAGCCTTTTTAACTCAGCCCACTTCATCTTCCCTATAGCCCTGCTACCCTCGGCTTGGACTATATTTTTCCACCAGCATAAAGCCGACCCTATGAAAGAGTGGGTAGCAAACTTCACCTTCTTGTCCTCCTGGCAATCACTAATATCGAGGACAACTTCCATTTCCATCACCCACTGGTGAGCATCAGTAGCAGTACCAGAACCATCAAAAGTTGGGGGCTTGCACCTCATGAATGCCCCGTAGTTACAACCCCGGGCTGTCTCCCGTAACAGTTCTTCTTCCTCTTCCTCTTCATCACCGGATAATACTGTTTCTGCTTCTGTTTGTTGCTGTCTACCCGAGGACCGATTCCTTCCTTGTCTCTCATCATTACGTACTGCCTTTATCACCTCGGTCACTACAGACGGTAAGATCGTCTGCATGACCTGATGTACTTCTCAACTACTGCCTCTTTTACCGAGGCTCTCAAATTCGAGCTTTCGTCTGCTTCCTCCTGATGAGGAGTCTCGTTTTCCTCACGAACTATTTTCTCTTTCCTAGGTCTTCCTCGCGTGTTACGCGGTTCATCACCACGTCCACCACCACGGGAAGCTTTAGATGATCTACCACCGACCATCTTCTATCACACTGGAAGATTTAAACACCAACACGGTCATTCAAGGAAATAGCTCAGTTTATGTTAAGTATAGTAAGTCCCTAATTACAGTGGCCAGTTGTGATTAGCCACTTACTCTACTCTTCGTACCCCGAGCATTACCTGTCCTGACTACATTAGTATCTAAGTCTAACAGTACACATAAACACATATCATGCGCACGAAATCATGATTAACTTTAATAAAAATACCTGATGGCACGCAACTACTCAGATGGCATTCTCTTCCTTTCTGTCCCATTTTCAGTTTAAGTTTAGGTTTATTTTGAAAATTTACCCATTTCACTTAAACTTTGGCTCTGATACCAACTTGTAAGGCCCCGTTCCCGGGCACCTCACAGTTGGTCATCATTACCCATAAAACATACATTTAATTTAACTTAGTAAAAACCATGCAGCGGAAACTTTGAATTTACTATAAATGCTTTTGCAAAGTAATACAACACCCATTACAAAATATCGTTTGTTTGCATTACAATACAAAAACATTAACAAAAGAATGCCATCCCAAGAGAGCTGAGTAGCCGCCTCGTGCCATCCTCAGCAACACTACCTGCCAGCTGGAAAACACATAAAAGTCAGCGTTGCTGAGTGAGTTCTAGTTTTGTAATAAAACATACTTTTACTTATTTAAAAGTAACCTTTCGTGCATGCGTTCATACATCATACGTACACAGAGATAATATTCGTTATTATCTTCATCATTCGTTATTCATCGTTATCTTTAACTTCTCGTATGGATTCTGTCAGGCTTTACCCACTTCATAGCACTTGGCTATGATTACTGTGGTCGAATGACAAGAATCCCGTTCATACTTACTTGCACACATTGAAAGGTGAATTGTACCAATACCATATGCTACACCCCGATCGTTATTAGCTACCGGGCCAAAGTCAACATATGAACAACAAAACGTATGTCACGGTACTAGAGGTAAGCGGTAGAGGTACCATGACCATGGTCAATCACATAGAAGGACCAATCGCGTTATTCAATGCTTGCAAGACATAATTCGTTCGTTCATTAATGCATGTATTCATCATCATTCTTCTTTTCGTTCATTGTTAATACATGCATTCATCATCATGTTCCTCTTTCATTATCTTTCACTTTACGTTACATAATACTTCATTAGTTCATTCTCGTTATTCGTAAAGTTTCAGAAAGATAAGCATACACAATTACAAGGAACATACACACTCATCATACATACTCATCATACATTCATCATCATACATTCATCATCATACATTCATCATCATACATTCATCATCATACTTAACAATATTTATTAATAATATTGTTAACAATAATACGCTGATAATAATATCAGTAATAATAAGGGTTGATCATAATCATCATTACATGCATGAAACCTCATCATTTATTAACCCTAGTCAACCCTGGTCAAACCTCGAACTTCGGATTTACAGGAAATTTTCTGTAAAATTCTAAGTTTTCTGGGCGTTTGAGCCCTGTTGGGCGTATAAGCCCTCTGGGCGTATGAGCCCTGTTAGGCGTAAGAGCACTGCTGGACTTTTCATCTTATACTTAGAATTATCATCTGGTCATACGACCACACTGTTGGTCGTATGAGCACTATTGGTCGTACCATCCCTAGACTTAGAAATATGTTCTGATCATACGACCACACTGTTGGTCGTATAAGCACTAGTGGACTCATCATCATACATAGAAAAATATCACTTGGTCATACGACCACACTGTTGGTCGTATGAGTCCTATTGGACTCAACACTTAGAAAATTCACTTGGTCATACGACCACACTGTTGGTCGTATGAGTCCTGTTAGACTTTTCAACACTTAGAAAAATATATCTCCTGGTCATACGACCACACTGTTGGTCGTATGAGCACTAGTGGACACATCAACTTGTGCTTATTTATTCTAAGTCCCAATTTCAGACATATTAGCAACCTGTTCATGGGTATAATTCATAGTCCAAGTCCCAAACATCATAATGCCTAATTCTAAACATAAACACATGATTCTAGGCATAAATCTAACATAAACATCAACATACATACATTCATTTCATACGGGTATCAACCCAAATTTTATAAAAAACATATTTACATGCATTTCCAGCCCCAAAACGTTAAAAACAAGTAAAAAGGGGTCTAGAACTCACCTTAGTTGTTTCAAATCTTAAGACTCTTCACCCGATCTCCTTTAATCGATTCTAACACCTGGAAACCTTCTAAATACACGTTTGGAACACATAAAAACACAAATAAGCATTTAACCGAGGCTAAGGTTGCCAAGAACAACTCAATTCACGATTTCTTACCTGGAATTCGAATCCTGCTTGAATCTCCTTTTCAACCCGAAGCTTCTTCTTTCTTTCTCTCTCTCTAAAAGTTGAATGATAGATGTTATGCAGAAGGTAATGGGCGGCCATGCCACCTTTTTACCAACCTTATAAGATTTTTATTCATTTTACACCTTTGGTCCTCCAACTTGGGGTTGACTTCCCTTTTCCTCCTTTTTCTCTCTCTTTATTCTTTTATTTCTTTAAGAATTACGGGTGTTACATTACAGGAAAATGTTTGGCGTTAACAATTCTAGCAAAATTGGTTTCGATAAATCTAACCTGAGGTGTTACAACTGTGACAAACCAAGTCATTTCGCCAGAGAGTGTACTAAACCAAAAACTGGTCAAAATGAAGGCCCAAAGAAGATGGTGACTGTGGAGATAGAGCCAAAGAAAGACAAAGCAAGTACTTCTGATGGTACTAAAGCATTAGTTTCTCAAACTAATGCTGAATATGATTGGTCTGATCAAATGGAGGCCCTTGATTTACATTTGTCTACTGCCTTTATTGCAAAGATTGTTCCAGAACCAGAAGAGGAGGAAAATTTGTTTGCTGAATTCGTGTCTGATGATTTGTTGGAGGGGTTGTTTGCTACGGTGGAAGAAGAAAAGGAGAAAGTTGAAATAGAGGATGAGAAAGTGATTGAAGACAAGGAGACTATTGTGAAGGAAGATCAGGTTGCAAAGGTTGCTGAAGAAGAAAGTGTGATTGATGAGTACACTGTCGAGCTCCCAGTCAAAAGTCCATGCTTTGATCCAAAGACTGTTGCTAGTGCTCCAGTGGAAGAACCAGCTGATGAAATGAAAGCATTCATGGTCAAGAAGGTAGAGAAAACAGAAGGGGAAACTTCAGAACCAAAGGTATATGATAGTCTATGTGAAAATACATGTGTTGAGAAAGTTCAAAGATACAGAGTTCACAATGAGAGCCTGATAATGGAAGTTGAAAAACTTTAGTATCAAGCTAGCAAACACAAGTCAAATGAAAAGATTTTTAAAGAAAAACTTGAAGGTTTAAACAAAACAATATATAATTTGAAATTAAATCTTCATGATAAAGAATGTACTAATAATGACTTGACAAATAGAAACAATGAACTCGCTCTAGAAATTAATCGACTCAACAGTGAATTAGCCACGGTTAAATTGACTGTTGAGAAATTTGAACTTTCATCAATAATGGTTGAAGGAATAATCAAGTCACAAATGACTCAGAAGATCAAAGGAGGAAAGTGTGGTGTTGGATTTTCTAACATTGCTCCTCCAATTAATCATGATTACTCATGTTTACCATCATCTGATAACATTTGTGATTCTGATATGGTCTATGGAATTTGATTCTCTCCATCTCAAGACTTAAAACCTTCTGTCAAAATAAATTTATCTGTTGATCCTATCATAGTACCCAAACCTAAACAATCACCTGAAAATCTTTTTGCAGATAAAATGAAGTTGGATGGGTTGGTTGAAGATTGGGAAAGTGAGAGTGAGGAAGAGAATGAGAATGAATGTTTGAAAAATAAGAATGTAAAAGTTTCACAATCTGCTTGTAAACAAAACTTGTCAGGAAATGAAAAGAATGTTGTTTTGAATGAGATGAAATCAAATAGCAAATATAATTTGAATGCAAATCTAAGGGTAAATCAGAAAGAAAGAATGGAAAAGGATTTTAAAAATAGATTTGTTTCAAAAGGGATAGTTGAAAATGAAGAACATATTTTTAAAGAAACGAATTCTCGATTCTTTAAAAATAAACTACATTATAATGCTAACCTTGTGAATCAAGATGTTTGTAGCCCAGATTTGCAAGTGAATGATTCTTCTGCATTTAATCTGAAAATTCAAAAGCCTGGTCCTTCTCCAGCACCAATCCGTATATCTAAGCCTGGTCCTCATCCAGCAAATTCAAAGTCTGGTCCTACTCTAGCAGAATCAAAGACTGTTCATATTTCAACACCACCAATTCCAAAAGTCAAAACTGCCAAATCTACAATCCAAAGTGGTCATAATTCATCAATTTCCTCGAATCTGCAAAAGATGAACTTGCACTTGTCTAACGAGGTAAAGATTCGAGAGACTGTGGAGAACGTTAAACCTAGTCACTCTGACTTTGGTTTTTATGACAATTTTCATAATTGTCACCCACAGTTTGTTTTCCACACACAACAAAAGAGTGCTTTCAGTGTGGAAACACAAATCATTTGGCAAATAATTGTCCTTTTAGACAAAAATCATTAAGTAAACAAAGATTTCATAATTCTATTCTCATAATAGAAAACTATTTTTCACTCGTGGAAAATTTTCAAATAATATGAAATCAAAGGTTGTTAATGATTTTAATGTCAGACGGGATAAGAATTTGACTAATGATGTAATAGAAAATGTCAAGAATAAAAGCATAAATGAAAAGAATGATGTGCAAACCAAATATAAAAATATCAAATCATTTTGTCTTGCTGCAACTCAAAATGTGCTCAAGTCTTGCTTGACTTGGGTACCAAAATCTAAGTAATTTTGTTACGAATGCAGGGACAACCGCAAAAGACTACTGAAAGTCTATGGCATGTAGATAGCGGTTGTTCAAGACATATGACGGGTAACTTATCATTACTACAAGATGTGCAATCATACAACGGAGGGAGAGTGATATTTGCAGGAGATAGAGGAGGACGAATTACTAAACGTGGTACAGTTACAAATGGCGTCCTAAGTTTTGAGAATGTTAATTTTGTTGAGGAATTAAAACATAAACTGCTAAGTGTGTCTCAAATCTGTGACAAACAATATTCTACACACTTTACTAACAAAGAATGTTTAATTTTAAAACCAGGTTTTGTTGTTCCTGATGAATGGATTTTGATGAGGACTCCGAGAGACAATGATACATATCTTCTTGATATGCATTGTTCTAGTTCTTTGGTAATAGCTTCGTGCTTACTATCCAAAGCCTCGGAGAATGATTCCATGTTATGGCATCGTCGATTAGGACATGTCAATCTTAAAAACATGAATAAACTTGTACGTGGAAATCATGTTATTGGTTTACCTGAAAAAGAATTTCAATTAAATGAACATTGTTTTCATGTTCAAAGGGTAAACAACATAAACTTCCTCACAAACCAGTTGCACACAACTCAGTCGAATCAATCTTACAACTCTTACACATGGATCTTTTTGGTCCAGTAAGTGTTTTAAGCTTGGGTCGAAGATCTTACTGTCTGGTTGTTACTGATGACTTTTCTAGATTTACTTGGGTGTTTTTCTTAGCATCTAAGGATGAAACTCCACACCTTTTGATCAAGTTCATTACTTTGGTGGAGAATCAGACAGAGAAAAAGGTAAAATGCATCAGAAGTGACAATGGAACAGAGTTTTGCAATCAAACTCTGAATGAGTTTTGTGAATCCAAGGGAATTGCCAGACAATTCAGTGCTGCTGGCACTCCACAACAGAATGGAGTTGCAGAAAGAAGAAATAGAACATTGATTGAAGCTGCTAGAACGATGATCTCTGCTGCCAAATTACATTTGTTCTTTTGGGCTGAAGCAGTAAATACTGCATGTTATGTTTAAAATCATGCTTTAATCAACAAAAGATTAAATAAGACTCCTTATGAAATATTTTATAAACACAAACCCAAAGTTAAATATTTTAAAGCCTTTGGTTGTTGTTGCACTTTGTTGCATACAACTGAATCATCTTCAAAATTTTCTGAAAAGGCGGATGAATGTTACTTTGTAGGATATGCTGCCAATAAAGTTGCATATCGTGTTTATAATAAAAGAACTAGACAAATAGTCGAGTCATATAACATTGATTGGCACGAGCTTAACATAACTGATGCAGGTTCAGCTCCTTCATGGGTTTATGATTATGAATCTTTGTTCATAAATTTTAAAATTTCTAAACCTTCATCTGCAGATTCTACTTCACAAGCAATCTCCTTGGACAACAAAATCATTGAGGATCTTTCATCTTTGATATCTGATGATTCTGCTGTTGCTTCATCATCCAAAGATATTCCTACAAATTCTGTACCTGTATCTGCATGTTCTGAGTCATTAGATGTTTCTTCAGAACAAATTTCTACTCAGGATTTGGAAGCATCTTTGAGTTCTCCATTATCTTCATCTTCGTCAAAGACTATACATACACCAATAGAAATCATTCAAGTTCCATTTGAAGAATCTCCAAATGTGTCTACTGCTTCTGAAACTCATGTTTCAGATGACACACTTGAAGAAACTATTGTGTATCAATCTCAACACTCTGAAGAAGCTCATGATAATATTGAACATATTACAAATTTGGAAGATGGAATGGTTGCAGATGAGATTCCTCAATTGAGAATACATAAAACTCATCCCACTGAAGCAATCATTGGTCCGTTGCACGAAGGTGTAATTACCAGAAGTCAATCAGGGGCAATCAACACATGTCTATATGCTTGCTTTCTATCACAAATAGTGCCCAAGAATGTGGAAATGGCACTCAAAGAAAACAGCTGGATAGAAGCAATGCAAGATGAGTTGATGCAATTCAAGAAACTCAATGTTTGGCATCTTGTTGAACTTCCAAAGGATAAGCTTCCGATTGGGACAAAGTGGATTTTTAGAAACAAGACGGATGAAAAAGGTGTTATAGTTCGGAATAAAGCACGTCTTGTTGTGCAGGGATTTTATCAAGTTGAAGGATTGGACTATGAAGAAGTGTATGCTCCAGTTGCAAGACTAGAAGCAATACGCATATTCTTAGCCTTTGCTTCATACATGAACTTCAAGGTGTACCAGATGGATGTTAAAACTGCATTTTTATACGGAGAAATGAAGGAAGAAACCTATGTTTGTCAGCCTCCTGGATTTGAAGACCCAGATCATCCTGACTATGTATATAAGTTGGATAAGGCGCTATATGGATTACATCAAGCACCTCGTGCTTGGTATGCAACTCTGACTGGACATTTGCTTGCAAATGGTTATTCAAGAGGTGCAATTGATCAAACCTTATTCATACGAAAATCAGGTGATGATATCATTTTGGTTCAAATCTACGTCGATGATATCATTTTTGGTTCCACAAATGATAGTATATGCACGGAGTTCGAAGAGGTGATGAAGAAGAAGTTTGAGATGAGTTCCCTTGGGGAAATTTCATTTTTCTTGGGTATTCAGGTTACTCAATCTGAGACGGGTATTCTCATTCATCAAGAAAAATATGTTCAGACAATTCTTGAGAATACAAGTTTCAAGATTCCAAAGTAGCTCCAACTCCAATGGCTTCTCGTCCTACTCTTACTCCGGATCCATTAGGAGAATCAGTTGATCAACATCTTTACAGATCGATGATTGGTTCCCTTATGTATCTCACTGCAAGCAGGCCGGATGTCATGTTCCCTGTTTGTCAGTGTGCCCGCTATCAAAGTGATCCAAAGGAATCACACATGAAAGCTGTCAAGCAGATTTTCAAGTATCTCAAGGGTCAACCTAAACTTGGTCTTTGGTATCAGAGCAAGGTGTTGCTCTTGATACAATGGATCATTATTCCGCGATCTTCCGTTCGAGGACGTTAAACAAGTTGCAAGTTATCCGGTTTCATCAAAGTTCCATCCGAAACCGAGAACACACTAGAATTCAATTTGAGTTGGATGATTTTATGAAGATTTGAAGCGTACAAGTTGTATCCAATTCGAAATCCGCGTCTGCGAGAACCTTTCATCCGAAAGGTTTTGTTGAAGATTCAAGTTGTGTTTATATACAAAACGATATCATAATCCAAGGGGGAGATTGTAAGGGACAAAATATTTGGATTACAATATCGTTGTTGGTCGCGCGAAACAAAGTCGCGAGAGGCTGCATGAATGCATGCGAAAGACGAACAAATCGCATGCGTGCGATTTGTTAATGCGAGAATCGTACGCGACAAGCTGCACTCGCGCGACAATTGAAGAAAAGAATGAATAATGCATGCTGAGAACGTGGAATAAAATGGCTTGCGAAAATTGCATAATGCATGCGAGAACTTGATGCGAGAATATCATGCGAGAATTGCATGCGAATTATTTGATGTCACATGCGACAATAATACAAAAACAAACACTTGCATAAAGCATGCGAAAAGTGTATGCATAATGTCATGCAATGCGAAATCGTTAGTGGATCTGAGAACTTCATGCGAAAACTTAGACAGGAAATCGACCACAGGAGGATGTCAATTCTTGGGTAACCGACTCATTTCTTGGCAGTGTAAGAAGCAGAACACTGTATCCACATCCACTGCCGAAGCTGAATATGTGGCTGCTTCGAGTTGTTGTTCCCAGTTTGTCTGGATTCAGCAACAACTTCTCGATTCAGCAACAACTTCTCGATTATGGTCTCAACATTTATGACACACCAATTTGGTGTGATAACACGGCAGTTCTAAACATCGTGAAAAATCCCATTCAACACTCAAAAACTAAACACATTGACATCCGCATCCATTTTATCCGCGATTGTTTTGATCGTAAACTTATTCATCTAAAACAAGTGCCGTCAACTGAAAATATCGCTGATTTATTTACCAAGGCGTTTGATCATTCTCGATTTGATTTCCTTGTGCAATCATTGGGAATGATTAACTTTGGATAATTTGGTTTAATGAATCTTCACAAAAAGATTTTTTCATTTTTTTAATACAGAATAAAATTGCAATTGTTTTTTTTCTTAAAAGGACAATCACAATTTTAGGGGGAGAAAATTCGAAAAACAAGTTCTGAAAAAATATTTTTGGTCTTAGGGGAGTTAAGATCAAAGGATTGCCAAAATCAAAAGAAGAAATTTTCATACTTAAAATGAGAAATGATATTACAAAGTTCTAAACGAGTATAAGTACTTTCAAAGGCTTAAATACGAATACACTTGGATTATGTTTGATATGTTGATAGGCTTTGCTTTCAGAAATGAAAAGATCATAATTGAGTGATTACACTTGAATTAAAGAAATATGATTTAGTGGGGAACATATCAGGATTCTATGCCAAAATGTTCTAACACAGACTGAGAGATATAATCTTGTCATACTCAAGACTGTATATGATTGATTCAGTGATTATCATAACTATATATATATATATATATATATATATATATATATATATATATATATAAAAGATAAAAATATACAAAAAGAAACAAAAGAGAAAAATACAACAAGAAAATAATTGAGCAAAAAGATGCCAAAAGGAAAAAAGGCCATATAGGATATAAGATGCCAAGAAGCACATCAAATCAAAAGATATGTCTAAACGACATACATACTATATGGTATATATTTTCTGATTTTGAGAATAGTTTTTAACTTTGGAAGGCAAAATCGAAAGATGGGGCATGTAAGTCCGAATGGCTTGTAAGTCCTAAACATCTTGAGAAGGCAGACGTAAGTCCGGATGGCTGTCAGTAAGTCCTTAAACTTGTTAATATTCCGGGTTAAGAAATATTTCTCAGGCTAGTTATGCTCAAATAGTTATATTTAGGATTACAATAAATGGTATCACTGATCATCAATGCATGGTTTAAGTCAAATTGGGGTGACTTGAAAAATCTCAATAGTGTCTTGAAGGATAATAATTACTTTACAGAAGTTCTGATTGTGGGATCCACTGAATTATATTAAATCAACACAAAACATGATATATATCACTCATTATGTTTCTGAGTAAAACATGAAGTATAAGTTTAAAGCGGACAACAGATATTGACAATCAACTTAACCAGTTATTTTAAATAAAGCCGGACAGAGTCTTAACTTGACAAAAGAACTATATGATCTCATTATGAAAATTTATACAAAACAAGCAAATCCGATCTTGATTCTTTAATTGTTTTCATTCTTTTGTTATTTTGTTTGTAAGTGTTTGTTTTTATTTCACTTTTATAGTGTTTTATTTTTATTTTTAGGACAAATAAATAACAAGAAAATTTTTGAAAATTGAAGATTCATTAAATTAATTGGTCACTTGGTAAATAACATTTTATGTTGACTTAATTCATTGAAAATAAAAGGATTTAAAGTTGTGTAAAGGTTTGAAAAGATTTAAAAAGTTGAAATTTTGAGAGTCACTGTTTCGCACGCGAAATGGACTGTCACGCGAAATAGAAGGATTTGCGAAATCAGTTTTCGCGTGACTTGTCAGTGGTATAAATTTCACAGTGTTCAAGACACAATCACTTTTCGCTCAAAACCACATCCGAAAACCTTTTTCGCTTACCATCCGAAATCTCCTCTCGCATACACCATTTCACTCCTACTCTGTTAGTTTAATCCACATCTCATTCTCAGTACGTGCATAGTGTGATTTTGAAGGTATAAACGATTTGTTTTGGTTACTGTAGCAGTACAATGTTAAGGGGAACCTAACAACTTGAATTTAAAATCTAAATAAAAGGACTTAAATGATGAAATTGAAAGATGAAATCAACCTTATAGACTTAGGCGACTGCAATGGATTGGACTTCATGAATTAAAATCGATTTGTGAACTGTTAATTTGTGTCACACCCCGGGCCCAGAGAGGCGGGACGTAACGATTAGTAAACAATAACCAAAATGCAGCGGAAACTATATGGTATATTACTAGGTGTCACATGGTATTTACATTAAAATATTGGCTTTGTTTCCAATTCACAACGTGTTTCAACCTACAATCTATAGGTGTCGTGATCAATCTCTCGGTAAAATATTTCTTGAAACTTCAGCAACTAAGGCTTCTAGGCTCAACCCTTGTGTCTTTAATCTCTATTCACATATCTTGCTTCGGATTTAGGTAACTTCTATAGCTCAACTATTCTCCCTAGCTGTACCTGAAGACATGCTCAAAAGAAAAAGTGTCAACTAAAAAGTTGGTGAGTTCAAATGGTTTTGTTTCAGAAATAAAAGAGTCTCATAAAGTTCGTATATCAAAGTATTATATTTAGTATATATATGTCGTGGGATCACAACCAACCCTGCACTCAGTCCCGGCTTGCCTCTTCTAAAGTTATGTTATACCGGTTAACCCCGCAGGGAGAAGCTGAGCCTGTTAGCATGTGGATCCTTACCTGCCAGTAAGGCCACGTTTGTTTCTTATAAAACCTGTCACATGCCACTACGACCCTTGCGGATCTCCAGTGGGGGTACCTCCCTGTAGCGGGAGCCACTGGGTGTGGGGGATTCCCCAAATAGATCTATCCACGTAAGCAAGCGGTTCACCAAAGAATTAATGATCGTGATCTTTGTATCAGCAGGAATCAACAAGTCCACAACATAGCATTTTATATAATATCACAAAATAATAGTTTCAGCTTTAAAAATAAAAATAGAGCATGCTTCATCCCCAAAAGCTTAAAATAAAAAAAAGGGGACACGAGAACTCACCTTGTATCCTTAAATAATTCTGAGCTTGATAAAGAAAAAGGATGATCACCAACAAAGCAATCCTAACTAGAACATATAAGATTCACATTTAGAATTAGCATGATGTTATTACATGCGTGCGGTTGAGCTCTTTAGTTGACTTTAGGTTGGTGATTAGTATCCTTAGTGTATCTTAGCTTCTTGTGTATTTGTTAATTGTCATGAATTAACTCGCGTACATTAGGTTAGTTGATGCACTCAATCAAGAATTGAGTCTTAGCATGAAGGATGTAGAGAAATCATTTTATATCATGGATTCCAAATCTTTATAAATAACTTACATTGACGATGTAAGCTATATAAAATGTTTCAAGTGACGTTCATACTGTTCATGTTTACATCATAATAGTTAATTGGTTGACACTAAAGTAATCTAAATATTGATAACAGTAGACGATATATATATTGAACATAAAGTGTTGCAAATAATATTGTTTCAATAGTAGTGAGATGGTCAACTAATAATAATAATAAGATGACGAATTATTTTAGAATTATAAACCCCTTTTTCCTTAAATAAGTACGGGTAAACATCGGTTTACCTATAGTGTATATCGTGTGTATATATATATCTATCTATATATGTGCTATTGTACTTGTAAGCACTTTACATCTCTGGAGTGTTGTAAAGATTTGTAAGACATTGATTCAATCAATTTCTTATATGTTGACCAACATCTTATATATATATATATATATGTTTGATAACATTACCAACTTGTTTTCACTATGCGATGGTCACGTCATTTCTAGTTAATGTTTTTTATACATATTTGTTCTTGATGCTTTATAAACTAGTTAATGTTTTAAATGTAATTGGAGCTCAACACACAAACAAGTTAATATATAATCTCCACATTTATACGTGTAAGAATGCTTAACGCTTGGTTATACCTAACGTTTCCATATCGCATCCTAGAATCCGCTCGTTCCGCCCGCATCGCGTTGACTGTCCATTGACCCTTTTGACCAGCTTTGATCGGGGTTTAACCTAACCAATACATACCAAGATTACATACAACACTACAACATTGATATCTCATAACCAAGCGCAAATCGAAATTTCATTATATGTTACCGACCACCGTGGTTAAAGCTTTTACCCCCAACATCCGCCACATGCAGCCACATGAACAACATCAGACGACTCTAATTTACCTCAACAGCAGCATCCATCTTGAACCACCATCAAAACAACCACTACATAATCCCAATTACAGCCCTCAACCATCACCATCACAGCTACTAACCACCATTAACAGCCCCAACCACTATCCTAATCACAACCAATATCAAAATCGTCAACACCACCAGCATTATTGACATTTACAGCCCTATTCTACACCAAACCATCCTTTTTGACAGCTTCTAACCAACTCAGCAGTCTAACACCCGTGTCACAGCCAATATGAACCATAACAAACGACAACACAACCTCAATCACATATTACCTCACTATTACTGCTGTTTTGCAACCATTACCCAAATACCAACTACATGCTACTGCTCTATCACCATCCATGCAGCCTAACAGCACCTCGACCATCATTCTCATCCACCGCAGCCACAACACGAACACAATCACAGTCTCGAACCTCGATCTGGTACAAATTTATACATGCAGCCACAAGAACAACCTCAAACGGCTGTACTTCACCTCGAACAGTAACAATCACCACGAACCACCATCAATCGACACAGCCAATACCATCACAGCCGGCCACCGCCCTGAACCGAGATTACTACCACCATCGCAGTGAGTCGTGGTTGTTCCCGACTGGAAATCACCATCCTTAACAGCCCCTTTGACATTACCCAGCACCACCATTGCCACTGCGGTCGAGGACCGTGAGGTCACCGGGCTGTAGCCACCGAATCGAGCCACCAACACAACCACCGACCGTAGCCGTCACTATTGCAGCACCACCACGGTACCGCCACCTGAACCACACCTCGACCTCGCCCTGCCCTTTCCACTGCAACCGACATGCAACCATCGTCGGGCCTACATCCGACCACCACAACCACAATCGCAAAACCCTGCACACAGAACCAACCACCGTCGGCTTACCTTAACGCCATCGCGATCGATAGCCCCCAATTTCTTAGAATCAACCTTTGATTCCTGCCCCTTAGCCTGGCTGCATCGCGACTAGAAAGGAATTAGGGCCTCCTTCGGCTCGGGTTGAAGAGAGTCAGGGGGGGAGAGTTTCGCTCACCGGAGTCCCGCGTGGGTGGCCGGAATTGGCGGGAAATCGCCACCGGAGGAAGGGGAGAAGGGTCGCGGCTGCCCTGTCCTCTCTCTCTGATTTTTGGGTTTTAAAACCCTAAAATGAATTATCATTTGTTTATATAGTAGGTTTAAATGAATGGGTTCGTTAACAGGTCGGTTCATAACGCGTCTGATTAAATTTTTGCGTGACGTAATAATTTTCATTTATCGTTAAATTTGGTTATGGAAAACGTCATAAATAATCAGAGATTAATAATTTTATCATATTTAAAACGTACCAAACAGTTAAATGATACCGCGAAATCGACACGTTATCGGTTTACGCGTTTTCCTTGAACGAGCGCTTTTATTCTTATTTTGATATCTAAATGCTTGCAATTAAGCATTAGAATGATATTTTGAGCGTTATTTCCGCATGTTGGTCACGTTAAAATCTTATCTGACTAATTCTCGGGTTTTACCTGATCGTAACCCGGTTCGCGTCACGATCGCGTTTCAGTTACGAAATTCTGTTGTTTATGCATGATTGATGAATAATCTTTTAGAGATCCTTATTCATGGTATTAGTTGAGGTTAACAATGATTTAGATTGGGCGACAAGCCCTTATAAGAATTCCTGATGGAATTCAGACGTAGTACGCGGTAATTTGCCGGATTTTACCCGGTATGGGTTCTGAATCCGTTTTCAATTTGGATCTTTCCATAGTTGTTACAAATCACATAAGAATTCATTGTTTCATGGTTTCTTGTTTAATTAGTTCTTAAACGTGTATTTGGGCCTTAAATGGGCCTTTTTATAAGTTCGGGCCCTTATTGGGCTTATTGGGCCCAAAAGACTAGTATCGTTTTGCAAGATTTCTTTGGTAAGCCCAAATCAATCCGGACCTTTATTGGGTCCTATAATACATTAGGCTTTATAATTGGGCTAGATTTCAGGGGTGTTACATTCTCCCCACCTTTTAGAAATTTCGTCCTCGAAATTTTAGTATCGCAAACATTGTTTCCGAGTGTAATACACTCATAATATGAGTCTTAAGAATTTAAGGCTGTTCAGCTGAGCATTCCAGGAGGAATGTTGTCGGTTATGTATCGAATAATTGGGTTTGTTTAGATTCAAGTAAGTATTCTGATGTTTGAACATGCTTGTCAAAACTAGTGAGTTGTTTCATGCATAGATATTTGGATTCAGTACTCGATTAGTTGATATTTGTATAGATTTTGACAAGAAAAGGTGTTCCATTGTGGTTCGCTACACCGTCCTGCTAGATAAATCTAGCAAGGAAACGAACACCAAACTCTCGACGGTATTACCATCCTCACGGAGAATCTTATGAAAGATTGTGAAGAATCAGATGTTGGTGTGAATGACTCCAATTAGACGTAATAGCCCGGTCGGCTATATGTCACTAGTAACTCCTTAGAATCATAAGGAAATGGGTCATAAGATGTCATAGATTAAAGACTTCAGACCAAGGAGGATTTGGTTTCCTCAAGAGTGTGAATTAATATCTAGAATTAGCGCACTTGTTCTAGCCAAGTCAAAACTAGAAAGTTTTTCCCAACTGATAAGAATGGAGAAGATAGGTCACTCACAAGGCTAGGAGATTGCCTTGTACCATCGTTTCACTTATATTCTTGGCTGATACTTTTAAGGTGTAAGTAGTATCTTGCAACCGATTAAGCAAGTTAACAATTCTAGGAAGGGGTATTGCTTTTTCTAGGTAACTTTATTCAACTCTTGATAGTCTATCCATATTAGGAGCATTCCATTCTTCTCCCCACATAATGTATCGGGGTTCTTCAAGGTGACACCCTATGCCTTATGATCTGTTTATCTAACAGCTCTCGGATTCGCCTTCCCTTCACGAGCTCCTTAACATAAGTTTCAAGTCCAGCACCTCCATACATATATTACTTCAATTCTCCGACTCAATTTACTTAACAACAACCTCAACTGTTGTCTCAGGCTACAGAATTACTGCAATCGTTTCCACTAGTTCCTTCATAGTGTTTCCCAATTAAGGTCAACCTTCTACATGACCTCTTCCTCGGTCCATATTCTACAAGGTAAGTGTGCCCTGTAGAGGGTCTATTCATGAAGCAGGTAACTCTGTTTAGATTCCAGTCCTTTATAATCATATCAATTGTCCTAACAAGATATGAGAGTAAGACTTTTGCTCGAATTGCCGACGTTATGGAGCGTTCAAGGGTAAGGTATTAGAGAATCACTTTAGGAGAGGTTTAAAGAGTTAAAGAGGAATAACACCAACGCTTACGATCGGGGATGATTATGCAGACTTTCTTTGTCTACAATCTGCTGCATGTCTGCCACTTCGTTGTAGTTGGATCTCAAGTGATTTAGCACATGAGATTTCTTGTAGCTAATCTTCTATGCTTCTTAATGCATCTTTTGGAACAATACCATCCTTTAAGTTCGACCATGAGTTCTCCCCATGAATTCTTTATTATTATCGACCGCATCGATTCGAACAGGTTTAGGACTTCATCAAGATGCTCGCTAGCACAAGAAGGTTAACTACCATTCTAATAACGTATCGTATACTTCGAGATCGTATTATACTTCAGATCTTCGCGCTCGAATCACGAACTTATCACTCAGATAGTAGAGATCCCCGAGTAGAGATGACTTACAAGGTTGTAAAGTTTTCCGCATCGGCTATCACACGTTTCCAAAGATAAGGGTTATGCTTGAGGGCTTAAGGTGTGTAGCAGTACTCGTTAGGAGAATAAATCGAGAACAGAGGGTGAATGAAAATCGGGGATCCAAATAAGTTGTAAGTTCATATTTTTGTCTTGAATCTCAAAGGTTAGCTTTTCTCGGCACTTAACCCTGGCACTTGGATCTTTATCTCCGGAGAGTCTGGGTTTTAGAAGGAGGTTTCATTTCCTATTTATTCTGGTGCTCAGAACTTTACCAACATCACAGCCAGTTAAAAGCATGGTCAAAATAATTCAACTTATGCTGTAGGCAAGGATCGTTAGTAGGTAACTAACGGTTCGCTGATGATGAAGGATTTCACAACACCTGGTGCTATGAAAGGTGATTGTTAATCATTACCGGAGCTGATATTAAGAATCTTCTTTTGGATTAAGTGGTTCTATGACGTCGAATAGGTATCAAGTAATCAGTTATCAAAGGTTTTTAAGAAATTGATAAAGGAATTCTAGAGTCTAGAATGTCCTATGAAGTGATGTCTAATAAGGAGGAAAGAAGTGACAAGTCTTCTATGTCATTGACCACATGACGTGCTTCTCGACAGTCCATTACTCCAATCCATTCTCGGTTGTAGAGTATGTGTTAGGGAGTCCTTTACGATAGCGACAAGGTTGAAACGAGTTCTGTAATAGGTAGGAAGGGATCCTTGGGCATCACACAAGGAATGAACAATTTTGCTAAAGTACCCACATAACTTAGGTGAAGTACCACACTCTCAGCGCGAAGCTGGTTGAGCTTGAGAAAGAATATTTGATGATCTTTTGAGTCAGATAATTGCATCATTGTTTCCCAATAGGGCAGCAGAACAAAAGAAAAGGGAAGATGAAGAAAAAGAATAGTTACTACAACGTCGTCCTTGGTAGCTCTTCAAGTGTCAAATGTCTTCGTCCAGCACGAAAGTTTGGGAATGTATATATATATTCATTTGGTATATGTTGGACATTCGTGTTTAAATCTTGTATTTATTTGTTTCTTGAGTGTTGTACTTTGATATTAGTTTACATGATAGGGCCCACCAGAATTCAAGTGTACCTGTAAATTCACCATTACGTGTGCACCCGTAATCGTCAATTTACCTTACACTGTCATTCTAGTCATTCCCATCACAAGTTCGAAGTTCTGTGTAATTAGATCTTGAGTTAAAGTTCTCATTTGGTCATCATCTGCAATTAAGCACACTTAGATTCAAATTATGTCAACATTCTTGTTAACCCAAAAAATTGTCTCAAAGTTAGTTTCAACAAATCGAGCAATAAATGAGCATTCAGGTACATGCTATCCTAGGGAGCAGAGCAAACAAAAAGGCATCATGGTTACTATCTTACCACCAATTCCAACATGTATCATCCTACAAAAGAGGCATATAAGCAAGTATCATCATAATAGTTGTCTCATGTAACGACACAAGTCGTATCAAGTGTATAGCTAACAGCAGTTGTTTCATATAGTGACAAAGGTCAACTGTGCAATCAGATAAGTGTCTCTCCAGGATTTAAGTCCTGATACATGTGCACAGCGTTGGTTTCTAACATTCCTAGTACTTAATGCTCCAGTTGTCTCATGTAACGACACAAGTCGTATCAAGTGTATAACTATCAGCATTTGTTTCATATAGTGAAAAAAGTCAACTGTGCAATCAAACAAGTGTCTCTCCAAAAGGTTCCATACCTTTCCTGATTTACTCGGGTGCACCTATCATAGGTAATACCCTGATGTATCAAGGTTTCTTATAGAGTAGAGAATTCTTAATGGGATATGGATATAATCCTTAAGGTATACAGGTTAAAGATGGGAGTTCTTATGAGAACCTATTCTTGCTGCAAACTTTTGATCACTAGATCATGGAAACAACCTACTAGGCTGGTCCTATTATGGTTACCACTTAGGTATTGGAAAGCAAACCCACATTTCTACACCCTTGGTTCAGCAAAGCTCAGCAGAGTCATCTTACTAAGGTGGTTCTATGAGGTGCATATGGTTGTGGTTTCGGTCTCGCAAAGCAGACCTACTTCTACAACCTTTGGCTCTGATACCAATCTGTCACACCCCGGGCCCAGAGAGGCGGGACGTAACGATTAGTAAACAATAACCAAAATGCAGCGGAAACTATATGGTATATTACTAGGTGTCACATGGTATTTACATTAAAATATTGGCTTTGTTTCCAATTCACAACGTGTTTCAACCTACAATCTATAGGTGTCGTGATCAATCTCTCGGTAAAATATTTCTTGAAACTTCAGCAACTAAGGCTTCTAGGCTCAACCCTTGTGTCTTTAATCTCTATTCACATATCTTGCTTCGGATTTAGGTAACTTCTATAGCTCAACTATTCTCCCTAGCTGTACCTGAAGACATGCTCAAAAAGAAAAAGTGTCAACTAAAAAGTTGGTGAGTTCAAATGGTTTTGTTTCAGAAATAAAAGAGTCTCATAAAGTTCGTATATCAAAGTATTATATTTAGTATATATGTCGTGGGATCACAACCAACCCTGCACTCAGTCCCGGCTTGCCTCTTCTAAAGTTATGTTATACCGGTTAACCCCGCAGGGAGAAGCTGAGCCTGTTAGCATGTGGATCCTTACCTGCCAGTAAGGCCCACGTTTGTTTCTTATAAAACCTGTCACATGCCACTACGACCCTTGCGGATCTCCAGTGGGGGTACCTCCCTGTAGCGGGAGCCACTGGGTGTGGGGGATTCCCCAAATAGATCTATCCACGTAAGCAAGCGGTTCACCAAAGAATTAATGATCGTGATCTTTGTATCAGCAGGAATCAAGTCCACAACATAGCATTTTATATAATATCACAAAATAATAGTTTCAGCTTTAAAATAAAAATAGAGCATGCTTCATCCCCAAAAGCTTAAAATAAAAAAAGGGGACACGAGAACTCACCTTGTATCCTTAAATAATTCTGAGCTTGATAAAGAAAAAGGATGATCACCAACAAAGCAATCCTAACTAGAACATATAAGATTCACATTTAGAATTAGCATGATGTTATTACATGCGTGCGGTTGAGCTCTTTAGTTGACTTTAGGTTGGTGATTAGTATCCTTAGTGTATCTTAGCTTCTTGTGTATTTGTTAATTGTCATGAATTAACTCGCGTACATTAGGTTAGTTGATGCACTCAATCAAGAATTGAGTCTTAGCATGAAGGATGTAGAGAAATCATTTTATATCATGGATTCCAAATCTTTATAAATAACTTACATTGACGATGTAAGCTATATAAAATGTTTCAAGTGACGTTCATACTGTTCATGTTTACATCATAATAGTTAATTGGTTGACACTAAAGTAATCTAAATATTGATAACAGTAGACGATATATATATTGAACATAAAGTGTTGCAAATAATATTTGTTTCAATAGTAGTGAGATGGTCAACTAATAATAATAATAAGATGACGAATTATTTTAGAATTATAAACCCCTTTTTCCTTAAATAAGTACGGGTAAACATCGGTTTACCTATAGTGTATATCGTGTGTATATATATATCTATCTATATATGTGCTATTGTACTTGTAAGCACTTTACATCTCTGGAGTGTTGTAAAGATTTGTAAGACATTGATTCAATCAATTTCTTATATGTTGACCAACATCTTATATATATATATATATATATGTTTGATAACATTACCAACTTGTTTTTCACTATGCGATGGTCACGTCATTTCTAGTTAATGTTTTTTTATACATATTTGTTCTTGATGCTTTATAAACTAGTTAATGTTTTAAATGTAATTGGAGCTCAACACACAAACAAGTTA
The DNA here is from genome assembly GCA_024085815.1 of Flaveria linearis. Taxonomy (NCBI): domain Eukaryota; kingdom Viridiplantae; phylum Streptophyta; class Magnoliopsida; order Asterales; family Asteraceae; genus Flaveria; species Flaveria linearis. The sequence continues at coordinate 10,697,670 of CM044008.1, read as the reverse complement.
ATATATAATCTCCACATTTATACGTGTAAGAATGCTTAACGCTTGGTTATACCTAACGTTTCCATATCGCGTCCTAGAATCCGCTCGTTCCGCCCGCATCGCGTTGACTGTCCATTGACCCTTTTGACCAGCTTTGATCGGGGTTTAACCTAACCAATACATACCAAGATTACATACAACACTACAACATTGATATCTCATAACCAAGCGCAAATCGAAATTTCATTATATGTTACCGACCACCGTGTTTAAAGCTTTTACCCCCAACATCCGCCACATGCAGCCACATGACAACATCAGACGACTCTAATTTACCTCAACAGCAGCATCCATCTTGAACCACCATCAAAACAACCACTACATAATCCCAATTACAGCCCTCAACCATCACCATCACAGCTACTAACCACCATTAACAGCCCCAACCACTATCCTAATCACAACCAATATCAAAATCGTCAACACCACCAGCATTATTGACATTTACAGCCCTATTCTACACCAAACCATCCTTTTTGACAGCTTCTGACCAACTCAGCAGTCTAACACCCGTGTCACAGCCAATATGAACCATAACAAACGACAACACAACCTCAATCACATATTACCTCACTATTACTGCTGTTTTGCAACCATTACCCAAATACCAACTACATGCTACTGCTCTATCACCATCCATGCAGCCTAACAGCACCTCGACCATCATTCTCATCCACCGCAGCCACAACACGAACACAATCACAGTCTCGAACCTCGATCTGGTACAAATTTATACATGCAGCCACAAGAACAACCTCAAACGGCTGTACTTCACCTCGAACAGTAACAATCACCACGAACCACCATCAATCGACACAGCCAATACCATCACAGCCGGCCACCGCCCTGAACCGAGATTACTACCACCATCGCAGTGAGTCGTGGTTGTTCCCGACTGGAAATCACCATCCTTAACAGCCCCTTTGACATTACCCAGCACCACCATTGCCACTGCGGTCGAGGACCGTGAGGTCACCGGGCTGTAGCCACCGAATCGAGCCACCAACACAACCACCGACCGTAGCCGTCACTATTGCAGCACCACCACGGTACCGCCACCTGAACCACACCTCGACCTCGCCCTGCCCTTTCCACTGCAACCGACATGCAACCATCGTCGGGCCTACATCCGACCACCACAACCACAATCGCAAAACCCTGCACACAGAACCAACCACCGTCGGCTTACCTTAACGCCATCGCGATCGATAGCCCCCAATTTCTTAGAATCAACCTTTGATTCCTGCCCCTTAGCCTGGCTGCATCGCGACTAGAAAGGAATTAGGGCCTCCTTCGGCTCGGGTTGAAGAGAGTCAGGGGGGGAGAGTTTCGCTCACCGGAGTCCCGCGTGGGTGGCCGGAATTGGCGGGAAATCGCCACCGGAGGAAGGGGAGAAGGGTCGCGGCTGCCCTGTCCTCTCTCTCTGATTTTTGGGTTTTAAAACCCTAAAATGAATTATCATTTGTTTATATAGTAGGTTTAAATGAATGGGTTCGTTAACAGGTCGGTTCATAACGCGTCTGATTAAATTTTTGCGTGACGTAATAATTTTCATTTATCGTTAAATTTGGTTATGGAAAACGTCATAAATAATCAGAGATTAATAATTTTATCATATTTAAAACGTACCGAACAGTTAAATGATACCGCGAAATCGACACGTTATCGGTTTTACGCGTTTTCCTTGAACGAGCGCTTTTATTCTTATTTTGATATCTAAATGCTTGCAATTAAGCATTAGAATGATATTTTGAGCGTTATTTCCGCATGTTGGTCACGTTAAAATCTTATCTGACTAATTCTCGGGTTTTACCTGATCGTAACCCGGTTCGCGTCACGATCGCGTTTCAGTTACGAAATTCTGTTGTTTATGCATGATTGATGAATAATCTTTTAGAGATCCTTATTCATGGTATTAGTTGAGGTTAACAATGATTTAGATTGGGCGACAAGCCCTTATAAGAATTCCTGATGGAATTCAGACGTAGTACGCGGTAATTTGCCGGATTTTACCCGGTATGGGTTCTGAATCCGTTTTCAATTTGGATCTTTCCATAGTTGTTACAAATCACATAAGAATTCATTGTTTCATGGTTTCTTGTTTAATTAGTTCTTAAACGTGTATTTGGGCCTTAAATGGGCCTTTTTATAAGTTCGGGCCCTTATTGGGCTTATTGGGCCCAAAAGACTAGTATCGTTTTGCAAGATTTCTTTGGTAAGCCCAAATCAATCCGGACCTTTATTGGGTCCTATAATACATTAGGCTTTATAATTGGGCTAGATTTCAGGGGTGTTACAATTTGAAGTTGGGTTGTGCGAATCGCACAAGAAACTGAACAGACGCGAAAAAGTTTTGTCGCGTGAACCTGGTTCTAGCGTGAGTTCTGGTTTCGCGTGACATACACGTTTTTGCTTAAACTGAGTTTTCGCAAAGGGATTTCGTGTGAATGTTATTGTCGCACAGTGTTCATTTTCGCATGTACTAAATTTCGCTTGACAGAAAGTTTTTGAAAATATTTTGCTAAGTGTTGTTGTTGTGTATCAAATAGATTTTTACACAGTAATCTTTAATTGCTAAACTTTAAGTGTAATACACGTACTCACCTGTGACTTAGTTTTAATTGGTGATTTGTTCTTAAGTGTTCCATTTTTAAAGTGTAAAATGACTCAAAAGATAAAATGTTCTAAGTGTAGAAATTTCATTCGGCTTAATTAAGTTATATACAAAGTGTTCTAATCTTGATTTTGTTTTACAATGCAGATGGCTAATATGATATTCAAAGCTAGTCACAACTGTATAGCTTACTTAGATGAGGTTCCTGAAGGAAAAGAGCTGTTCAATTCTATGATTGAGGGGCTGAAGAACTCAAGGATTGTTTATGCTATTTCTGCTGATCCAGCCATCTATTCCGAGTTGATAGATTCCTTCTGGAGCACTGTTGCTCTAGAAAAAGACGAAGCTGGAAACCAGATTATCACAGCCACTGTAAAGGATAAAAGGGTGACAGTTTCTCAAGCCATACTAAACAGAGTTCTTCTGTTTAATGACCAAGAGGGAGCACCAACAAGACTAGATGATGATGTAGTTATGGATTGTCTATCTCGGATGGGATATGAGTATAGATATCCAAGTTTGGAGAAGAAGTGGTTACCACCATACTGGAAATATTTATTTCATGTGGTAATTCACTGTTTGAGTAATTTGAAGGCTGGCATGGATAGTCTTAGTGCTGTGTTTGGATCTTTATTGGTTTCTCTGGTGGATGATATTCCATTCAGCATTTCTGGTGTTATATTTCAAGAGATGCAGAAGAATGTTACAGCTAATCTTGGGAGAAAGTTTATTATGTACCCGAGATTCGTGCAACTTGTCATCAATGATGCTTATCCAGAGTTTGCCACTTTGAAGTCTTCAAAGTATGTTGTTCAGGTCATCAAGAAAGACATATTTACTCATCTCACTGGCGCACGTGGAAACAAGTACTCAGGAGAAAGCTTTGCTAAGATTGGTCGATTTACAGAAGTTGATGAGAATATAGGAGGTTTGGGAGGAGATGTACCTGTTGATGAAGCACAGACTGGTGCTTCTACTTCTACTACTAGAGATAATATTGATGAAGAGATTGAGAAGCTATTTGAAGACGAGCCTGTGCGTGAAGGAGGAATGGAAGAAGTTGTTCACTCTGCTTCCAGTTCCGAGACTGCTAGTGATCAAATAGGGAATGTTCCCTATGTGATCCAAACTGATCTAACCCCTTCTACTCCAACATCTTCTCGACCAAATGAGGAAGACTGGGATACTGATTATGTCCCTGAAGAGTCGCCAAGTACCTCCTCACGTAGAAAACGTATGGCCAGAAGGAGAGATTATCCAGTTAGAAAGAGATGTCGTGGTATTATACCCAGAAGACCAAGAACACATGTGGTTGTCACCGAGACAGAGCAAGATCAGGCAGCCAATGTGACTTCTTCTGCTCCTGAAACAGAAACAGTTCATGTTTCTGGAGCAGCTAATATTTCTGGCTCAGGTTTTTCTACACCACCTCATCAAGAAAATTTAGAGTTTGATGTAGATACACTCTTGAATACTCCTCCTGAGTTTCAGAGGAGAGAAGAATCAACAAGCACTCCTGGTTCTATCACGTTGGAAGAAAGAATAAAGAACCTGGAGAAAGAAAACTTTGAGAATATGAAGTTGATTGCTGAATTAAAGAAAGGCAATGATGAAAAGACAAATCTGATCAACATGATTCATCTTGACTCAGCTATCAAAGACACAAGATTGGCCTCTCTTGAGCAACAAATGAAGAGCATGTTTGACTACACTTCTGGGTTGGAGAGACAACTGAACGAGCTGAGAGAATTCATTTCACAGACTTATTTTCATCAGCCCCCTATCATAAGGTCTACTACAGTAATTGGTGAATCAAGTAGACGCTCTCCAAGCCCACCTCCTACTGAGACTGTTCCTGAGAAGGAAACGGTCAACGAAGCACAAGCATCTACTGTACAGCAAAGTGTTAGCACTACTGAAGATGTTCCTATTTCATCTGAAGTACCTATCACCGAAGCTTACACATCTACAGCTTTCGTTGAGCCGGAACACATGGTTTCTATGCCTATTGTTCATGAAAGGGAGGATGAAGAGTTAGTTGATTATGCTGATTCTGATGATAATGAGGATGATGATGATGAGGATGATGATGATAATGATGATGACGATGGTGGAAATGATGGTGATGATGATGATGGTGGAGATGATGGAAGTAATGATGGTAATAATGATGATGGAGATGATAATGATGGAGGTAATGCTACAGGTTCTTCTTCGAGTCCTACTGGAGATACTAACACTGACAATGTCGATAGACCAAGTGTTAGTAACCCAGAAGGATATGATCCACTGGACCCTGCCACGGAAAGTGTTTATGAAAAGGAACTGTATTCTTTTCAACAAACTTCATCTGGAGCTGTTGAAGAAGAACTTGATATTTTTGATGATCTGGAAGAGCAGAATGAGTATACAGACATTTTTGGGAACAACCTTCAAGAGCTATTCAAAGACATCAATCTTGAAGAAGGAGAAATTCCCAATGAGACTGTGAGTGGTGAAACTCCTACTGATTCTACAAAGACAAATACTACTGGTCAGATTGCCCTATACACTAGAGGAGGTTTACAATTCAAAGCACCACCACCACCTACTGAAGCTCACTTTCTGTTTATATCAAAGCCAAAACAAAAGTATGGTGAAATGTCTCATGTTATTAACTGGGGTTATGATAGCGAGAAAAGGATGTATGTCATAAAGAGAAGGAATGGAGAGATTGATTATCTAAAGAGCACTCAAGACTTCCATACTTTACGTGCTGCTGATTTATACTCCATGGGCAAAGCTCCATTCTTCAATGAGAGTAATTACAGTGAAGCTGAACTCATGAGATCCATGATAAGAAGGGAGATGCGCACAAATTTCAAAGACTTTAAGACTGTAAAATCAAAGTTGATTGATGACTCAACAAGAATTGATGAAAATACTAAAGCTCCTATGAAGATACGAGTCTATCAACATCCGAAATTTATCAGAAAAGTCCCTGTGCATGCTCCAGTTCCTCCCAACACTTTGAGGCAACTTATATCTTGGAGATGTGAAAAGGATTCCGGTCACGCTGTGATCAGATGTATAGACAGGTCTTATCGAATCATTGATCCAGCAGACTTGATGAAGTTTGGCAAAGACGACTTATTCAAGCTGTTACACTGCCCTATCTCAGCTGATGAGTCTGTTTATTTTCTATCTTGCCAGTACGTATGGATGATTGACCGGATCCTGAGAAACAAATGGTATGCCTATGCTGGCTCTTACAAGAAGGCGAATGTTGACTTTGATTGATTATGTTTCATCGAGCCTAGGGGGAGATTGTAGAAGACAAATCAAGGCTCGGCAAAACATCATATGCGAAATCCAGATCCACGCGATAGGAAGAAGTCACGCGAGAACAGCTGCCACGCGAAAGCCACAGCCGCGCGAAATGCCTCTCGCGCGAGAACTCGATGTTTAGTATAAATAGCTAGATTTCGTTTTTGTAATTAAGTTTTTCGTTCATATTATCATTTTGTTCTGTGCGAAATCGTACAAGACCTGTAATAGGTTTCTGTTCATCAATTTAATATCATTTGAGTTCAATTTGATTCTTCTTCTACTCCAATCTTGTTTATATTCCGCGTTCACAAGATTGAGATCGTGTGTTATTGTTTCTGGGAGATTTTCAGAGGTTTTACAGCTTGGAGACTACAGGAACCTATACAATTGGCCCATGATTATGAGGTTACTAATGATGAGGCCATTGTAGCAAGAGGGGGTATCTACATAGGCCTAGAAAATAATCAGATACTCAGAATTGATTCTTCTACTCATAAATATCAAACTATTCCAATCCCATCAATAGCTGCTTATTGTTTGTACTCTTCGTGGAAGCTTATTAAACACAAAGGAAGAGCGACCATTGTTTGTGTTCATGTCAATGATACACGAGATGTTTGGGTGCTTTCAGCCCATGATACATGGGTGAAGGTAGATAGACAAACAGTTTTAGATGTGTTCTTTGAGTCATGGGAATATAAGGATAACCTAACCTTCTATAGATCAGGCGTGGCTCAGTCAGTCATTGTTGTGCAGCGTTTATATAACATCTTTTCATTCCAATCCGACTATGAATCTGTAAATTTGTCGTGTCGGTAGTTTCATGATTGAATTTTTGTTTTGTATACTTAAATTTGGTATGTTTTGGACAAAGGATTGTAGTTTGCATTTTGCAGTTATTTGTTTACAAGGTATGGTTGTCGTGCTTTTGGTAATTGTTTTATTTACTCAGCTATGATCTAATACTATTTGGTTATGTATTTACAGGATTCCAGTTTTAGTCTTTTTTTATACTTGGATAGGTTTAAGTGTAAAATTGGTGATGCCAATAACACAATGTGTTTATAAAAAAATAAGGTATCAAAAAGAATTTCCCTCTAAAGCATATGCTAATTAATCATACATGCTAATGCAGTAGAGAGTCACTTATTTTTAACAACCCTAAGGGTTCATTCGATGACATTATTAAGACCTAAGCTATCAAAATTAACAGTGGACAGGCACATTTTGTGTCTTATGTAATGGCAGACATGGAAATACAAAAAAATAAACAATTATACACAATAGTAAGCACCACACGATGAGAAATGTTTTTAATGTAACAATATAGTGAAAACAAGCAACTATCATCCCACAAAGAAAGGAACTCCTAAACACATATATTCATGTATTAATTTTTGAAGTTTTCGTGTGAATTAGCATTCGATCTTTGTTAAATGGTAGTTGGTATGTGAACATATGTTTAATGAAGATCTTTATTTTCTTCCTCTAATCCAAACCTAATCACATTTTTTTAAATCCAAACTTATAAAACACACAACTTCATACAAGCTTTACACAAAAATAAAAAAAGGAATTAGAGATACCAGATATATTTATCATGATGAACACTCAAAGATTTCTTATAATTCCATGACATATAGCATAAATAATATAAAACATACATGTCCAAACAGTTACGAAAATACTAGAAAATTACATTAAGTTAAAAAAAAGCACGATAACAGATTGCTAGATATTAATTTTGTATCGATTACCTTAAGATGAGTAACGACTTTACCTTTGTTAGTAAAAAATTCTACTGGATTCAAGTATAAGTCAAAATCACTAATTAGAACGTACCTCAGATGATCGAAACAATCAAATAACAACAATTACATATTATCTTTCAAATTTAGAAGCTCAAAGGTCATAGAGAAACAATCACATTATGATTAAGCAACTCATAACGTTCGGGCAACACATGAAAAATATAAGCAAGTTATGTTGCACATCTCAATAAAATGGTAGCCTTTCTGTATGGGTTGTGTTAATGAACTTCTAACACCTTCTCATACTAAATGTTAAGTAATTTAGAATAATCATATCACAATATCAAAAGGTTTCGGGTTGCGACAAAAACTCGTATGACATTCCATAAGTGCTTTAGTTCTTTAATTTTTGGTTTGTCCACTAAGCCCGGTGTGAAGCTTGTATAATTACTCTTTTGCAATACTTTCTTAATATATCAACTTAAAAGTATCAAATAATCATAATCCAAGGACATATAGGATATAAACGGAACAAACGTATTTTATTAAATGCAGTATGCATCATAAAACAATTTTACTTTTGTACATCATCATGCACTGGTTTAATTAACTTTTCTATGATGAAATATAATGCTTAATCAACTTTCAAGAGGTTTAATTAACTTTCCATTGGCAAATCTACGGTGAAATATAATGCTTTGTACCATTGTCTACTGTATACCAATGAATTTGTATTAGGCTGAAGTAACCAAAAATTTTTTCTTGTCTTTGTAAACTAATTTATTGTTTTAATAAATATCACTCTCCCACACCCACGTATTTGGAATGGAAATTGGAAACTTCAGCCTGATACAAATATTTATTGAGTGTAGCTGCGAGATGTTATTTGTATGCCAAAAAATCAATCTTCATTTAACAAAAATTTATATTCAAATATGATCAAATGCAACCATAAGATGAAACCTAAATCTAACAAAGAAAAAGTATACAATGTAATGTGATGGTGTGTAGTTATTCTCAATGCTATATTTCTCATTTTTATATTTATATGATTATCGGTATTAAGATAGGTGGTTCATATTTAAATGTCGTAGAGATAGAGAAAGAAAACAATGGAAATGTCTTAAACAAAGCCATCCACCACAATGTTCATGTTTAGAATCCTAAAACTTGTCCCAAACACGATCGTTATCATCTAAAAATTATCAAAAAATGTTTCTCTATCAAAATTAATTAGATTAAGACATAATTTCTATTAGTTTTTACACATTAAAATGTATATAAAATATGATTGACACTAAAATGTGATTCAACTCCATTAGTTATCGGGATTTAATAATCTAAAAAGAGTATTGTGAGTGTCGACCTCAGTGTATTAAGTTATGACTTATATTTATAAGTTTTGTGAAATATTAAATACCGTCGCATAGTTATGTGTGTTTAACATTTAGTAGCGTCTTAAACAACTGTTGTTTGTTTCAAACTGATTGTTTAATTGCATATTATTTCAATAACTTTTAATATATAGTTGTAACCATTTTTTATCATATAAAAACTATATGAATATACACTTGTGAAGGATGCCTTTGATCTTTGAAATATATAATGGAACACACTCAAATATTTTAAATAAAAATTTAACAATTGAATAGTATTTTAATCGTGATACATACTGAGATGTGAACAACATCAAACAACAATATTTGGATTTGTGTCTCATACTCCGTTATGAATCAACTTAACTATTACCTACTTGAGATCAACTTAACTCTTAAAGAGGTTTTTATGTTTAGTTAATTTACAGGGCATCTATTTTTTATATAAATTCAATAATACCAAAACTTTTAGCGGTTTTCAATGATTTAAATCAGCCTTATTTTATGAATTCACCCCACTAACTCGTAAATTGTGGCAGTTTAAACAATCAGTTCAAAGAGAAGCTGATTGGTCCATACTTCCTCTCATTTTGCAGAAAAAAAGTTAGTGGGGTGAGCAGTTGCATTCTATTCTACCTATATAAGGGCAGAGTAGTGCATCTGGGGAAAAAAGTTTCAACCATTCTGCTAATATTCCAAGATGGAGAACAAATCCAGCAAAATCCCCATTCGAGAGGAAAATGTGAGTTATTATCAAAAAATCCAAAGTTTGCACATTATTTTGTAGAGCTTTCGTAATGTATTTATGTTTTCTATTTTTGGGCCTTCTAATGGCCTATGTGTAACAGCTTTCTCGTGAATTTGGTGTTGAGGTGATTAGTTTTAGTTTATGTATACACAAGATTTCATGTTTTTTTTTGCTTACATTTATAATCGGCTAACTCTTTGTTCCTCTTCTGTGTTGGCTTTAATTTTTTTTTCAGGATTCCCAGGCAAGAAAGAAACAAAAAAGGGCTGAAAATCTGTCAAATTGGAAGTGGAATGAGGTTGTAGAGATTGATAGTTCAGATGACATACCTGATGCAACCCCTACAAGGCCTGACATTGACAAACAAAGCTGTGATGTTAACGGCTATGAGTTTGACCCTTCCGATGATGACTCGGGTGATTCACCAGACTCTATCCACACTTTCAACAAAAACCTAAAGGTTCCAAAAGTGTTCGTTTTCAGTCGCAACCGTCCTAGGTCTGTCTAGGGGTTATATTCGGTTTGCTTTATGTTGTGTTCGTGCAAGGATTTTATTAGGTTTTAGGTTATATCAGTTCTATCCCTTTTTATAGTATTTGGTCGGTCATGTTTTATTAGGATGTTTCACTATTATGTGGTGTTGTGTGTTTTATGTTTAGTAATCGTGTTGTGTTGTTTCTCTAAATTGTGATCTTGTATTAAAGCTATTGATTTGTCATTAGTAATATGCTTCTAAAACTGTTTATGGTTGTACGATAAAGATTTCGGTACAATATAGGATCACCAGATAGAGAAAGAAAACAATGGAAATGTCTTAAACAAAGCCATCCACCACAATGTTCATGTTTAGAATCCTAAAACTTGTCCCAAACACAATCATTATCATCTAAAAATTATCAAAAAAATGTTTCTCTATCAAAATTAATTAGATTAAGATATAATTTCTATTAGTTTTTGCACATTAAAATGTATATAAAATATGATTGACATTAAAATGTGATTCAACTCCATTAGTTATGGGGATTTAATAATCTAAAAAGAGCATTGTGAGTGTCGACCTCAGTAACTAGATTTTTTTCCATCACAAGTTCAACTTAATCATCTTGGATATGTTGAATCCTATGTGTTACATTAATTTTGAAATTTAGTATACTAATGTTTTGCGCTTGTGTGAATGGTTCATGTTTTATGCTTGGATCTGACATGACAAAACTCATTTGCACTCATAAGATCATTCAAAGACACGATAGTGACACACATTAGGGTGAAGAAAGTTATATTTGTTAATGGCAGTCGTATGTTACTTTTAGGTTGTAAAAAATTATCAATAAGATAAAAGGTATTATTATTTCCGTAGCATTGTTTCTAACGTAATGCGCTAATTCAAAATAATTGAGACATATGTTGGATAGATTTCATTTCATGCAAGTACTGTATTTTTAAGACATTCATATGATGGAATTTGATTATTTTATTTAAATAAACTTATGTTCAATATATTTCAGTGGTGCCATTATACAAAGCGTGTGAGCCAATCATGAATCAAGTTGAGTGTGAGGTACATAATTCTTAATATTACTCCAATTTATATTAAGTGTTTGTTAAAGAAATGAGATAGTGCACAAATGCATGGTACGACAAGTCATAGTCATGACAAGGCATGTAGCATTGTATTGTCATTATAATTCAACGATCAGTTGTAGATTATTAAATAATAAAGATTTACCTCTGTCTTTCTGAGTGCCTCTGTTCGCCTTCCGTCAATGCAAGTGCGGTCATGTTGGGGGTAATATGCACGGACTGTAGGAAATAAGTAAATACATTAGATATTCAACTAAGATTAAGCCCTAAGCTATCAAAACTAATGGTGGACAGGCACATTTTGCATCTTATGTAATGGCAGACATGAAAATACCTAAAAAAAATAAGCAATTATGTACAAAATAGTTGTTAGCCACATGATGACAAAAGGTTTAATGTAACAATATAGTCAAAACATAATCAACTTAAAAGTATCAACTTAAATGTAACAATATAGTCAAAAGGTTTGCAATACTTTCTTAATATATCAACTTAAAAGTATCACATAATCATAATCAAATAACATATAGGATATAAACAGAACAAACATATTTTATTACATGCAGTATGAAGCAAAAAGTTACACTGCACATTTGTTCATTTGTATAGAAGCACCCTAAAAATGTCGGGTCCCCAGCAAAATCTTCTATATGTGTCAGGTAATAAAAAAAATTGACTAACTGGAAGAACACACTATCAAATTAGTCATGCATTACATTTACTCTTATTGAAATAACTATAACTTATGAAAACTTTCTGTTTAATAATCACTTGAAAAAAATACAAATCAAGCTAATAGTAAAACTTAAAGGAATAAAAAGTGAGAAAAGTCATAAAAAACAAGCAATTATATAAAAATACTCAAATTTAGTGGCAAAATATGCAGCATGAAATCATTATGCTATTATCAATTGTACAACTTTCTGTATAATAGTCATAAAATATACAGCATAAAACAATTTTACTTTTGTACATCCTCCTGCAGTGGTTTAATTAATTTTTCTATGATGAAATATAATACTTAATTAAATTTCAGGGGTTTAATTAACTTTCCTTTGGCTACTCTATGATGACATACAATGCTTTGTACTATTGTTGTAACATCCCGTTTTATGGATGAAAATAAATTATCTGAAGTATGTATTTTAAATATTGTATAACGAGTAAATTTTGGGTTATATTATTATTGAACTAAGTTACGTTTAAACGAGTGTTGATTTTATATAATAATAATAATAATAATAATAATAATAATAATAATAATAATAATAATAATAATAATAATAATAATAATAATAATAATAATATATGTGCAACGTAAGGTGCATGTTGAAAAAAAAAGGGATATAATAGTTATAATAGAAACAAATTATGCTATCATATTAAGGGTTAAATGTGTCAATATATATATATAGAAGATTGCTTGGTAACTAAGGCAAAGTTTAAGGAGTAAAATGAAATTTTGACAAAGCTTCATCACTAAGATTGCTTGAGTCGGCAGAATAAGGGGATATCATATTTATATGTATGATATATATGAACAAACATTTTCAACCAAAAAGGAACTATAGTAATAATCAAGCAGAGAGTTGTACGAGTAGATTCAAAGACATAATTTGGAGTAAGAGAACATAAGAGTTGTAGTATATATTTTCCAGTCAAGTTAGTAACATCAGGAGGTAAGTACACTGACCCGTAACTAAATTTTGATATACGTTTAATTACATGATATATGTGTTATTTATTATGAGTTTGTATGTATTATGTGGAGATGAAACATGTCTAAATACATGTGATATATGTTTATTTATTTTGATAAACATGATTATGAAGAAAATATTTATATGTTTACGGGTCCAAGTATGAGTATTGATAGTTTAAAGAGAAGTTAATATATGTAAGGATTTCGGGCGTTGAAATCCCAAGGGGTTCGGGTGTTGAACTCCACATGTATATAAAAGGGAAGTTAAATATATGTAAGGATTTCGGGTGTTGAAATCCCAAGGAGTTCGGGTGTTGAACTCCACATATATAAAGAGATGAGTTAATAATCATCAAGGGTTAAAAATAAACCCATAAGGAATTCGGGTGTTGGATTCCAAAGAAGTAAAGAGGATTAAATAAATAAAGATTTTGGATATTAAATTCCAATGAATAAAAATATGTTTTTTTTAAATAAAAGGGTGTACTTACTTAGCGAAAGCTAATAAAAATATTTTTAAACGTTTTCAGGAAAAGCGCCAATAAATGGTTAAAGCTTCACGGACGAGCCTGGACTGACGAAGGAACCCTACTCTCGTTTAATATATAGTATAATAAATATTGTATTAAAAGTTTGTAAAACGTTTATGTTTCTTGTAATGTTTTTTTATATATCTATTATGAAATGATATGTCATCACGAGTGACAAATTTTGTTGTGAACTGGGACCAAAACTCTGATATAAATTGTTGCAAGTATTTTTTTAAAAAAAAATTTGGGGTGTTTCAAGTTGGTATCAGAGCACGGTTTGAGAGATTTAAGTATATAAAAGAAATACTTAGACTCGAACCATAAGTGCTACTGATATTAAAACGAGAGGGTTCAGTCCAGAAACTGTCCAGGGAAGCAGATAAATAGGAAGTTGGTATTGGTGCTTTATGAAAACATATGAGAAAATATGTGTACACTGAAATTTGTATGTTTGAGATATCATATGGTAGTTGGAAAATTATGATGAGTATAGTATATTGTTTTCATACCTGGCCAGTATGAGGGTAATATATTATATCATTATGAATTTCCAAAGATCATATTGTATTAAAAACGTCAAAGAGTAAGTGTGGGGATGGGGAATATATATGCATAAATTGATATGTATGTGTAGTATGTTATAAATGCATATATAGTACTTTTTGGCCTTAGATATATTGTTTGTCTTGACAATAAAGTATGAAGCATTAAGGCCTTTATATAAGTGCTTGCAGTGTAGAAATCATTAGAATAAAAAAAATAACGTGAAATAAATAAATTGTTTAGAGAAATATGGCGGATGAAAAAGGAGAGAATGCTACACAAGGCGAGGGAAGTCGTAACACTGAAAAGAAGGTAGATAATGCTTCAGAAAGATCAGTGTATTCATCTCGTCTTAATAATAATACAACGTTTGTACCAGAAGAAATTCGTAGACAGATTGCCATTGAAGTAGGAAAGGCATTTGAAGCCAATATCCCATATCTTTTAGCTGAAATGCAAAATTCTATTGGAATTATGCTAGAAGAAAAATTAAAAAAGAATGAAGTGGTCGTAGAAAAACCTACGAATAATATGGAAGCGGCGCCAATAGCTAAAGTCGAAAAACGTCACTGCACGTATACAGATTTCATGGCATGTAAACCGTCACAGTTTAAAGGTGAAATTGACCCTTTGGTCAGCCAAAGGTGGATAACAGCCATGGAAACTATTTTCGATACGTGTCATTGCTATCCGTACGATGAAGTGATGTTCGCGACAAACCAGTTTTATGAAAGAGCTAAAGACTGGTGGGATATGGTGAAGAAGGAGAATGGGAGAGAAAGAATCAGAAGTATGTCCTGGGAAGAATTCAAACCAATCTTCCTAAAACATTTCAGTCCTCGTGTTGCAATTGATCGTATCACTGAAGAACTTCTTCATATGCGTCAAGGCAATGAGACTGTGGATGAAATCTTTGGAGTTTTCTATGATAAAGCAAAGTTTTGTCCTTCGCTTTTCACTTCTGAAGAAATGTGGATGACTCGGTTCCATCTTATCCTTAAGACAGAAATTAGAGAATTTATTTCTCCATCAAAATGTGGAAGTCTTGAGGAGCTTCTTAATTGGGCTCGTGAACGAGAGATGGAACTGAAAAGACAGAAAGAAAGAGACGGGAAGAGAAAGGTTGATGTTATGGTTCCTGCAGTACCTGCAAAGAAAGTAAAATTTATAAAGCCTGTAAAGAGTTTAGGCTCAATCAAAGAGTATGGTAACTGTTAATTCTGTGGAAAGAGGCATCTTGGGGAGTGTCGTTATAAGAACCCAATTTGTTATAAATGTGGGAAACCAGGGCATACAGCACCATAGTGTATCAGCCCTGTCAACTTATGTTATAACTGCTATAAGCCGGGTCATATGAGGAATGATTGTCCAGAGCTGAAAACAAGGGTTACCAAGACTGCGGAAGGATCGAGAGCCTTAGAGAACATGAAACAGTTGGAAGCTCCAAAACCACGAGGCAGGGCTTTTCAAATTACCACAGAAGAAGCAAAGGTTGAACCTGATGTCGTCACAGGTACCTTTCTAGTCAACTTCCTTCCTGCATATGTTTTATTTGATTCTGGGGCGAGTAGATCCTTCGTATCTATAAAGTTTGCTTGCCATAATTCTTTTGTTAGAAGTAAGCTAGTAAATGTGTTAGAAGTTGACATTGCTAGTGATAAAAGTTTCGTCGTATCCGAAATATGTCGAAACTGTAAAGTAAATATTCAAGGAGAGGAATACAATATCGACTTAATCCCGATAGAGTTAAGGGAATTTGATGTGATTATTGGAATGGATTGATCCCAGCATCACGCGTCGATACTCTGCAATCGAAAGATTGTTCAATTTATGTCGCCAACGGGAGAACAAATCTGGATTTACGGAGAAAGAAAGAGCAACATAATCGTATGTTCAATGGCGAAAGCCAACAGTTACATACGACATGGACATCAAGCGTTTCTAGCCTACGTGGCTGATAAAGAAACGAAAGAAAGAAAACTTGATGAAGTCCCTATAGTTAAAGAATTCCCTGACGTATTCCCTGATGAGCTACCGGGCGTTCCACCAGAAAGAGAAGTTGAATTTAAAACTGATTTAGTTCCTGGAGCTAAGCCTGCTGCTAAATCGCCGTATCGACTAGCACTCAACGAGATGAAGGAATTGATGTCTCAACTTCAAGATCTCTTGGATAAAGGTTTTATTCGCCCAAGTGTTTCACCTTGGGGCGCGCCTATATTGTTTGTTAAAAAGAAGGACGGTAGCATGCGGATGTGCATTGATTATCGTGAATTGAATAAGCTGACCATCAAGAATAGGTACCCTTTGCCTAGAATTGATGATCTTTTTGACCAACTACAAGGCGCTAGCTGGTTCTCAAAGATCGATTTAAGGTCAGGTTATCATCAAGTTAAAGTACGAGAAGAAGATGTACCTAAGACAACTTTTCGTACTCGTTATGGGCACTATGAATTCGTTGTGATGCCATTTGGTTTAACAAATGCTCCAGCGGTTTTCATGGACCTTATGAATCGAGTATGTAAACCTATGCTTGATCGTTCCGTTATCGTTTTTATCGATGATATTCTTATTTATTCACGAACCGAAGAAGATCATGCTCAGCATCTTCGTGAGGTTCTCAATGTGCTAAGAAAAGAAAAGTTATATGCAAAATTTTCTAAATGTGCATTCTGGCTTCGAGAAGTCCAATTCTTAGGTCATGTGGTGAATGCGAAGGGTATTTTGGTGGATCCCTTCAAAATAGAGACTATTATGAAATGGTCACCTCCTAAGACCCCAACTGAAGTCAGAAGTTTTCTGGGCTTAGCCGGTTATTATCGGTGTTTTATTCAGGATTTCTCAAAGATAGCTTCCCCGTTGACGAAGCTAACTCGGAAAAATTCCAAATTTGAATGGAATCCAGAACAAGAAAAGGCGTTCCAACTTTTGAAAGAAAAGTTAACTAAAGCTCCTGTTCTGGCACTACCAGAAGGAACTGAAGATTTCATAGTTTATTCTGATGCCTCACGTGTTGGATTGGGTTGTGTGCTTATGCAAAGAGGAAAGGTAATAGCTTACGCTTCACGGCAATTGAGTCACATGAAGCAAATTACCCAACCCATGATCTTGAATTGGCAGCGGTCGTATTTGCGTTAAAGATCTGGAGGCATTATCTGTATGGAACGAAGTGCACTATCTATACTGATCATAAAAGTCTGAAATATTTCTTTGACCAAAAGGAATTGAATATGAGACAACGACGGTGGTTAGAACTGGTCAAGGATTATGACTGTGAAATACTTTATCATCCGGGTAAAGCTAATGTTTTAGCTGATGCTTTAAGCCGGAAGGAGAGTTACGCTCCAATTAAAGTAAAGTCATATAAACTGATTGTGAATTCCGACTTGTTTGATCAAATTAAAGCTGCACAAGTGGAGGCACTAAAGGAAGAAAATTTGAGGCGTGAAAGAATTATTGGTCAAGTTCGATATTTTGAAGAAAATGATAAAGGAATTAAAGTTCGTTTTGGACGAATTTGGATTCCTCAAATTTGTAATGTCAAAACAATGATTCTTGATGAAGCGCACAAGTCGAAGTACTCAATTCATCCAGGTGCAACCAAGATGTATAATGATTTAAAGAAAGAATATTGGTGGCCTGGAATGAAAAGAGATATTGCTAAATATGTTGAAAAGTGCTTGACTTGCTTACAAGTCAAAGCTGAGCACCAGAAACCATACGGGAAAATGCAACCACTAGAAATTCCATTATGGAAGTGGGATCATATTACGATGGATCTGGTAACGAAACTTCCAAAAATGGCAAAAGGATATGACACGATATGGGTAATTGTCGACCGTCTGACAAAAAGTGCTCACTTTATACCCATACGTGAAAACTATTCGTCTGAACGAATGGCAGAAGTATATGTTAACAAGGTAGTGTCAAGGCATGGTGTGCCATTGTCTATTGTATCTGACAGAGACACACGTTTTACCTCAAGATTTTGGAGGAAATTTCAAGAAGGAATGGGCACCAAATTATTAATCGGTACGGCATATCACCCACAAACTGATAGGCAAAGCGAAAGGACGATTCAAACTCTCGAAGATATGCTACGTGCATGTATTATTGATTTTGGTGGTAGTTGGGATAAATATTTGCCTTTAGCAGAGTTCTCTTATAATAATAGTTATCATTCGAGCATTGGAATGCCCCCGTTCGAAATGTTGTATGGCAGAAAATGTCGCACTCCTGTATGTTGGGGAGAAGTTGGCCAAAGAGAACTTGCTAATAAAGAAGTAGTGGAGGTGACAAATGAAAAGATTGATCAAATCAGAGCGCATTTAAAAGCAGCTCAAGATCGACAAAAGTCGTATGCTGATAAACGAAGACGCCCGATTGAATTTCAGGTTGGAGACTATGTTATGTTGAAGGTCTCTCCATGGAAAGGTGTGATTCGTTTTCGTAAACGTGGCAAGTTAAGTCCGCGGTTTATTGGTCCGTTCAAAATTATTGCTCCTGTGGGGCAGGTGGCGTATCGTTTGGAATTACCTGATGAATTAAATGGAATCCATAACACATTTCATGTGTCATATTTACGAAAATGCTTAGCTGATGAAACGACATATGTGCCGTTAAATGAAATAGAAGTGGATGAAAAGCTTAACTACATAGAAAAGCCAGTGGCGATTCTTGATCGTAAGGTTAAGCAACTACGAAATAAAGAAATAAGTCAAGTGAAAGTACAGTGGAAACACCGGCGTGGTTCCGATACCACATGGGAAGCCGAGAATGAAATGAGAAAGTATTACCCTGAATTATTCGATGTATAAAAAGGTTTCGGGGACGAAACCTAAATAAGTGGGGGAGAGTTGTAACATCCCGTTTTATGGATGAAAATAAATTATCTGAAGTATGTATTTTAAATATTGTATAACGAGTAAATTTTAGGTTATATTATTATTGAACTAAGCTACATTTAAACGAGTGTTGATTTTATATTATAATAATAATAATAATAATAATAATAATAATAATAATAATAATAATAATAATAATAATAATAATAATATATGTGCAACGTAAGGTGCATGTTGAAAAAAAAAAGGGATATAATAGTTATAATAGAAACAAATTATGCTATCATATTAAGGGTTAAATGTGTCAATATATATATATAGAAGATTGCTTGGTAACTAAGGCAAAGTTTAAGGAGTAAAATGAAATTTTGACAAAGCTTCATCACTAAGATTGCTTGAGTCGGCAGAATAAGGGGATATCATATTTATATGTATGATATATATGAACAAACATTTTCAACCAAAAAGGAACTATAGTAATAATCAAGCAGAGAGTTGTACGAGTAGATTCAAAGACAAAATTTGGAGTAAGAGAACATAAGAGTTGTAGTATATATTTTCCAGTCAAGTTAGTAACATCAGGAGGTAAGTACACTGACCCGTAACTAAATTTTGATATACGTTTAATTACATGATATATGTGTTATTTATTATGAGTTTGTATGTATTATGTGGAAATGAAACATGTCTAAATACATGTGATATATGTTTATTTATTTTGATAAACATGATTATGAAGAAAATATTTATATGTTTACGGGTCCAAGTATGAGTATTGATAGTTTAAAGAGAAGTTAATATATGTAAGGATTTCGGGCGTTGAAATCCCAAGGGGTTCGGGTGTTGAACTCCACATGTATATAAAAGGGAAGTTAAATATATGTAAGGATTTCGGGTGTTGAAATCCCAAGGAGTTCGGGTGTTGAACTCCACATATATAAAGAGATGAGTTAATAATCCTCAAGGGTTAAAAATAAACCCATAAGAAATTCGGGTGTTGGATTCCAAAGAAGTAAAGAGGATTAAATAAATAAAGATTTTGGATATTAAATTTCAATGAATAAAAATATGTTTTATTAAAAATAAAAGGGTGTACTTACTTAGCGAAAGCTAATAAAAATATTTTTAAACGTTTTCAGGAAAAGCGCCAATAAATGGTTAAAGCTTCACGGACGAGCCTGGACTGACGAAGGAACCCTACTCTCGTTTAATATATAGTATAATAAATATTGTATTAAAAGTTTGTAAAACGTTTATGTTTCTTGTATATTTTTTTTATATATATCTATTATGAAATGATATGTCATCACGAGTGACAAATTTTGTTGTGAACTGGGACCAAAACTCTGATATAAATTATTGCAAGTATTTTAAAAAAAAAATTTGGGGTGTTTCAATTGTCTACCATATAGCAATTAATTCGGTCCAGTATCTTAGTAAGATTCATCAGGACATTTGTATCTAAAATTAACTAAATATCACTGATTTCAAATCAGTTATTTCATCATCCTTTTATTTAGGGGTCCACTTGACTTAGTGGTATAGTGGAGTTGGTTAAGAAAAACCGTTTTTTGCTGGCCTATATATAGGCAGCCTACTGGCTAAAACCAGTTTCATTTCAGGATGTTTCCATCTTTCTGAGAGCTATATTATAAGGTATGTATTTTTTAGCATCTCCTCCTGTAACATCTAACAATATATGCTCAGGTCAACGTATTTTTTTTGTTATTTAGTCGATTTACTAGGCCTACCTAGTGTGCTGTTTATGATTTGGATTTTTGTTGTTTAGAAAGCAAATTGGATGTATTACTGTATAGCATTTTAGGCTTATAGTCTTAATATGTAACATCCAAAAAGTTTGATAATTATTTATTTATTAGGATTAGTGTTCAGTCGCACGCCATGCGTACGAATGGGGCCCAATCGCACGAATGAAGGGCGTATGGGCTCAGTCGTACGATTGAGCCATGCGAATGGGTCCAGTCGTACGATTGAGTAAGTCGGCTAAAAATTGGCATGTAGCATAAGTAAGGCGGTTAAGGATGTTAGAAGTAGATTTTATCTGCTATATTCTCACCCTCTCGTCCCTTTTGAACCCCAACACCCCTGCTCTTGCTATATTGAGTAAATTAGCTCCGTTTTGGTAAGTTTTGCTTGGTACGGATCGATTCTTGAATATGTGAAGCTGTGTAGGTGGTTGAAATTGATCCAAAAACATGTTTTTAATCTAGGTTTTGTTAAATCTTTCTGTTAAACTGAAAAGTGAAGGTTCGGGTCCTAGTTTTTGTGAAGATTGATGAAATAAGGACCCGAAACGGTTGTAAATGAGATGTATATGTTCTGTTGTGAATATGGTATAATCTGAACGGTTAAAACTTGAATTTTTAGATCAAATATGATAAGAACACAGCTGCTGATCCGTTTCAGGCGAATGAGCCCAGTCGCATGCGTACGACTGAGTCAATCGCATTGTTCAAACGTGCAACTGAAGTTCAGTCGCATGAACCAATCGTACGAATGGAGCTCATTCGCACAAACCCTGTTATAGCTCATTCGCACCTCTGTCGTATGGTTCATTTGTACGACTAAGCTCAGTCGTATGTTCAGTCGTACGAATGAGTCCAGTCGTATGGCCTTAGTCGTGTGAAGTGATCAGCTAGGGGTGGTTTGGCTAAGTTAGGGTTGTTGTTTTAGGTTGCATTGAGAAAGAGAAGTTTTAGCTGCCCTAGTGTATTTGGATTGGTAAACACTTGTTGGAAATATTAAGGTGAGTTCTAATTGCCCTTTTTATGTGTTAATGTCGTTTGATAAATGTTGTTTGACAAAATCGGGCACTGGCATGCATATAAATAAATAAAGATGTGAATATGAGTCGAACGTGGTAAATTGTGGTTAATGGCGAGGTGGAGGTTTGACCCACCAAACTATAGACGGAGGTTTGACCCGTCAACGCCATTTATAGACGGAGGTTTGACCCGTCAACGCGCGAGGTGGAGGTTTCACCCACCAAATTCTAGACGGAGGTTTGACCCTTCAACGCGCGAGGTGGAGGTTTCACCCACCAAATTAAAATTGATTAAAGATGTCCATAAATACCATGTGGGTATTCGATATGTATATCAATACTGGGATAAATAAATGGACTGATGAATGTGTGTGTGGATCATTTGGTGTGATAACAATTGATGAATTCTTACTATTGGAATGTGGTGTATGTTAGAACTCACCAGTTTATCTGATTTTGTGTTTGTTTTCTAATGCATGCCAGGTAGTAATAGAGGTGCTCGTGATGGTCCCCCACAGAGTTAGCTTCCGGTTATGGTGTATGATACTGGCCACAAATGTTGGGTTTTTGGGAATGAAGTACTTGAAGTTAACTAAGTTTTGAAAAGTCGGATAAAGTCTTGTGAATATTGTTAACGATGTAAACAGTTTTAATATATATAAAATTCCGCTGTGTTTGTAGTCTCTGAGTTGTTATAATAACCCAACTAGTAGCACCCTCATTATTATATTATATTGTTATGAATTTTGAGGGTGTTACAAGTTGGTATCAGAGCCATAGTTAAAGAGATTTGAACATTTGATTGTTTCAAACTTTAACTGAAAATATGGAAAGTGCCAGTATCTACAACCGGAAGTGGGGTGAAGTATTGTGTGAATGAGTATTTAATTGTTGGTGATAATTCAGTCAAGTGTTGAATGAAAGTGATTGTTGAATTAAAAGATTAGTATTATGTGTATGTGTGATTCTGTGGTTTAGATAGGGTTAGAAATAAACTATGAAAGGATAATGAGAAGAGGCAGAATGGTGTGAATAAGTAAATAATTGATAACACCTGGCCAATGTTATGAGCAATTTACATTATATGCAGCATCCTGATATCACTCATTATTTGATTATGGTTTATTTCTGATCGTAGATGGAGGAAACCAGTAATACAAATTCTAGACTTGAAGCTAGGATCTCAGGTGATGAACTTAAGGCGGCTATAGGTGATGAAGTCGCCCGAGTGTTGCGTACTACCTTACCTAAAATGTTAAGTGACCTTAGGAAAGGTGGTGAATCATCTTCCCAACCAACTCCTCCACCTGTTATTGTTGAGCCTGTAGTGGAGAAACCAATATCATATAAGCATTTTAAGGAATGTGACCCGCCTAAGTTTGAAGGCCAGAAGGATGTAGTAGTAACTTACAAATGGTTACAAGAGATGGAAGTGGCGTTTAAACTTAGTAGGTGTAAGGAAGATCAGAAGGTGGGCTTTGCAGTGCATTCTTTTCAAGCAGAAGCATTGTACTGGTGGGATACAGTGGAACAGGCCATGGGTGAGGCCGCCGTAAGTCAGATGACGTGGGAAACTTTTAAAGAACTGGTGATAGAAAAGTTTTGTCCGAAAGGCGAGATGGACTGAATTGAGATCAAGTTTTTGCAGTTTCAGGCAGGCAGTTTAAGTCACAAAGAGTATACTTCCAGATTTGAAGAAATGGCTCGTTTGGTACCTCACTTAGTAACTCCTGAGACAAAGAGGATTACTAGGTATGTTCAGGGATTACCTCCTAAGGTGAGAATGTTGGTAAAGTCTAATTCTCCTTCTACTTACCAAGCCACGGTAAATTTGGCTGCGGACATGTATGAGGAAGTTGCTGAGTCCGAGAAACCTGCGGTGAAAGAAGAAGTGGTTAGCCGTCAGGAAAGTTTATTGAGTTCTGGGTCTATGTATGGACAGAGTGGGCCACAGAAAAGAAAGTTTAATGCTAGGGGTTTTGTAGGTCCCCCTCCTCGGTGTAATAAATGCGGGAAGTTTCATAGAGGGGAATGTAGACTGAATCACCCGACATGTCGTAAATGCGGGAAGCCTGGACATTTCGTTTCCAGATGTCCAGAACTTCGGTGTTATGGATGCGGGAAGATGGGACATATGAAATCTGAATGTCCAAAACTTAGACCTGGACTGGTTCCTATTCGTGTAGTGGGAGGACCGAGTAAAGGCAGCGTGAGTGGTAGTAGCGGTACTGTGGGGAGAGCCTTTACAATGACTACGGAGGAGGCTAAGGCATTACCAGATGTTGTGTCGGGTACGTTTCTTGTTAATGATGTACCTGCTAGAGTTTTATTTGATTCAGGGGCTAATAGAAGTTTCATATCAATAAAATTCCATGCTTTAGTAAAAGTTAAACCATCAAAACTAGACGTTGCCTTTTCAGTAGAAATTGCTT
Source organism: Flaveria linearis (assembly GCA_024085815.1). NCBI lineage: Eukaryota > Viridiplantae > Streptophyta > Magnoliopsida > Asterales > Asteraceae > Flaveria > Flaveria linearis. Next base: position 10,673,419 of record CM044008.1, on the reverse strand, counting down.
CTGATGAATTTATAGTTGTCAGTGAGGTAATAGATGATTGTTTTATCGAATTAGAAGGTGCAAAATTTCCTGCTAGGCTACATATGATCAAATTAGGAGGTTTTGATGTAGTATTGGGAATGGACTGGTTATCTACGTTTGAGGCCCAGATAATATGCAAAAGAAAGATAATTGTGTTGCGAGCACCAGATGGTAATTCGGTAACGGTTTTTGGTGATGATCATGATAGTGGGGTGAAAGTCATATCTATGATTAAGGCTGAGAAATTATTGAATAGGGGTTGTGAGTCATTCTTAGCATATGTAGTTGATACTGTTAAGGAGACGAAGAAATTAGAAGATGTTCCAGTAGTTTGTAATTTCCCTGATGTATTTCCAGAGGATCTACCTGGGTATACCTCCTGATAGAGAAATTGAGTTTAGAATTGATTTAATACCTGAGGCAAAACCTGTCGCTAAGACCCCTTATAGACTTGCACCGGCTGAGTTAAAGGAACTCCTGAAGCAATTACAGGAATTATTAGACAAGGGTTTTATCCGACCCAGCTCTTCGCCATGGGGTGCCCCTGTTCTATTTGTAAAGAATAAGGATGGCAGTTTGAGGATGTGCATAGATTACAGAGAACTAAACAAGCTGACTGTTAAGAATAAATACCCATTACCTCGTATAGATGATTTGTTTGATCAACTCCAAGGTGCTAATTGGTTCTCAAAGATAGATCTTAGATCCGGGTATCATCAGTTGAAGGTAAGAGAAGAAGATATACCAAAGACAGCTTTTCGTACGCGATACGGGCATTATGAATTTTTGGTGATGTCGTTTGGGTTAACGAATGCTCCTGCTGCCATCATGGATTTGACGAATAGAGTATGCAGACCGATGCTGGATAAATCGGTAATTGTGTTTATAGATGATATTTTGAACTATTCTAAAAATGAAGGAGATCATGCTTGTCACATTCGAGAAGTATTGGAAACTTTAAGAAAGAATAAGTTGTATGCAAAATTCTCAAAATGTGAATTTTGGGTAAGAGAAGTACAATTTTTGGGTCACGTGGTGAATGCGGATGGAATATTGGTGGACCCTGCAAAGATTGAAGCTGTGTTGAACTGGGGAACTCCTAAAAGTCCTTCAGAAATTCGCAGTTTCTTAGGACTGGCAGGATACTATAGGAGATTCATTCAGGATTTTACTAAAATTGCTTCCCCATTGACGAAGTTAACTCGAAAGGACGTTAAGTATGAATGGAATAAGGAACAGGAAGCTGCTTTTCAGGAACTGAAGAACCGATTAACACAAGCCCCAGTATTAGCAATACCAGAAGGTGTAGAAGATTTAGTAATATATTCTGATGCATCATATCAAGGACTGGGGTGTGTTTTAATGCAACGTGGAAGAGTTATTGCTTATGCTTCTAGACAGTTGAAGACCCATGAAGTCAATTACCCAACCCACGATTTAGAATTAGCAGCTGTAGTTTTTGCTCTTAAAATATGGCGACACTACTTATATGGAGTGAGGTGTACCATCTTTACTGATCATAAGAGCCTGAAGTATTTCTTTGAACAAAAAGATTTGAATATGAGACAGAGGCGATGGTTGGAGTTAATCAAAGATTATGATTGTGAAATCTTGTTGTGGTTGCTGATGCATTGAGCAGAAAGGAGAAGTATGAACCGATTAAGGTTAAAGCGTATAAACTTGTGATTACTCCTGATCTCATGCAACAGTTGAAAGAAGCCCAACTGGAAGCATTAAAAGAAGGAAATATTAAGAAAGAGAGAATGGTTGGTCAAGAAAAATATTTAGAAGAAAATAGTCATGGTGTTAAAATTAGATTTGGTCGAATGTGGGTTCCGTTGGCTTTACGTGATATAATACTAGATGAAGCTCATAAATCTAGGTATTCCATTCATCCAGGCATGACTAAGATGTACCAAGATTTGAAGCAAGATTATTGGTGGCCAGGGATGAAATTTAATGTGATGCAGTATGTAAATAAATGTTTGACTTGTGCCCAAGTAAAAGCTGAACATCAGAAACCTTATGGATTATTGCAGCCATTAGCTATTCCAGTTTGGAAGTGGGATGATCTGACTATGGATTTCATAACAAAGTTGCCCTGTACACCAAAAGGTTATGATACTATTTGGGTAGTGGTAGATCAGCTAACCAAGAGTGCTTTATTTCTACCAATACGGGAAACATATTCGGTGGAAAAGCTAGCTGATATTTTTACTAAAGAAATAGTTAGATTACATGGAGTTCTGAAAAGCATCACGTCTGACAGAGATGCCAGATTTACCTCCAGATATTGGAGAAAATTTCACGAAGCCATTGGAACTAGACTTTACTTTAGTACAGCCTATCATCCCCAGACAAATGGTCAAAGTGAAAGAACTATTCAGACATTGGAGGATATGCTACGGGCGTGTAGTATTGATTTTGGAGGGAGCTGGGATAGTCATCTCCCTTTAGCTGAATTTGCTTACAACAACAGTTATCAAGCTACTCTTCAAATGTCCCCGTTTGAAATGTTGTACGGAAGAAAATGCAGAACTCCACTGTATTGGGGAGATATGGGGCAACGCGAATTGGGAAATAGTGAAATAATTGAAGAAACAATGTCAAGGTTTAAAGTAGTCAGAAATCGTATTAGAGAAGCAAAAAGCAGGCAGAAATCGTATGCAGATCGTAGAAGAAAACCATTGGAATTTAAAGTTGGGGATTTCGTCTTATTAAAAGTTTCTCCATGGAAAGGCATTATTCGATTCAGAAAGAGGGGCAAGTTAAGTCCACGTTTTATTGGACCTTTCCAAATAGTGGAGAAAGTAGGGTACGTGGCGTATAGGTTGGACTTGCCAGAAGAATTAAGTGCTATTCATCCAACCTTCCACGTCTCTCAGTTACGGAAGTGTTTAGCTAATGAAACTCAATATGTACCATTAGATGATATTGAGGTTGATGAGAAGCTCAATTATGTTGAATAACCTGTGGCCATTACGGATCGTAAAGAGAAGAAAACTTAAAAATAAGAGCATTAGCTTAGTCCGGGTGCAGTGGGCACATCGCCAAGGATCTGAGTCAACCTGGGAACCAGAAGAGGAGATGAGACGAAACTACCCTCATTTGTTTTAGTCAGGTTTCGAGGACGAAACCCTAAATAAGGTGGGTAGACTTGTAACATCCAAAAAGTTTGATAATTATTTATTTATTAGGATTAGTGTTCAGTCGCACGCCATGCGTACGAATGGGGCCCAATCGCACGAATGAAGGGCGTATGGGCTCAGTCGTACGATTGAGCCATGCGAATGGGTCCAGTCGTACGATTGAGTAAGTCGGCTAAAAATTGGCATGTAGCATAAGTAAGGCGGTTAAGGGTGTTAGAAGCAGATTTTATCTGCTATATTCTCACCCTCTCGTCCCTTTTGAACCCCAACACCCCTGCTCTTGCTATATTGAGTAAATTAGCTCCTATTTGGTAAGTTTTGCTTGGTATGGATCGATTCTTGAATATGTGAAGCTGTGTAGGTGGTTGAAATTGATCCAAAAACATGTTTTTAATCTGGGTTTTGTTAAATCTTTCTGTTAAATGGAAAAGTGAAGGTTCGGGTCCTAGTTTTTGTGAAGATTGATGAAATAAGGACCCAAAACGGTTGTAAATGAGATGTATATGTTCTGTTGTGAATATGGTATAATCTGAACGGTTAAAACTTGAATTTTTGGATCAAATATGATAAGAACACAGCTGCTGATCCGTTTCAGGCGAATGAGCCCAGTCGCATGCCCATTCGTACGACTGAGTCAATCGCATTGTTCAAAAGTGCGACTGAAGTTCAGTCGCATGAACCAATCGTACGAATGGAGGTCATTCGCACAAACCCTGTTATAGCTCATTCGCACCTCTGTCGTATGGTTCATTCGTACGACTAAGCTCAGTCGTATGTTCAGTCGTACGAATGAGTCCAGTCGTATGGCCTTAGTCGTGTGAAGTGATCAGCTAGGGGTGGTTTGGCTAAGTTAGGGTTGTTGTTTTAGGTTGCATTGAGAAAGAGAAGTTTTAGCTGCCCTAGTGTATTTGGATTGGTAAACACTTGTTGGAAATATTAAGGTGAGTTCTAATTGCCCTTTTTATGTGTTAATGTCGTTTGATAAATGTTGTTTGACAAAATCAGGCACTGGCATGCATATAAATAAATAAAGATGTGAATATGAGTCGAACGTGGTAAATTGTGGTTAATGGCGAGGTGGAGGTTTGACCCACCAAACTATAGACGAAAGTTTGACCCGTCAACACCATTTATAGACGGAGGTTTGACCCGTCAACGCGCGAGGTGGAGGTTTCACCCACCAAATTCTAGACGGAGGTTTGACCCGTCAACGCGCGAGGTGGAGGTTTCACTCACCAAATTAAAATTGATTAAAGATGTCCATAAATACCGTGTGGGTATTCGATATGCATATCAATACTGGGATAAATAAATGGACTGATGAATGTGTGTGTGGATCATTTGGTGTGATAACAATTGATGAATTGTTACTATTGGAATGTGGTGTATGTTAGAACTCACCAGTTTATCTGATTTTGTGTTTGTTTTCTAATGCATGCCAGGTAGTAATAGAGGTGCTCGTGATGGTCCCCCACAGAGTTAGCTTCCGGTTATGGTGTATGATACTGGCCACAAATGTTGGGTTTTTGGGAATGAAGTACTTGAAGTTAACTAAGTTTTGAAAAGTCGGATAAAGTCTTGTGAATATTGTTAACGATGTAAACCGTTTTAATATATATAAAATTCCGCTGTGTTTATAGTCTCTGAGTTGTTATAATAACCCAACTAGTAGCACCCTCCTTATTATATTATATTGTTATTAATTTTGAGGGTGTTACATAATATTCAATAAACAACCATATAATCGATGTTAATCCTCTAAAACATTCATGTTTTTACAAAGATCAATCATAGTCAAGGTTAGTAGAGCCTCTATATAGGCCATAATTTCTGCCGTATGTAATGGTGGATAGTCACACATAGGAAATCAATGATTGTTAACAACACTAAGGGTTAAATCGTTAATAAGATTAAGCCCTATGTTATCAATATTCATGGTGGACAGGCAATGTGGACATGAAAATACTAAAAAATAAGCAATTATACAAAATAATAAGCAACATATAATTTAGATCCATGAATTCCTCACGTAGTTGATCCAAGGCTAAGGGTAAAGTTGCGTTTAACATTACAACCCGGTGAACTTTAGATTATAGAAAATTGGCAATTGAATAGATACTACAAAGAGATATAGTTTTGACCTTTTAAGTCAACCAAGGTACTCTATTACAACCTAGTGAACTTTAGATTATAGAAAATTTGACACCAGCTGTGTCTTTTATGATGATCATATTAGGAAAAAGTTCCAGGAAATCATGTACTAAAATCCCAAAAGCAAGACATGCATATCCCTATATTGAACTTAACATAAGAGATGAACTCTTTAAAACTTACTAGCTACAAAAAAACTTTGATATGGCAAAAGCCCTTTCATGATGATCATATCACATCAGGTTGTGAGATCTGGATATGGTAAAAGCCCTTACTAGCTAATAAAATTTCAACAAATTGTGAGTTCTGGATATGGTAAAAGCCCTTTCATGATGATAAAATCTCAAAAACAAGACATGCATATCCCTGTATTAACCTGAACTCATAATTAAACATCAATGAATTTAACCAAAATCCTAATTTCCCCAAGATACAAATTGATAAATTTAATACAATATAAATGAGATTGACAGACTAAAGACGCTTACAGGAGACTGTTTATCACGGGTTCACCTGAAAATCTTCAATTGGTTGTCGGTTCACATAACAAACGACATCAACCTGGAAGGAACCGTAGTTGCCGCTTTATATCCATCAGATCTGCTATACAAAGGGAATGATTTTCAAACAAACTCAACAGTTAATAGTAGACTAGGTTACTAATTGAGAATAAAATCACTTATAATATAGGATATGACTTCTCTCCATCTTTAGGAAACAAATTCAAGAACATGAATCTGCAGCGACCACGTGTTGTACGATGCAGAGACCCCGTACGGGTGAGGGTTGGTGGGGGTAGACGAGCGATGAAGATCGAAACACCAGATCTCGCGATTGGGTTTGCGCCTTTGCGGCCGCAAAACCCTAGACCTGGTTCGCCTTTGCAGATGGTTGAATTGGGGGTTTTGTGGTGAGTCCAATGTCAATTGGAAGCAAGGGTTCGATATTTAGAATGTGGACTAAAGTCAACTTGTACAACTACAATGCCTTTTTAATTGAATAGGCTTAATGGACTATTAAATTGGTTTGTTATATAAAACTTCTAATTGAAGTAAATCAAACTTTATCTAATTCAAAAATATATAAAAAAAACAAACAAACAAACAAACAAATCCCACTTAAGAGTAGGGTCCAAGTCTTTCCTCTATCCAGATAGGTAGAGAGACCGCTTCCAAAGAGACCCCCGGCTCGATAACAAAAGCAATAAAGGTAGGAAATCAACATATAATCAAACATACGATATAAGCTATATGATATATGCTACCGTACCCATCATACAGCAAACATTAAAACATCACCAAAAAGGAATATAAAATGAACAAGCATGCATCAAGGAAGCAACAAATTTTCCCTAAAAAGGTCGCAGTGTACTACAAACACATCAGGCCCCGTAAGAAGTATTCATACTCCCTTCCTAGCTACAGAAACCACTAAAAGTCCTTAATTTTAATTCTACGTCTCCACTCGCTCCTATCCTCGATCATGTGCTCAGAGAGGTGCAAGTGTGCCATATCTCGCCTAATTTTCTCTTCCCAAGTCAGCCTAGGTCTTCCTCTACTCTTCCTACCCTCTATGACGATGTTCTCCACTGCTCTGACCGGTGCTGCCATTGGTCTCCTCTTGACATGTCCATACCACCGTAATCTTCCCTCTCGTATTTTATCTGCAATACAAGCCACTTCTAACTTCTGTCGAAACACTTCGTTTCTTATCCGATCCAGTCTTGTATGGCCACTCATCCACCTTAGCATTCGCATTTCCGCAACCTCTATTTGTTTCTCGTGCGATTTCTTTATGGCCCAGCAGTCTGTTCCATATAGCATAGCTGGGCGTACCACGACTTTGTATAGTTTTCCCTTAAGTTTTGCTGGAAACCTCTTGTCACATAGGATCCCTGATGCTGCTCTCCACTTGCACCATCCTGCTTGGACACGGTGAGCTACATCGCTGTGTATCTCTCCGTCTTCCTGCAGGTACGAGCCCAGGTATTTGAACCTAGATGTTCGTGGGACCGGCATACCCTGGATACTGATTTGGGTGTCCTCTTCCTCGTCACCACCAAAGTTACAATGCATGTATTCCGTCTTAGAGCGACTTATCGTTAATCCTTTGTTCTCCAGCGTTGCTCTCCACTGCTCTAGCTTGTCGTTAAGCATCATTTTAGATTCTGCTATTAAGACAATATCATCCGCAAAGAGCATGCACCACGGGACTGACTGTTGTATAGACTTAGTCATCTCATCCAACACTAGTGCGAAGAGAAATGGGCTCAATGCCGATCCTTGGTGGAGTCCCACTTCCACTGAGAATGATTCTGTGTCTCCTACCGGTGCTCGCACACGCGTTTTTGCCCCGTCATACATATCCTTAATTAATTTGATATACCTCTCTGGTAACCCTCTAAGTCATAGAGTTTCCCAAATTAGTTGTCGCGGTACACTGTCATAGGCCTTTTCCAGGTCGATGAATACCATATGGAGGTCCCTTTTCTTTTCTCTATATTTCTCCATTATCCTTCTTATGACGTGTATGGCTTCTGTCGTAGAGCGTCCTGGCATAAATCCAAATTGGTTTATTGCTATCTGGGTTTCCCGTCTAATTCTCGTGTCAATAACTCTTTCCCATAGTTTCATCGGGTGACTCAGTAGCTTTATTCCCCTGTAGTTTTTGCAACCTTGAATATCTCCTTTTTTCTTATATATGGGGACTATGACACTGGTTCTCCACTGGTCTGGCATCTTCCCTGTCTTAAAGATAGTGTTGAATAGATCTGTTAGCCATTTGAGACCCTCATCACCTAGGCATTTCCACGCTTCGATCGGTATGTTGTCTGGCCCCACCGCTTTAGCCCTTCCCATTTTCTTCATGGCTCTTGTAACTTCGTCAACTGTGATGTTTCTACAATAGCATTGGTTTTGTTGCGTTGTTTGAGTTGTTCTATCTACCTCAGTTTGTTGATTTTGATTCCTATTGTTAAATAGGTTATCGAAGTAAGTTTTCCATCTGACCTTGATATCTTTCCCCTTCACCAAAACCTTTCCTTCCGCATCCTTTATGTACTTGACCATTGTCAGGTCCTGTCTTCTTCTTTCTCTTGCCTTGGCTATCTTAAACATGTCATGCTCTCCTTCTTTCGTCTCTAATCGCTTATACATCCTTTCATACGCCGTGTTTTTTGCCTCTGACACTGATTTTTTCGCTTGTCTCTTAGCCTCCTTGTACTTTTGTTTTAGCTCCGCGTGTTCTTCGTCATTGTTACAGTGTATAAGCTCTCTAAAACTTTGTTGTTTGATTCGTATCTTCTCCTGTACATTTTCGTTCCACCACCATGATTCCTTATGACCAACTGCCCTTTTTGTTGTGACTCCAAGCGTTTCTTTAGCTGCTTGGATGAGCCTATTTGCCATAACCTCCCACTTTTGGTTTGCATCTTCCTGTGGCCCAGTTTGGTTCATTTGTATGACTTTATCTCTAAAAATGGTAATCTTTTTGTCTTTGAGCTGGCCCCATCTGATCCTAGGTGTCACTCTCTTGTTCCGTTGGGCAATTGGCCTCTTGACGCGTATATCCGCCACCAACATATGGTGTTGCGTCACAACCGTCTCTCCCGGGATTGCTTTACAGTCTTTCCACGAGCTATGATCTTCTCTCCTCATCAATAGATAGTCTATCTGCGTGTGTCTCCCGCCGCTGCTAAACGTGATTAGATGTGAGTCTCTTTTCTTAAAGAACGAATTTATGATGCCTAAGTCATGCGCTACTGCAAATTCAAGAAGCTCCCTACCGCCATCGTTCCTAATACCATACCCGTATCCTCCGTGCACCAGTTGGAAATGCTCATTATCCTTTCCGATATGTCCATTAAAATCTCCTCCTATGTATAACTTTTCCTCTCTAGGTATGTCGCCCATAACTTGGTCTAAACTCTCCGAGAACGTTTTTCTTTCCGTTTCTCCTAGTCCAACATGTGGTGCATACGCACTAACTACCGTCACTACCTCATCTCCTATTACTATTCTTAACAACATATTAATAAAAATATCTTCTATTTATAAAAATATATAAAAAAACATCAAATTAATAAAAATATCTTCTATTTATAAAGTATATTATTAATATGTTTTCGTATATCAATTTGTTATTCAATATATAGTCTGTTTAATTTTATATTTTTGATCGTATAATCATGGATCCAAATTATATTGAAATAAAGTACTTATTTATAAATCTTTAATAATTTTAACATAATACTAACTAATCAACCAATTATATTTTATTTGATAAAAAATGGTATGGTTGGGTTGCTAATGAGAGTGGAAGTTGTTTATATTTGGGGAGTATAGGTAGAGGAGATAGAAATTAATTTTTTTAATAAATAATTGGGTTGGGTTGGATTGTGTATGAGAGACTTGAGATGATAACATAAGGGATCTGGTAGATTGATATTGGGTTATGTCATTGAATATGATATTTAATAAAATATATTAGGTTTTATATGGAACATTATGTATGTATACTTATTTGTATATTATCTCTAATGTGTGTGGTGCATGAAAGGTTATGTGTTTATTGTATATTAGGTGTTTCTATGCAATAAGGAAATATCTATATCTAAGATTTTTTGTGTTGTAATGTCGTTGAAGATAATAAATATAAAATATTAAATTGGTTTAATGTCCTTTGTCAAAATAGGATCATATTTCATATATTTAGATCGTTTATTTTGCATTTTCTAACTTTGTTTTCTGGTCTTCTTATCTGTTGTTTAGGGTTCACGTGTTATACTTACATAATTTTCCTGTATTTCCAACGTGTCTATTTTGCAAAGGTGCGTATCCATGTATCACTCATTATACTTACCTAAGATGTTTTATTAGATGCTTATATGACTATTCATTTCTTTTACGTTAATTGCCACATAATTGGAATTATGTCGTGCTATATGCTTTTGAAACCATATTTTATATGCCCTTCGTTGTTAGTATCATGTACATTACTACGTACGGTATCTGTTACTTGCTTATCGTTTCTAATTATTATACTATTAGTGTTAGTTGGTGTACATTTTCTTGTCAGGGCTTTTTTTATAAAATTATTTATTCTTCTTATGTTATTTTTTATTTGCATTTTATTATTATATTTCATCCAATGTGTTTTTTTAATGTTCGTGTTTACGTTCGTCCTTTAACTATTATTATGTTTTTGTTCCACGAATTTAAATTTGTTGTCTTTTTTCAACTCAGGCAATGTAGCTAGAACGATCATGGCGGATCTTTCTTTTCTTGTAATATTGTTCAAGATACTTCCAAGACTTCCTGCAAAGGTTGTTACGAAATGCAAAGTCGTATGCAAAGAGTGGTATTCAGTCCTGTCAACGGATTTATTTGCAAAGCTTCATTGTCAGTATATGCCGGCTTCACCAGATCAAAAAATTCTTTTTCTTGGTCGTACATGTTGTTCGATTCATTCGTCGAGTTATGAATCCCCTCGGTTTTCCACTCTTGACTATTTTAAAATCCCGTTCACGACTCATCCCTACCGTATGATGGTTTTAGCAAGCTTGGATGGTATGTTGTGTGTTGTTCTCAAAGACACAACTGAGCTGATTGTTTGGAATCCACTGACCGAAGTGTACAAGAAGTTGTCAACCTCCAAATCTCAAGGTTTTTATAAAATGCAATGTGATGCTGTTGGTTTTTGTGTTGATTCTTCGAATGATTACAACATCCTTCATATCAAGCGTAGGCGTGGTTCAATGACTATTTATATATACTCAATGAGATCTGGCTCGTGGGGAACAATACGTTTCGTAAAAAAACGACCATACCATGGAGCGACTTATGATTGGTCTGGGGGTACATTTTGTGGTACTGGACTGTATTTCACGGTGATGCAACTTTTGATGAGCGGTGAGAAAGTAATAATTCACTTTGATGTTGATTCGAAAGAATTTTGTGAAATACGCTTTCCAATTGTTGCAAGTGAAGGGAGTTCTGCTGATTTGGTTAGTGTGCGTAATCACCTACACGCTTTTGTGATTGATGCATTCGTTGACCGCTCGGTTGCGTTGTGGAAGCTAGAAGGTAAGACGTGGATGAAAATTTTTAGTCTTTCTAATGTCATGCGACTCCCGTTGGGACCGTCATCCCGTGCCACACATGTCAATGAAGACGATTCATGTCTTTTGATAACAATATTGGGTGAAATGTATCGAATTGATGTTCATGCGAATAGCCTTGATGGATTCAGTCGTCTCTCGTATTTTCAAGACATCCCATGCGCGGTCTATACCGAGACTATAGTTTCACCCAAGTGATTAGTTATTGCTTACTGTTTTTTATTGTTGGATTACATTAGTCATGTGTCTTTCTTATGTTCGAATGACATTTAGTTTTGATGGTTGTTTGCTTTTGTGTTGCAATGAACGTTGTTCTTGTGTTTTTACTATATTTAGTATTTTCTTCCATTGTTTTTTTGGTTATCAAATATCTTTACAAATATATATATTATAATTATACGATGATATAGATCATATTAATATTCTACCATGAAAGCCCGTGTGATGTTCAACTATGCTATAATGTCGAATAACGCACACTTTACGGATACGCATTGAGATTTACCCCAAATTAAACGTGATTATCATCATTTTCATTAATTTTAATATTTCTTGCCTACTACTTTATTATCATGATATTAGACTTCTATTTTTTTTCCAGTTCACCTTAAACGTTTACGGGTCTGGTTTAACATGGACGTCCATCACAGCGTTGATGTTTTTTCATCACTAACACATTGTGGCATTTGGTACACTGTTCCTTTTGTGTGGGTGGAGTTTGTATCGGCTGACGTTAGTCAAACTGATCTTTTGATTATTTTTATTGATCAAGATGTAAGAGATTCTCTTTCTTCCTTTTACCTAAAATCTATGTTTTTGAATAAATTATTATACTAATATTTTGAATTTTTAGAGACAAAAAAATGCTGCATTTGTCCCAAGACATTTAATGCATGTTTACAATGACTTGAAATTGGTGGGCCGTGTTTTTATATTGCATCCGTTCAAGATTGAAAGTTTCAAACATCGCGACTTTCCAAAACATCACAACTACAAGTTGGTGTGCGGTGATTTCAAGATTGTTATTGATAAAGGCACACGACTTATTCCATTAATCAGTGAAATTCCAAAAGGCTTTTATTTATATCCATTAGTTCCCTCAATTAAAACTCTTATCAACGATCGACAATCCCAAAAACTATTTGTTGGTACGTTCATGTTGTTTAATAAACGTCTACATACATACATACATACATACATACATACATACATACGTACGTACGTACATACATACATACATACATACATACATACATACATACATACATACATACATATATTCATAAATAATAAATAGTACATGCTTTCAACACACAATATGCATATTGTGTCTGTTTGGTGTAGATGTTGTTGGAAGAATTGTCACGGGCGACAGAATATTGGGTCGATATCATTTTGTTATGTCTCTGCAAGATGTCACATGAGTCGGCCATCATCCCACTCTTATGTGCTCCTTACGTTTCTCCAATTTAAGATTTTCCACATGTGTTTTACGTTTTCTAACATTAATCGTTTGTACCAGCGGTGACACTATAAAGGTGTTTTTGTACGATACGAGACATAGCGATATGTTCAAGACTTATCTAGCAATGTCAAAAAAGTCTATTGTATACATATCTCGAGTCAAGTTGGTTCATCTAGCGGAAAGTATGATATTTTTTGCCTACACACACACACACACATATATATACATATACATACATATATATATATATGTATACACATATACACATATATAGGTATATATATGTATATATATACATATATATATGTATATATGTGTATACACACACATTCATGCAATTGGTTATTTAATTTGGTTTGACTTATACTTGACAATATTTTACAGCTAATATATTGAGGTCTACCGATTTTTCCGCCATTATGTACGAACCGGACATGCCTGAGGCACGCGCTATTAGGGCTATGGGTTGTTATTAAAGTCCGTGTGCATTTTGAAAATTGGGTTATTTGTTTTCATATCAGTATTTTTGTTTTACTAAAAAATGTATGATATATTGGTCTGTAATACATTTAACCTTTCTTGGTTGTGCTAATCTTAACGTATGATATATTTTTTTTGTGATTGAATTATTTTATGTGGCCTAATGATGTTATGATGGTTCTTTTGCTACGTAATGTTAGGTTTTTCTTATAGAAACGTATAAACCTCATATAGTGAGAATACAAGTTCAACGGTACAATGCAGATTTAGCGTTTCACTCTATTGTCTTTCTTAGTGGTAAGCATTGATGGATTTATTATTAATAAATAGATGTATTATTAATAAATATGCATCATTATATATACGATACAAACAAAAACCAATTAGCATTTATATATAACATATAAGAAGGTTAAGGACATGTGTGCAATAGATATCTTATGACCACTAAATACGTTTTTAATGTGTTTATCAAATTAGATTTGCGGTAAATATTTTAAGTATAATTATTGTATCAGTCACTATGGCTTCAGTGGACTTATATGTAGAATGTGTTTATTTTTTTATTCGACTTGTGTCAAGCCTTATAAGCCACGACATTTGTCTTTTTAATTGTCAAGGCATCATACGTTGTCTTTTAAACCATACGTAACGTATGTGTGATGTTTTTTCGCACAACAGAGCATATAATGGAGGTTCCCCGTAACATTCAGTCTGAGTCATGTGACTCTGATGTACTCTCTCCAACGCCTTCTCAGGGAACAAATGTTTCTTCCTATGGTGAGCTCCATGAATGTAGGAGGTGTCCTGGCCGTCCTCGCCTACGTGCAAGACCTGTCGCTTCTACTCCTATGCTTGGTAGCAGACAACGTCGATGTTATGGTTAGCTTTAGTTCGTTCATACATATTTTATGATTTCTTCCGGACCTCTGTCTCTTGGTCATACGTTATGCTTTCATTCTACATAACAAACGTATTCGGCTTGCAATCTAGATAGACTGTTAGATTGATGTAGCCTCTTATGCAGATGGCGGACGAGACAATAACGGAGTTCATTACGATAGTACAACAAACATTGTTATGCCATCTCCGTTAAATTCATCACTTTCACATGCATGTGTACGAGGATCTTCTTCTCAACAACACATTCCATCTCATGGCCATGTGTATGCTGATGAAAACAGACGACGTACATCTCATACGTTAATCTGTATAATTATTGAAGAATTAATATGTCAGTCATATTGTTTGCTCACAATTGCCATTTTTGTAGGTCATACATCATCGTATTGGATTGCGGTGATGCAGATCGTGTTTGTGTGCATTGTGAGGCATTTGTTTGGTACGCCGAACGGTCTGTTAAAGCGTTCTCGCCAAGGCATCCAAAGTTTTCCTTGTGTTGTGGCCAAGGAAAGGTCATTCTACCATTCCTCCAACATCCTCCACAACTGTTGCTTCAGCTTCTTGGCAACCACGGTGACCACCGGTCGAAGGTCTTTCGTGAAAACATCAAACTTTTAAATGCGATGTTTGCATTCACTTCTACTGGTGGGAGAATAAGTACTGAATTGCATGATGGTCGTGGTCCATACACGTTTCGTTTAAATGGACATAACCATCATAGAATTGGGTCTTTGTTACCTACGCATCCTGATGGTCGCCCGAGGTTTGCCCAATTATATATCTACGACACTCAAAATGAGATTGACAATCGTTTTTCGGCTTTACGAAGCTGCATTTCTCCCTCAGCCGATGAACGCGTGCTTCGATCTTTAGTGGCTGACTTAACGGTCATGCTTGATCATTATAACGTGTTAGTGCAAGCATTTAGAATGGCCAGGGAACGGTTTGACAACACGTCAATGCATCCTGTTAGAATTCGCTTGATTGGAACACGGAATGCAGAACATAGATAGTACTCTTTACCTACTGCCTCTGAAGTGGCGGCTTTGATCCCGGGTGATGGTAATCCTACTGATTCACGGGATGTCCTTATTGAAGAGCGTGGCACTGGCATTGTAAAGCGTATATCTGAGATTCACCCCAGTTTTATGGCGTTACAATATCCTCTATTGTTTCCATACGGTGAAGATGGTTTTCATGTGAACATTCCTCTACATGTTACTACAGAAACAAGTAATCGAAAAAATGTATCTATGAGAGAATATTATTCTTATCGTTTACATGTGAGGAGAGATGAAGGAAGGACATTGCATAGGTCGGGTCGTCTGTTTCAGACTTATGTGGTCGATGCTTATTCAGCTGTTCTTGAGCATGAACTGGATTGGTATAAGAGAAATCAAAATACAATTCATTCAGATCTCTATAATGGTCTGCATGATCGTATTGCA
Organism: Flaveria linearis; assembly: GCA_024085815.1. NCBI lineage: Eukaryota > Viridiplantae > Streptophyta > Magnoliopsida > Asterales > Asteraceae > Flaveria > Flaveria linearis. Next base: position 10,657,684 of record CM044008.1, on the reverse strand, counting down.
GAGGGAGAAACATTTGGTGGATCAATTGGTCAGCGTGTCATCTTGCCTGCATCTTTTATCGGGGGACACAGATACATGCTTCAACAATATCAGGATGCAATGGCAATTTGTCGTTGGGCTGGGAGTCCAGATTTGTTCATCACCATGACTTGCAACCCTAAATGGTCCGAAATTGAGCGCCATATTAATGCGACAACACCTGGCCTAACTGCATCTGACCGACCTGATATTATTGCTCGTGTGTTTAAGATAAAACTCAACGAGCTTATGAATGATGTACGGAAAAAGAACCTGTTTGGTCGACTAAAAGCAGGTTCGTTTGTTGTTTTTTTAGTTTTGTAATCAAAACATTTTTTTTCAAATTTTTGTACATTAGCTAAAGTATTGTCTTATGTTTAGTTATCTATACGATCGAGTTTCAGAAACGAGGTCTCCCGCATTGTCATGCTTTGGTTTTTCTACAGCCAGATGATAAGATTGGGACCACCGAATGTATTGATAGATATGTATCTGCTGAGCTTCTATCAGAATTAGATGACCCTGAAGGTTTTGCTGTTGTTCGTATGCACATGATGCACGGACCATGTGGCATTTTAAATCCTTCAAGTCCTTGTATGCATAACGGTCGTTGTCTTAAAGGATACCCGAAGAACTACTGTGACGAAACGTTCATTAGGCATGATGGGTGGCCGTGTTATAAAAGACCTAACAATTCAAGAGTTGTTAAAGTTGGTTCTCAGCATATTCAGCTTGATAACAGATTTGTTGTTCCTTATAATCGTGATTTGCTTGTAAAATACGCCTGTCATATTAATGTAGAGTGGTGTAACCAAGGTATGCTGGGGAAGTATCTGTTTAGTTACCTAAACAAGGGTCCAGATCGTGCTACTGCCATTTTAGAGAATGGTCAAAATCGAACGGCTTTTGCATCCTTATTGCATAATGAAAACGAGATCGAAGAATATATAAACTGTAGGTATATTTCTTCATCAGAAGCATGTTGGAAGTTATTTGGATTTGACATGCAGTATCGTTCTGTTTCTGTTGAAAGACTACCATTTCACGAAGAAGGGTGTAACAGGGTCTATTTTCGTGATAACGACCAGCTTGCTAATGTTGCCGCGCGGACCACGGCTGCCATGTCAAAGTTTACTGAATGGATGCATGCTAACGAATTGTATCCGGAAGGTTGTCTTTTAACGTATGCCGAGTTTCCAACAAAATTTACATGGCGTGAAAATGATAGAGCATGGCGGCCACGCAAAAATGGGTTTGCTATCGGACGAATTTATTATGTGAGTCCTTCTATGGGTGAGACATACTATCTCCGTATGTTATTGAATATTGTGCGTGGCCCCTTATGCTTTAATGATATTCGTACCGTTGATGGGGTTGAGCATCAATCATATATGTCGGCATGCAAGGCGTTAGGATTACTAGGAGATGATGTTGAGTGGGTTGAGTGTATACGTGAAGCTTCACATTGGCGGTTAGGGAACCAGCTCCGTGAACTTTTTGTGTCGATTCTGTTGTTTTGTACTGTTAGTGATCAAGCACGATTATTTTCTGATTGCCTACCTTTCTTATCAAAAGATGTTGCTTACAATCAACGTCGAGTTCTACAGAGTGAAGACATAATTTTCACAGATGTTGAACTTCTTAACTATACGTTGATTGAGATAGAAAAGATTTTAGTAGGTAACAATAGGTCTTTGGTGGACTTTCCTAATCTCCCTCAAATTGATAGTTGCTTGGTGAATGTTACACGTAATTGATTGATAGCAACTGAGCGTACTTACAACATTCAAGAGGAAAGGATAGTTTTTGACAGCCTACATAGTGGGTTAAATATCCAGCAGAAGGAAGTTTATGATTACATTGTTGGTTGTGTTGATAATAGGACGGGTGGTGTTGTGTTCGTGTTTGGTAGTGGGGGGACGGGGAAAACGTACTTGTGGAAGACGCTTATTGCTTGTATTCGTGCGCGTGGGCAAATTGTCTTGTCAGTTGCCTCATCTGGGATTGCTTCTTTATTACTCCCCGGTGGACGAACCGCACATTCTCGGTTTAGGATACCATTTGATCTTGATAAGGATTCGTGTTGTTCAATCGACGTGGGGTCCGATCTAGCAGAGTTAGTTGTTGCTTCTACACTTATCATATGGGATGAGGCGCCTTTGCAACACCGACATGCTTTTGAAGCTGTTGATCGGACGTTCAGAGATATCTGCAAGCATAATATTCATGGGGCTGAAAATCGAGTTTTTGGAGGAAAAGTGGTTGTTCTTGGAGGAGATTTTCGTCAAATTCTTCCGGTGATCCCCCATGCCCCTCGTAGTGAGATCGTTGCCTCAGCTATCAACAGATCATCCATAATTTGGGGTGCATGCAAGGTGTTTTGTCTAACTTGTAATATGCGCTTGCATCGCCCGGGTATTAGTGGCACTGATCTTATTGAACAACAAGAGTTTAATAAGTGGATTTTAGACATGGGGGCCTGGCGATTGCCCACTATCTCATTAGCAGGCGAAGACGAGGCCACATGGATTATCATACCACGTGATCTTTTGATCCCTATTGCAGATGATCCTATTGAGGCCGTCGTGTCTAATACTTTTCCCGACATTGAAGAGAGATTGAACGATATTCCTTTTCTAAAGGAGCGTTGTATTTTGTCATCCACTAATGATGAGGTTGATAAGATCAATCTGCATGTTCTTAATAAGTTGCCCGGCAAAATTAACGAGCTGTTAAGTGCTGATTCCATATGTCCAAGTACAAACAACTTTGAGGAAATGCAAACTATGTACCCTACTGAGTTCCTCAATACTTTACATTTTTCTGGGGTTCCTAATCATGTGTTACAGTTGAAGGTTGGTGCACCAATTATTTTGCTACGTAATTTGAATTTAATAAAAGGATTATGCAATGGGACTCGACTAGTGGTCACTCAAATAAGTCGACGTGTCATTGAGGCAGTTATTATTACTGGTACACATGTTGGAGTAAAAGCTTTTATTGGAAGAATTGATATGACTCCAACCACCACATGCTGGCCATTTCATTTCAAAAGGAGACAGTTTCCTATTAAAGTTTGTTTTGCTATGACAATCAATAAAAGTCAAGGGCAGACGTTTAATCATGTTTGCGCTTACTTGGTGAAGCCTGTTTTTACTCATGGCCAGCTCTATGTTGTTGCGTCTCGTGTTACATCTCGTGCTGGCCTGCGGTTTTACGTTGATAATAATGGCAAGTGTGATGACCATCTAACAAGGAACGTTGTTTACAAAGAAGTATTTTACAACTTACCTCTCATGTCAACAAATGTATTCGTGGGGTCGGGTGTTTAACACGTTCATATATTCTGATACTTTCTATTATTATTCTTTTAAAGGTAGCATTTTATATTTGATTTTTTTTAAAACACATAGGCATCATTTTTTTTGTGTCCTATTTTAATGCTTTTATATATGTTTATTGTGGCATGTAATATCATGTTTATACTTTAACGTGCACGTAACTATGTGTATATGTATTCATTATTTCTCCCACAATTGCAGGTTTGCTTTTTGTGTAATGGCTTACCGTTACATTTCTGATCTGAGGCCTAACGTTACCGACAAGTGGCAAGTCACCGTAAGGGTCTCCCGTTCTTGGACGACATACAATCCAACTACGAACCGCAAGTTGTCGTTTGATTTGATTTTTTCGGATGAACGTGTAAGTGATCGGCATCTGTTATTTTGCTAATCATTCAACATAATATATATTTTTAATATTTCTATGTTGTGTTTTAGGACTGTTCAATTCATGCAAGAATTCCTTACCAACTGATGCATCTTTTCACTAAGCGTTTGGAGGATGGATGCGTATATAGGATACATCGATTTGTCGTTCTTCCGTATGAGTCATCGTATCGACCCATACGATGGGAGAGCTTTATTCAATTTACACGTGTTACATCAATCATGCCCTCAACGGTGCACCCATCTTTGTTTCGACGCTACGTTTTCGACTTTGCCCCGTTTAGCATCCTTCGAACCCGTGCTAACGATTTTACATACCTAACAGGTTTAGTATTATTATTGTTTCTTTTAGTTTATGCGTTCGACACTAATTGTTTGATAAATGTAGATGTTATCGGTGTTCTTCGACATTGGGGCTCGGTGGATAATGAATTTAGGTCTTTCCAGTCATGTAACCGGGAACTACGTCAAATTGTCTTGGCTAATGATTCGTGAGCTTTTTGATAGACTTTATTTTTTACCTTACTAATGATCTATCTTTATCCAGTTGTTTTTTTACGATCTTAATTAACTATGTCTAGCGGTGATGAACTCAAAGTTTCCTTATTGGGACAAGATGCGCTTAAGTATAGTGATGATGACATTCGTGGATATGGCAATAATTCAATTGTTGTCATTTTGACCTCTTGCAAGGTTGGATTGTTCGGAGGTATGTTATTCAAATTATAAAAAAACGTTTTTATTCATGTTTCTTAGTACCTCTTTTCATAAATTTATTTGATTATCTTATTAGGTGCTCCATGTTTGACGTCGACGGTGGCAACTCATTTTTATATTAACCTGCCGCTCGATGTTTGTGACGCCTACAAGAACATGTAAAGTTGTCTTTACATTCAAATTTATTTATGACACATAACATTTATTATGCTTTTTACCCGTCTCATGTATTTTTTTAGTATGTCATCCGCTATTACAATCAGTGAAAATGCACCCAAGAAGATAGACTCCCATGTTAGTTGCGTTGCAGATGTCTATAGTTGTCTTCAAAAAGGCGTTCCGGAGGTATTTTTATTTTTATTTTTGTTTTGTAGACAATTGTTGTTTAATCATTATGTGTGACTCACTTGTAGCATTTTATTATTGTGATTTATTGCAGGGAACTGTCACACCCTCAAAATCTGCTAACGGGGTTTTACCGTCAGCCGTGTGACACAACCAGGATCTCAGATAAGCATCAGTTACACCAAACGACTCGATAATTACAAATCATATAAGTTGTTTAATTTTAATGAAACAAACCAAATATATTTAAGTTGTGCGGAAGCGAAAACAGTGAAACATTTAACAATAGTTTTGGAACACGCAAACACGCGTCCAATACAATTTATGTAAAGTAAATGCAAATTAAATCTTGAAAACAGTTTGAGATGAACGCGGAATGACATGCAGTGGATGCTGTGCTCCTAGACGTGCCACATCAATGTCCTGAGAGAAAACATGCAAAAATCTCAGTACAAGACTGGTGAGTTCACAGGTTTATCAGAAAACAGTAATTATCAGTAATGAAAATCCCCGGATTGTGTGATCCGATAAATATGTAATTCCCGGATTATGTAATCCGTCAAGTATGAAATTCCCGGATTATGTAATCCGTCAAGTATGTAATTCCCGGATTATGAAATCCGTCAAGTATGAAAATCCCGGATTATGTAATCCGTCAAGTATGTAATTCCCGGATTATGTAATCCGTCAAGTATGAAAATCCCGGATTATGTAATCCGTCAAGTATGTAATTCCCGGATTATGTAATCCGTCAAGTATGAAAATCCCGGATTATGTAATCCGTCAAGTATGTAATTTCCGGATTATGTAATCCGTCAAGTATGAAAATCCCGGATTATGTAATTAAAGCATATAATGGGTAGCTAGTCCAAAATGATCACTATGTGTATGAAGTCGCGACCGAGCTGACATGTAATCAAATAATAAAGTAGGCCCGATTGTGGATCACACACCACAACCTTTAACAGGCTAACTGTTCACCCGTTTGCGAACGTTATGCTAGTGCGACTAGCCCGGGTGGGGTATGTCACTCCCAGTAGATCTACTAACAATCACCTCGCTATTTGCATATTAACGGTCTGAAGGGCAAAGTATAACACCATAGTACCAAGTATATGCAGTATTACAAAAACCCAATGTAATGTAACGTTTATGAAAACAGCATGTTTCTCTCCCCCAAAAAGAGTATAAAGTAAAAGTGGGGCTGTAAACTCACCTTGAATTGATGTAATGAAATGAACAAGAGCTTCAAAGAATAAGGGTAATGCACGATCAAACACGAGCAATACCTATTATTAATTGTAATTACGTCTTTAAGATATGCGCAACGTGAATAGATATATTTGGTTGGATTTGAGTCGGTTTGGGTTTGACGCACACGATTAAATATATCTATATTCTTTGTAATCTTTTGAAATGAATATTATTTAACATTGATTATGATTACACATAATCCAATAATAATTTAATTAAAGTATAAAAATATCATCTATAATTGCGTTTGTAATTAATTGTAAAATTAAAAGATGTATAATTTCTATGATTTCCTCAATTATTTCATAATTACCCATAATTTAGAGTTCATTTTTATAAACATTGTTATTTAACATATTTATAAATATTACTTTATAAAAGAACTATTAAGGTTTTTAATTAAAATAAATTTACAGAAATATTTATTTAACCTTTAAAATAAGAAGAGTTTATAAAAATTATTTTTATAATTTTTAAGAATTTTTATTTATCTTTCAGAGGCTTAAAAAGCCTTAAAAAAATTAAATGAGGTGGCCCGGGGTCGAACCCGGGACCTCAATGTTGAGATGGAAACATGGAACCAGTGAACCAAAGGCACAAAGCAGCAATGGTTCTTGGTTTGAAATCCTTTTAAACAGATTCGCTGAAGTTTCCCCAAACCTTATGAACCCTAGTTCCAAAATCGATCAAATTGAACATCGATTTGAATCTGTTAACAACTGTAATCATGGGGCGTTCATTCCCCATGTTAAACCGAGTGTGTAGGTGTAATTAATTACCCGATTGGTGATGAATTGATGATGAATGGATTATGAACAGCCCGCGACTGAGACTGAGTTCAATTGCTGTGCAAACGACTGATATAATCAAATTAACCTCGTGGACAGCTTCGCATGATGATTTTGATGCAAAGCCCTATGTCAATTGCAAGTTAGAAGGGCCGGAGGGTGGTGTTCTATAGAGTTGCAGGTCGCGAAGAAGAAGGTTTGATGAACGGGTGATTTCGTGTGTTTTCTGGTTGAATTAAGCTCAAAGGAAGGTTTTAAATAGTCATAAGATTGTTAGTGGGTGTTCAATTTTGATTATTGTTTAGTTTTAATGCGTGATATGGTGGGTGGCCGGCCGAACATTCGGTCGAAAGTGGGTTCGGTGGATTCCGCACTACCATTTCTAAATTAACAGAGGGTCCGAGTTCGAATCATCCTCGTGAACATGTCGGTACCTTTTTGATTGAGTTGAAACCGTGTAATTCGGGTGTTTGGTTCTCGCCGGAGCTTGGCCGGAATTTCGAAGGGGAGACGGGCGGGTGGTTTGGGTTTCAAAAATTACAGAATGGTCCCTGTGGTTTGAAGTTTTATTATTTCATGATTTAACTTTTTAAAACAAGTTTCAAAATTTACAAAAACCACCCCTTGGACTTTATAAATTAAATTTAATAATAAATTCTTATAATTTATTTATAATAATAATATTTTCATTATTATTATTATTATCATTATTATTTTTAATAATAATATTATTATTATTATTATCATTGTTTTTATTATTATTAATAGTATTCGATAATAATAAAAAAAATATAAATACTAATTTGTAAAATCACCTAATTATTATATTAAATAAAAAAAAATTTCCGGGTTGTCACATCATTCCCCTGTTAGAGGAATTTTCGTCCCGAAAATTAAGATGTACTGGCAGCATCCTTGAACAGGTTAGGATACTTGCGCATCATTTCGTCCTCTCGTTCCCAAGTGAACTCAGGACCACGCCGGGAGTTCCACCGAACTCTGCCAATCGGAATTTTTCTATGCTTAAGTTGTTTAACTTATCGATCCATAATTTCCAGAATATAATCTCGTGGTAAGGTGATAAGACCAACAATGATAAGAAAGGTTGTCCGTCGGAATTTAAGAATCCCAAACGTCACTATATGAAACAATCTTAACGCATATATTGTGAATATGTATTTCTCCTTTGACCAACCATCGGTCTAAGAATAATACGCTATGCGAAGATCTTGAAATGGGTCCACATTGATGGTTTAAGAATATTATTAAATGAATCAATCATTCAGAATAATGATTGATGTTTTAACGTCATACCACGATGTACGAATATGTGAAACAGATGCAGGTTAATTTCTTGACGTCGTGAGATAATGGGTTTGCTATTACATAAAGATTACTCTGAACGTTTCCTTGGTGGGTAAACTTGATAGCATTGCTGATCAAGTGGGTGAGAATTTGTCTAATCCGTAAAACATCACCATTAACCTCCCCATCTTTGCTGAACACGGGTTCATCATATATTAAGAATGTTTTGGCTCCAAATAACTCAGTCTCAAAAGTAATTCCTCTCTTTGCTGGTAACTCTCTCCAGAACTTCTCTTTTAAAGTCTTGTTGTTCAATTCCAAGATAGAATTTTAATGATTTTCAAGCTTAAGGATTCAAAAGCGATTCAAGAAGTGACTCGAACAATAGGAAACATGCTTTGCAAGGTAGCAATATTTAAGTACGTTTACATACGCAGTTTCAACAAACCATAAGCACAGCTGAGAACATTTGTATGACTAGAAAGTCATGAACATAAGTTGACAATATCTTCAGCAGAGAGAGTGTTTAGGAAGGCTACCATCATACAATTACGTTTTGATGATAGCTCAAAATGAGAGTGGATAGATAAGGAATAAATGATTCCATATAGCTAGGTCAAATGAGGATAAAGGGAGATAAATCAATTTACGAAGTTAAGTGCTCCAAGCTTAGAATAAAAATCAACCTAAAACGATCGGGTCTCCTTTCAGGTTCAGAGATCATGCTTTGGTTTGATAGGTTGAACCACCTTCTCCTGACGGACTATCTTGGTTTCATGCTTCGATAACCAATTCATACAGTATTAAGTCTATGTCAAAGACATGACTTTCTTGTACTAATTACTACCATTGGTTATTTCTACTAAGTAAAATGATTTCTAAGCAACTAGGGTTAATGCTATGTTAAAGAATAATTCCAGAAGAATCAAAGCTATTATCAACCCTGGTATCAAATAGATGTGTAGCTATTGATGATAAGGTACGTACATGTAACAACACTTAGTCTGGTCAAATGTGGCTTGCTTCAGTCGTAAATGTATGACCGCGAAATGTATTACCTTGACTGATATGACCTTTATTTCCATAATTGAACTGTTCTTACTTTCTAGCTATATCCATTTCCTAATTCTGATTGTTTCTAACTTGTCCTTGGGTCCTAATCGACCTAGGGCACACTTATGGTAATGGTCGGAATTCCAACCTTCTTAATGTTCCTGTTTAACGCAAGTTAGCTTAATCGTATCAACCAACATAGCTAGGTTCACAATATTGGCATTTTTGTCTACTTTACCGCTAGATTGCTTGTTCGATCCTCCAACTTCTTTCTACTACTCACTAGATTTTCCCAGTGTCCTTCTTAATTCTATTTGGTCTAATGTCATAAGGTATGACATCAGTTTTGTCAATTCATGGAGTTTGTCAGTATAAATAGCACGACCTAACCCTACCATTGCACAATTTTAGAATTACAATTCTAACTTTTGCATTTTGTTTCTTAAGTAATAGTATTCAATCACCAAGGTTTTGAACTCGCCTCAATAACCCTATATAAGCATCACCGGTATACTAAGAATGTGCTTAAATCGGTTACACGACATCCTAATTTTTCCTTAGCATCATCCCAAAGAATAACGTAATGTATGTATAGAGAGTATCATCCCTCTTCTATATTTCCTGTAGTTCACTTTCATTCTAAGCATTCAATCAGTTCCTCAGTTACTGAAATACTAATTGGAGGAATGTCTCTTAAAATGATTGGAAATACCATGAAGGCTCTAAGTAGGACAGGACTTAAGTAATAGCAAGTGTCAGTAATGTTTTATTACCCTTAACAAGGTCTTACTAGAATTATGATCCTAGCACCCTAGGGTATAGAATAGAAAACTTGTAATACTCATGATCGTTACTTCTCCCACGTCCACGTCCTCTTCCAGACATTCTTTAAATTACCAAATATCAAAAGCTATCAGTCGTATGAAAATAGACCTTTTGTCTTGAAATGAAAAGGAAGAGAAATTCAAGGATTTAAAGAAACAGACAAGCTAGAGAATCAGTCCGAATCCGTGGGATTAACACAAATGTCATGGTTTGAATTTCGTCCAAATTCAAGGTAAGGGTGAGCATTCCTACAAGTAGAACTGATAGATAGTTAGTGGTTATGTTTTATGAAGACCGAGACTTTCTTGCTCAAGGTGTAGGAATGATGACTTATACTGACTACAATGTTACCACCCGACCAGACTCACCGGACTTAGCATGCATGACAAATTACAATTATGTGTGCACCCGTAATGGTAATTTGCTTTGCATGGTCACCCCGGTTCCTCCTATCAGGCTAACATATCTTGTCAAGTACAGTGGTCATCAATGATAGAAGTACCAAGTATGTATGTATTATATCGGGGTTGATTAATCAAAGTATACGAAAGGATCAGTAAAGTTTGGGAAATCATTGACACGCCAAGGTAATTTGACCCATTTGCCCTAGAGACCTGTGTATTGACCATAGTTTAGCACTCATCACAGAAATCCCCAGGTAAGCATACCAGGTCTCGCAATGAGATATATGCGATATGTTTGCCTTAGCCCGAGGGCCTTTTGCCAGGAAATCCAGAATACAGGTGTCTATGTGTCACACAAATCACGAAGAACATTTAGGCGATGTCAAATGCACACAAACTCTCCCGTGACTCACAGCAACTTGGAGCCACCATCCCGGTAGCCATATGCTCACAGGGATATGTTAAAGCAAAAATTTCCAAGCAACCAATTTAGTAGGCATAGCCTAGTAATCTATGTGTGTGTAACTAATGCAAATCCAGCTATAGTCTAAAATGCAATGCAGATGAGATGCAAAGTTCATTTTAGTTCGCTATAACTAATGCTCTGATACCAATCTGTCACACCCTCAAAATCCGCTAACGGGGTTTTACCGTCAGGCGTGTGACACAACCAGGATCTCAGATAAGCATCAGTTACACCAAACGACTCGATAATTACAAATCATATAAGTTGTTTAATTTTAATGAAACAAACCAAAGATATTTAAGTTGTGCGGAAGCGAAAACAGTGAAACATTTAACAATAGTTTTGGAACACGCAAACACGCGTCCAATCCAATTTATGTAAAGTAAATGCAAATTAAATCTTGAAAACAGTTTGAGATGAACGCGGAATGACATGCAGTGGATGTTGTGCTCCTAGACGTGCCACATCAATGTCCTGAGAGAAAACTTGCAAAAATCTCAGTACAAGACTGGTGAGTTCACAGGTTTATCAGAAAACAGTAATTATCAGTAATGAAAATCCCCGGATTGTGTGATCCGATAAATATGTAATTCCCGGATTATGTAATCCGTCAAGTATGAAATTCCCGGATTATGTAATCCGTCAAGTATGTAATTCCCGGATTATGAAATCCGTCAAGTATGAAAATCCCGGATTATGTAATCCGTCAAGTATGTAATTCCAGGATTATGTAATCCGTCAAGTATGAAAATCCCGGATTATGTAATCCGTCAAGTATGTAATTCCCGGATTTTGTAATCCGTCAAGTATGAAAATCCCGGATTATGTAATCCGTCAAGTATGTAATTCCCGGATTATGTAATCCGTCAAGTATGAAAATCCCGGATTATGTAATTAAAGCATATAATGGGTAGCTAGTCCAAAATGATCACTATGTGTATGAAGTCGCGACCGAGCTGACATGTAATCAAATAATAAAGTAGGCCCGATTGTGGATCACACACCACAACCTTTAATAGGCTAACTGTTCACCTGTTTGCGAACGTTGTGCTAGTGCGACTAGCCCGGGTGGGGTATGTCACTCCCAGTAGATCTACTAACAATCACCTCGCTATTTGCATATTAACGGTCCGAAGAGCAAAGTATAACACCATAGTATCAAGTATATGCAGTATTACAAAAACCCAATGTAATGTAACGTTTATGAAAACAGCATGTTTCTCTCCCCTAAAAAGAGTATAAAGTAAAAGTGGGGCTGTAAACTCACCTTGAATTGATGTAATAAAATGAACAAGAGCTTCAAAGAATAAGGGTAATGCACGATCAAACACGAGCAATACCTATTATTAATTGTAATTACGTCTTTAAGATATGCGCAACGTGAATAGATATATTTGGTTGGATTTGAGTCGGTTTGGGTTTGATGCACACGATTAAATATATCTATATTCTTTGTAATCTTTTGAAATGAATATTATTTAACATTGATTATGATTACATATAATCCAATAATAATTTAATTAAAGTATAAAAATATAATCTATAATTGTGTTTGTAATTAATTGTAAAATTAAAAGATGTATAATTTCTATGATTTCCTCAATTATTTCATAATTACCCATAATTTAGAGTTCATTTTTATAAACATTGTTATTTAACATATTTATAAATATTACTTTATAAAAGAACTATTAAGGTTTTTAATTAAAATAAATTTACAGAAATATTTATTTAACCTTTTAAATAAGAAGAGTTTATAAAAATTATTTTTATAATTTTTAAGAATTTTTATTTATTTTTCAGAGGCTTAAAAAGCCTTAAAAAAATTAAATGAGGTGGCCCGGGGTCGAACCCGGGACCTCAATGTTGAGATGGAAACATGGAACCAGTGAACCAAAGGCACAAAGCAACAATGGTTCTTGGTTTGAAATCCTTTTAAACAGATTCGCTGGAGTTTCCCCTAACCTTATGAACCCTAGTTCCAAAATCGATCAAATTGAACATCGATTTGAATCTGTTAACAACTGTAATCATGGGGCGTTCATTCCCCATGTTAAACCGAGTGTGTAGGTGTAATTAATTACCCGATTGGTGATGAATTGATGATGAATGGATTATGAACAGCCCGCGACTGAGACTGAGTTCAATTGCTGTGCAAACGACCGATATAATCAAATTAACCTCGTGGACAGCTTCGCATGATGATTTTGATGCAAAGCCCTATGTCAATTGCAAGTTAGAAGGGCCGGAGGGTGGTGTTCTATAGAGTTGCAGGTCGCGAAGAAGAAGGTTTGATGAACGGGTGATTTCGTGTGTTTTCTGGTTGAATTAAGCTCAAAGGAAGGTTTTAAATAGTCATAAGATTGTTAGTGGGTGTTTAATTTTGATTATTGTTTAGTTTTAGTGCGTGATATGGTGGGTGGCCGGCCGAACTTTCGGTCGAAAGTGGGTTCGGTGGATTCCGCACTACCATTTCTAAATTAACAGAGGGTCCGAGTTCGAATCATCCTCGTGAACATGTCGGTACCTTTTTTATTGAGTTGAAACCGTGTAATTCGGGTGTTTGGTTCTCGCCGGAGCTTGGCCGGAGGTTTGGCCGGAATTTCGAAGGGGAGACAGGCGGGTGGTTTGGGTTTCAAAAATTACAGAATGGTCCCTGTGGTTTGAAGTTTTATTATTTCATGATTTAACTTTTTAAAACAAGTTTCAAAATTTACAAAAACCACCCCTTGGACTTTATAAATTAAATTTAATAATAAATTCTTATAATTTATTTATAATATTAATATTTTCATTATTATTATTATTATCATTATTAACATTATTATTTTTAATAATAATATTATTATTATTATTATCATTGTTTTTATTATTATTAATATTATTCAATAATAATAAAAAAAATATAAATACTAATTTGTAAAATCACCTAATTATTATATTAAATAAAAAAAAATTTCCGGGTTGTCACAGGAACAATGTATAATATTGCGGTGACAATAATCGACGTTGACTTGTTTAACGATTGGAAGTATGTTCAATGCTCTGCTTGTCGTAAAAAGGTCGAGAAAGTTGATTCTGGGTATCACTGTTCGCCTTGCGATAAAAAAGTCGTTAACCCACGCCATGCGTAAGTTTTATATGAGTGTTTTTTTTTCATTTTGACCCTCCTTTGTGAGCCTAACATTGGCACAGGTACAAGGTGGCTGCACGTGTTGTTGATAAAGATGAGGAGATGACCTGTGTTCTTTTTGATGATGCCGCTATTGCTCTTCTTCATATAACTGCAGATGATTTAGTTGTTAAGAGTTTATCTGAGGTAATTTTTGATATACGTTAAATATGTTTATATCTAATGTATATTGCCTAAGCAGATTTAGAAATTAATGTTGTTATTAGAGACTTTTTTTGTGTCTTTTTTTTTCAAGTGTTATTGTGTGTGTATGTGAATTTTAGTATTGTTTTTTTTCCTTTGATGCAGGGTGCTGAAGATCCGTTTTGGATACAAAATTATTTCTTTGACGCTTTATGTGCTAGAAGTGTCGTTCTTAGGATCAAAATTGATAAATACAATTTGGAACCTCATTATATTCGTCGTTTCACGGTGTCAAAATACATCAGTGAAAAATTAGAATCGGTTGCTAGAGAGAAAACTACATCTACCGGTGGTCCAGGTATCAATATCAAAAAAGATGATTCTGAAAGTGACGAGGTTGACGAGGGCATTGAGTTTTTTAGTCGGGTCACATCTGATGAATGGGAAATGGCAGACGAGGCTTTATGGGGCCCACGAATTTCACAGTTGTCATCGACTATAACCAAGACATCATCGGTATTTTTTAAAGAAATTGACTTTGATATAATAATTTGTTGTGTAATTGTGTTCTGAAGTGTTTGTCAAATCTTCAGCCAAGTGTTGAAAACGAAGAAGACGTGATTTCGGCTAGACCTACACTACACATTACTTGTGATGAAGCAATAGTTACCGGATCGACATGCTTTGAAGACACCTCAACGCCACCGCATGGTTATACAAGGCCTAAGCGGAACATTAAGAAGCCAAAACGATTTATTGCATAGCTAAGACTACTGTTTTTATGAAACATCTTAGACATATTGCTATGTAATCATCTTAACTTTATTATGCGTCTTTTCCGTTAAATCTCTAAACCTATGTTGGTATGTTTTATTCGTTTAACCGTAACTTATTTCCGTTCTGTTTTATTGTTGTTCTGTTTTTGTTGTCTTACGATCAATTCATGATAGTCTTTATTAAAAACAAGCCTATATATGATGTCATATTGCGTTGCAGGACCCGGCCACCGGACGGGTATAAAACTAGTTAAATATATACTAATTTCTTTGTATATCAAAATATGTTATATATATTATAAAGTAATTTTTATTTTTTTGAAATCAAGAATTTTGTAAAAGGAAAAAAGAGATCGATTAGAAAACCTAATAGATGCTCAATATAAAAACAAAAGTTGCATATACAATATGAAATTACATAAGTATATTTTAAAGTTAACAATTTAAAATTATGAAACGTAAAGAGAAAACCTAATAGATGCTCAATATAAAAACAAAAGTTGCATATACAATATGAAAGTACATAATTATATTTTAAAGTTAACAATTTAAAATTATGAAACGTAAAGATTATAATCCGCCGTAAAGCGCGGGTCTTCCCACTAGTTCCTACTAATACACATCTTTTTTTATTGGGTTGGATGATAAGTGTTTAGAATTAATATTTGATGAATATCATTTTTATAAAATAAGTGATATTATGAAATATTTTTGATTATTTTACTTTCTTTGTACCGGTATGCAAGGTTGTAAATGATAAGAACATCTAGAAAACTATTCATTAACTGTTTGATGGAAAGTCCATCATGTTTGTTCGTTTATACATGAACAAATTTAACAAGGAACTTCGTTTGATTAACTTTATGAACGAACCCCGAACATATGTTGTGTTCGTTCAGTTACATTCATGAACTTATGCAATTTGTTCATTCATTTATGTTTATTTAAGCCAGCTTGTTTACGGTCATGCATGTTTATATATATATATATATATATATATATATATATATATATATATATATATATATATATATATATATATATATATATATATATGATTATTGTCTAAGTTTGAGACAAAAGACATTCACATTTATATTCTTGAATTAGTATGTGTTTGTTTGTGTTAGTTAATCACTCAGTTTGGTGAACCATTCGTTTATATGTTCGTACCACCGTTAGACCGGCTCCAATGGGAGATTTGTGGAGTCAATTTGTATGACTCACTTTTAATTTGTAGTATAATATGCATTGAGGTGTGAATTTGTCTTGCATCAAATTCTTCCCCACAAAATGCAACGAATCAACAAATGTGGGCCATCAATAGCTTTTTTCTTTTTCTTCTTTTTCTTTAAATAAAATGGTTATAATAAATTTGAAACACATATATACATTAAATATATTATAAAATATATATAAAATATAAATAAATTCCAAAAATTCTGAAAAAAATTCTAAAAACTATATTTAAATATAATAATAATATTAGAGTTTTTTAATTTTTTTTTGAAATAACGCTTATAACGGCAACTTTTCTGCTTTATTCTAACGGCTAGTTTTTTTGTTTTATTCCAACGACTAGTTTTTTTATTTGTCTTATATCAACGGCTAGTTTTTTTTTCATTTATAAATATTAGGCAAATCTTCTTATTTCATTCACACTTCTCTTTTAATCTCTAAAATACACTTTGAATTTTCTTTGAACATCTAACCTGATTTCATCACACTCAATGGATCCAAACCAAGAACATAATCCAAACCAACAACCACCAAACCAACTGAGTATGTTTACACAGCCAAACATGTTTACACAACCGGGTATGTTTACACAACCGGGTATGTTTACACAACCGGGAATGTTTCCACATCCTGGTATGTTTCAACAATCTGGTGGTTATGACCAACAACAATTCATGCAATGGCAACAATCTCAAATGTTTCAGTTCCAACAACAGTCGGTTAGTTTTTTTGTTTTATTATAAGGGCTAGTTTTTTTGTTTTATTATAACGGCTAGTTTTTTTGTTTTATTCTAACGACTAGTTTTTTGTATCCCTCTATAAATACACATATTCTTCTCATTCACTATCACACCCCCACCTTCATTTCTCTTAAAATCTCTTTCAAAATATTTGCCAAAATCTCTGATTCGAAACCGACAATGAACACCAATGGGAATAACGCTATCCACCAGATCCAACAACATTTCTCTCTTCTGATGTCCGATGATCTTGAAGAGATGGTGGAACAATACAATGAGTTTGAAGCCTTTGAGGATGCTAGTTCGTCTGCTACTACTCCATCTGGTAACAAGAAGAAGCGCAAAGTAGTAAACCGTGGTCGTAAGGATGGAGATGCCCGTCTATGGAATGATTACTTCGCTCCCTCTCCAGTGTATGATGAGACCTTCTTTAGAAGACGCTTTAGAATGAACATTCGTCTGTTTAACCGCATTGTTGCTGGTATTTCAGAACCAGGTAAATCTAAAAACTATAAATACTTTACACAACGCTATGATGCTCTTGGTGTGGCTGGGCTTTCACCTAGACAAAAAGTCACTTGTGCCATCCGTCAGTTAGCATATGGTGCTTCGGCTGACCAATGTGATGAATACATACGCATTGGTGAAAGTACTGCCAATGAATGCCTACACAAGTTTTGTAGATCTATTGTGGAGGTGTATTCAGAAGTGTACCTCAGAAGGCCAACACAAATTGATGTTAATCGTATAGTAGCATTCCATAAGGAAAAACATGGGTTCCCTGGGATGCTTGGTAGCATTGATTGTATGCATTGGGCTTGGAGAAACTGTCCAACTGCATGGAAGGGCCAGTTTACTCGCGGTGATCATGGTTATCCAACAATCATGCTTGAGGCAGTTGCTTCACATGACTTGTGGATATGGCATGCATTCTTTGGCGTTTCAGGATCAAACAATGATATCAATGTACTAAATCAATCTCCTTTGTTCAATGAGGTCTTACTCGGGACTGCACCAGTCTGTAACTTTGAAGTTAATGGAAATATGTACAGTAAGGGATATTATCTTGCTGATGGGATTTATCCAGAATGGACAACACTAGTGAAAAGTTTCACATATCCTCCAGAAGAAAACTTGCCCATGAAGTATTTCAAAGCACGTCAAGAGTCTTGTAGAAAGGATGTTGAAAGGTTTAGAAGCTGATGACGATGAACCAGAACCATCTAGTTACAATCATGGAGCAACACCACAATTTCTAACATCAATTGAGAGGTTTAGAAGCTTACGTAGTGCGTCGGAGCACACAGAATTACGAAACGATCTAATCCAACATCTTTGGGCAAACAGGTCGGTGTATGACGAAGAGGATTAGTTTTATATGTATTGTCAATTTGTATTACTTTTTATTATGCTTGCTTTCTTTGTATTTCTTGTGTTTCTTGTGTATTTGTTTTATTTGTATTGTCAGTTGAAATTTTAATGGTATTTGAATTTTAAATATATATCTATTTTTTATAACTATTTAATTAATTAAATATTTTTTATAACTATTTAATTAATTAAATATTTATTTAATTAACTAGATACGTAATTAATAAATTTGATGTTTATTAAATGGTTAAAAGAAATAATGATGTGGAAATTAAGTGGAGTTTGTAGTAAGAATTTAATTTGTAGCATTGAGGTAAAAAATATGTTTGTAGTAAGAATTTGTAAAAAGCTTATGTGGCACAAATTTGTACCAAAAATTTGGCCCTCCATTGGAGGCAGTCTTAATAAACAAGTTCAATTCCTTATGCACGAACACAAACTAGAATTTTCTTTCGGTTGTACGTTCATAAACCATCCGTAAGAGCATTCACAGTCCATTCCTTATCTTTATACATATAATTACACTAAAAATCACTACTTCTTCTCTCTCATTTCAATTAAATAATATATTTTTATACCTTTTTCATTACCTTTTCTCTCTCCTTCACTCACAACCACTTTCAAAAATATTAAAAAATTTATAAGGATTGTACAGTGATTCTTCAAATATACCAATCCACAATAACATTTTCTCTCTCGTTCACTCACAACCACTCAAAATCATTCCATATAATATATCAAACACACTCACATGATTATAAGGCACGGGTTATGAATGCTCTAAATAAGTGCAATTCTAAACGAAACAAACATAAAAATATCCACACTTGATAACTTCATTGCATGAGAATATTATTACTTTATCATATATTTCTTTCTTCACCGTGAGTTAAGCTCCGCCACGTGCCACCAAAGGTGGCAACCCCCCATACACCTCACTCTCCCGTTACAAACCACCATCACCATCATCATCACCATCATCATCACCATCATCATCACCATCATCATCACCATCATCATCACCATCATCATCACCATCATCATCATCATCTCTCAGACCACCGGAGAATCAACGAATCAAACAAACAACCACCGCAATGACGCCGGAGAGCTTACTAGCATCGGCGGCAATCAACATCGGCCTTTCATTCATCATCCTCTGCTTCTTCTCCGTCTTCCGAAAGCAACATTCCAATGCCAACATATACTACTCGCGTCGTCTCTCTCTTCACCATCCGATCTCCTTCCACCGTTCCCTCACCCTTCGCCGGTTCCTCCCCTCCGTTGATTGGATCCGTGACGCCGTTAGGGTTTCGGAAGATGAAATTCTTCATACCTGTGGCCTTGATGCTCTCGTTGTCATGCGATTCTTCAAACTAGGGTTAGCGAATTACCTTCGTTCGTTGATTTGTGTTGTGATGTTGTGGAATTTGTGTGTGAGATTATAATCAGAACAATTGCTTATTGAACGATTGGTTCGTGTTCGAGTTTATTGAAATTAGATTGAGCAGTTATTGGAGCATTCACAATGGAGTTTTATCTCTATCTCCATATCAATTGCTTAGAGATTTATTTCATTTTGCGTCTTCGTCTTCTTCTCTATCTCTGTTACTAACGTTTAAACCTTTAGAGTTTTATAACAGTGATTATTGAGCTAAGTGTGTCTAGAAATAATAATAAAATAAGTGTTTTTGAGTGAGATGATATTAAACAAAAGTCATGTTAGATTATATTATAAAGAAACTTTAAAGTGAATAGTGATTATTTGAGCTAGGTGCGTACGGAAAAAATAATAAAATAAGTGTTTATGAGTGTGATTGAGAATAAGATGTGAGATGTTAAACAAAAGTCGGATTAGATTAAATTATAAAGATTGTGAAGGAGATGCTACTGTGAATGGTTTTAGGTTTATGGAAGTTTTTAGGTAATCATATTACTTTTAGGTTTATAGAAGTTTTGAGGTAATTATTTTGACAGGATGAAGTTTTTTGTGGTGTGCTCTGCTGTGGGATTAATGATTCTTCTGCCACTCAACTGGTCTGTTTCATATGGTTCATCTTCATCCTCTCGATCTATGGATTCCCTCACAATTTCGAATATTCCTAAAGGATCAAACAGGTATGGTCATCAAAATGCTTTTAGAATGAACATAATATTGTTGCAGTGTCATCTTTAAGCACACTACAGTAGAGTTGATGTTCAAACATGCTGCTAATACAATATGCTCACTTCTTTCTATTTGACAGGCTTTGGATACACTTTGCATCGTTGTGCTTTATATCTTTTTCGGGGATATATCTCCTTCACAAGGTAGTTTATATAGTTTTTTGGTTTTTGCTTGTGTTGATCCGCATTTAAAGTTAAATCACTTATTGCATTTGTATATTATGGTGAGGTTTATAACAGGTGACCTCGTATCCCATTTGATCTCTAGGAATACAAAAATGTTCTTGGTAAAAGAGTTCAACAATTGCGTAAGATGATGCATCAACCGAGTCAACTCACTGTTCTGGTTCGACGAATTCCTTTATGTAATGAACACAAGGCTATTAGTTGCAGTGTTGATCATTTCTTCTCTAGATATCATCCAAATGCTTATCATTCGTTTCAGATTCTGTACGGTGCAAATCATCTCAAGGTAATGTGACATACACTATTATCAAGCATCATACACCATTGCAGTGTTGGTTCATATGATTTTTGAAAAGTTAACTTGTATTCACCTTTATGCATTAGTTTCAATGTTGTATCATGGCATCCTAATGCCATTTTTGTGACCATGATTACATGACACTGAACAATCAGAAGCAATTAAAAACGAAATGAGTGATAGAAAATAGTGATTGAATGTGTTTCTAATATTTGAAGTTGTAATATTTGCATGAGTACATGTTTGAGTCTTTGACACATTCTAATTTGTAAAATTTAATGACCAAAATTCAGCATTTATGCAGGGAAAAGGTAGTGATGCTTGTGAAATGGAAATAGAAGTCCTTATGTATTTGTTTAAAAATGTAATAAATAAGTTATGTTAGTTTGTACACTTAAATAATGAGTTCTACTGCAGCTATTATCAAACTAATTATTCGTCGCTCAAAAAAATACACACACAAAACTAATAATTTGACCCCTAAATGTGTGGTAACTAGAAGCAGAATATGTTTATCCAAACATTAACAAACACCTGTGTGTGCCCAGGATGGCTGATTGAAACTTTAAATCTGCTATGCTAATTGCCATATAATTATTACTTTGTAGGAGTTGCCGGTTGCTTTTGTTACATTTAGGTCTCGTTGGGATGCTGCACTTGTTTCCCAAACACAACAACATCCAAATCCATTGATGTGGATAACTCAAATGGCCCCAGAACCTAGAGATGTATTATGGAAGAATTTATCTATTCCTTATAAGCATTTAGTACTCTACAGAACCGGGGTTTATACTGCAGAACTTCTTTTAACTATATTCTTTGCTATCCCAGTAACCGCTGTCCAAGGAATAGCGCAGTTTGAAAAGCTAAAAAGGTGGTTTCCTCCAGCCATGGCTGTCCAATTGATGTGAGTTTTTACAACTTTTGTAGCGCTTTTGATCAAACTTCTATTGTACATTATCCCTACAGTTTGAATAAATGGATGATTGGATGAACTATTGTACCTTCCTTATCCCTACATTTTGATGTGTTCTCTATTCTATTAGTTAAGATGATTTATTTGAATAATTATTGCTCCACAGACCAGGATTGAGCTCAGTTATTACAGGATATATTCCAAGTGTTATTCTTAGTGGGTTTCTTTATGTTGTTCCATTTGTAATGAATGGAATGGCGGGAGTAGCGGGTTATGTTTCAAGAAGTCAACAGGAACAAAAGGCTAGCAATATGGTTTTCTACTTTTTAATGGCTAATGTATTTTTCATGAGCGTTTTATCGGGGTCTTTACTTGATCAAATTGGGAAAAGTTTCATTAACCCAGGGGATGTACCAAGCCATCTTGCAGGGGCTGTCTCTGCTCGAGTAAGTAGCTGAATTTCCATCATCTCTCTTCTTTATATTCTTTTCACTTAGTTCATTAATAATAATATCCTTGCAGGCAGACTTTTTTATGACATACGTTTTGACGAGTGGGTTGGCGGGGTTTTCTATTGAAATGCTTCAGCCTGGATTACTTGCATGGGATACTATGAAACGGTATACGTGGGGCCGAGGAAAAAAGAAATCCAATTATCTTTTCTCATTTCCTTATTATAGAGTTATTCCCTTTGTTTCTCTTTTCGTGCTTATTGGCACCACGTATGCAGTCATTGCACCGTTGCTTCTTCCTTTTCTAGTGGTCTACTTCCTTCTAGGCTATGTGGTATACATCAATCAGGTTCGATTCAATTTCATACAACACGTTAAATTCAAATTTTATAACTTTATTGAATGTTTGTATGGTTCTATTTTCTTTATCATAAGTAGATTTTAAACCTTTAAGGGGTGACATAGTGGTAAGCGTTTGAGTCTCTATTTGTTTATAAGATATAATGCTAACCGGATAATGTGTGTATTCGATCATACAGTTTCATGATGTGTACGAAACAACATACGAGACATGTGGACAGTATTGGCCTTACATCCATCATCATGTTGTTGTAGCCATTATCATCATGCAAATCACCATGATTGGGCTCTTTGGACTAAAATCAAAACCCTCTGCATCTCTCGCAACCATACCGCTCCTAGTTGTCACCATAGCTTACAATGAGTATTGCAAATTCCGGTTTCTTCCTACATTTTATACCTGCTCTGTCCAGGTACTTTTAGTCACTTCATATTCCTGATTTACCTGCTTATTAAGGGGTGTTTGAATTTGTGTTTTGGTATGAAGTTTCTGTAATCACTTTCTTAATGTTTGGATAAATATATTTGTTGCTAATTAACAGTTTTGGATAATAAGATCCATATTTAACCTAATTTGAACTGTAATTACTTATTACCATTCACAAGCTGTCCACTTTCTTCTTAAAGATGTCATATCTGGTCATATTATGTACTACTTTATTAATTATTAAGAATTTGTGAGAAACTCATACATAGTACTAATTTGTTAATTATTAAGAATTTGTGAGAAACTCATCCATCTTATAATTTTATTATTATATTTTTTCAAACAATAAAACAGCATCCAAACACTATATTCTGCAGGCAATTATTTCTACTACTTTTTTTTTTTTTTGATAATTAAGAATCAAAAAGTCAAGTTATTTTAACACTAGATACATGTCATGACTCCTGATAATTGTATTGTTGCTTAGGATGCCAAGGATAGCGACGAACTTGACAAAGATGGACCGCATGAGTCTGCTTGTCGCAAAGCAATAGATGCATATCGTCCACCTTCCTTGCCTCAAGCATGTGTGACAATGGAAGAGTCATCATCGACACAACCGTTATTATTAGCAACACCCTGATGGTTGTTTTTCTTTTCTTAAGGGTAAGAATGATTATTTTATTTACATTTTCGGGCTTAAAATGTAAGTTTTCAATTATTTTTATTGTTCTTTTTCGCTATACTTGTAATAACTACATCCGAACCCAAAAGATTTTGATGAACTCGAATTGATATTTAATTACAACATCATTTAATTGGATGTTTTGTATATATATACACGTAATATTAGACTTTTCATACCAACCTATATTGTCCGATGTATACATCATCCATTAGTGTGGCGCATACTTCCCTAGATCACTTGATTGTTTCATCGAAACCATGGTCTGTATGTAGGTTAGATCCGACCTCTTATGGAACCTTTCCAGGATCGATGTATCATTTCATCGAAATTAGGGTATATGAACTAACATTATTCTTCGGTAGGGCCCTCTCAAATGGTCACCCATCTTAGAACTACCCCATGTGAACACATTTAGTTACGAATTTCTCTTTTTATTCTCAGACGATACGTTCTGAAATTCTCTTTTCATTCACAGCAAATACGCTCAAAACTGGAGGTGGGCCGTCATTCATTCCAGAATAAAGGTACAAAAGAATACTTGTATAAAGAAACCATTAGGAATCTGAAGATAGACCCATGCATAAAGTGAAATGGTATGTTTCAGAATCAGATGCTCTCATTGTCGTTCAGCATTAGTTCTATATAAACAGAAATCGTATAATAACTTCTAATTATCTGATCCATCATAAAAATTCAAAACATCAAACAATCCATTCTAAACCAATAATAATAACATCTAATTGTCTGATCCATCAACCTTAACAAGCTCATTGATCATCATCTTCTTCACCTCCTGCGATTTCTTTATATTCAAGAAGAAATCAGTCATTATACATTCATAATTTGGTAACTTCTCATAACCTGGAAAGTAATTAACATCAACCACAAGATAACCATCTCGTTTATCATCCTTAATCATGTCAAAGTTAAATAGATGCAACCCAAGAGCCAGTCTCAGGCCCTTCGCCACCTCGTGAACAAACTCCGTCCCTGGCATCTCGAGCTTCTCATCGGAGCTATTACCGTCACCGGAGATCACTGCTGCCGATATCTTGGAGAAGCTCATAACCCCACCGGAGTCTGACGCCAGTTTCTCCATTCTCTCGCATGAAACATCAGGCAACGAACTCCGTTTCACACATTTGACGTATTCTCCGGCTACGTAAACCTTGAACACGACCCCTCCGTGGTTCACAAACTGTTGTAGGACCATGGGGGGGTCGAGTTCAAGTTTTTTGGTTAACCCTTCATGGGTGAACACTAATGACATGTTATGTGCGGTGGCAGACCCGTCAGCGAGCAGCGGTTTGACCATCATCGGGAAACCGATGTCGTTGGTGGTTTGGATGGAGTTTAAAGATTCTAAATCTTGAACAAGGAGTTGGTTTGGGATGTTGAGTTTTGGGATGTTGAGGTTAGATATGGGTTTGAGCATGGTGATGCGGTTGTGGAGGTGTTGTATGGCGGAGGGAGGGTCGATCACGGTGGCGTTCGGGTGGCGGGAGGAGAAGTTGTCGAGGTTGAGGTCCCATTCGTCTCCGTAAAGCTTGTGGATCACGCAATCGAACGGGCCTTGATCGTTTAATGGTTTTGAAACGTCGATCAGGATGAAGTCGATGCCTTTTTGTTTAGCATGGTTGATGAATGGTTCGATCATGAAAGCCTCGAACTTTCTTGCGGGTAAAGCATAACCCACACGAAAAAGATCGGTTTCTTGCGCAAATTCTAGCATTTTTCATGCTTTTGGATGAACAAATGAAGATTGATCGGTTTTATTGATGAAACAAATTTGGGTTTATGATCACAAGAATAATATATGCCCACAAATATTATTGGGTGATATTTATTGATGAATCAGTTATGGAAAACTTGAGGGATTCCTTTAATTGGAAATTATAAGCGTTGAAGGGTATACATAAAAGGTTAACGTTACCATGTTGGTTTTGAGTTCTAAAATAAAGGATCAAGGATAGTGGATGCGTATAATTCTTTTAAGACGAGTGTTTTTTATCATAAAATAATTTTATCATGATAGTCAGCTAAAATCTGTCTATTCTAATAAATTATAGTTTTTAGAGACGCGTGATGTGATTCTGCATATTTTAAGGTTGGTTTTCCCGACTAAAGTTTTATACACATTTTAATTAAAATGATTTTGAACATAAGGTTGGTTTTCCCGACTAAAGTTTTATACACATTTTAATTAAAATGATTTTGAACACTTACCGAATCGCATGCTTCTTTTCTTATATGGATTTCTTATTTTCATTTCTACACTTCTCTCTTCCATTTTAGATTAATAATTTTCTTATTTCTCTACATAATCAACGACCTAAAAATTTCAAATATTAATTTCGAAATCATTTGCTTGATTTTGCTTGAGTGATTTAAATATTAAATGATAGGAGTTTCAAGTAAATAAACTAAACAACTATATATCTAAAAATGTAAATTTTTTATGCTAATAATTTATTAAGATTTACTAAATTATAAGACTTCAATTATATCATATTTTCAAATACAATTTTATAATTTTTATTCTTTTTCATTTCTCATTTATAATTTCTTAAATATTTATTATTTCTTACTTTACCAATGGTTAATAACATCTAGCATACAAAATTTCTATAAAAAGCTAATGATTTCAAAAAATTATATTTGTTCCACTCATTTAATACATGTGGTTATAACCTAATGTTATGCATAAAGTATCTTGACAGATCTCTTTTTAAAATACTACAAAGCAATGTACAAAAAATCTCTTATCAAAATTGTGTTTTATAGTGATAAGTCCATTGTGCTTTATGGTGATAAGTCAATTAAACTATTCATTTACCATGTTATGGTTGAGAAAGAAAATTCTCTGAAGCTTTATGCACCACCATTCAAAAGCCTTGAATTCAATTACATCGGTTCGTATTGAACTTTGTTGTTTGATTTGCAAGCTAAAACGTTCTTGTTGGGAATTTTAGTACCTAAGAAAAATCATATAACGTGTTCTACAACTCACTATTTGATCGTTATGAATGCATTAGATCTATGCATGGTTAGATTTGATATTAGTTTTATTGTGATCCTCGTACATGTCGCACATACATCTCTAAGATCAACATTGTTGGGTGAGTACATCGACAGATATAAAACCATGTTTGTTTTCAAAGGTTTTCTTTACATAGAGGATGTGGATTATATATAGACAAATCGTCCCTTAGTCAAATCAGCCATCTTATGGTTAGTTTTTTCAGTTGTCTTTACACGCGAATGAGTTATATATTCACCAAGTAAATACGAGAAATGTCTTTCTTCATGGATAACTATATAAGAATATGACTTTTATGTTTTATAACCTTCTGGTTGTTTTGACCCGATGCATCCTAATCATGTTTGCTTGTTGAAAAGAAGTCATTTATGTCTTATGACTCTAAACAAGACCCTATAGTTTGGTTCTTCAAGCTTTCTAGTAACCTGATTGTTTCGCTTTTAAAGTCAAACAGACCCATTTTCGCTTTTAATGTTGAACCAATTTCTAAAAACACATACAAGATCCTAATGAAAATGTTTTTTCATTTAAACATGTAATGGTTTCTTCAAGATCATTGACTTTTAACTTTGACAAAAGGAAAAAAAAAAAGCAATTGGTTTGGTATAGTTGACCGGTGAAAATAGAAAAGTCAGCTTCATAAAAGTCTATATTGTTTACCCTATTTAATGAGCCGTCCTTGTTAGATCTAAGTTCGATCCAAAAAGAAATATATATTAAAGGGATTGTTATTAGGGCATCTATTAGTTTATAAAGATATCTCTCATCTCTTTATCTCTCTTTAATTATATATATATAAACATATAGTGATTGTTATATATAACCAAGACGATATTAGATGTGACATTTATTTTAAAATTAATAATGTAAAGAAAACTAAAAGACCGTCTTTTCTCTTGTAATTTTTATTTATAAATTGAGACCACAAAGCCTTTGACCTAGTGGTAGCATCATTGCTTTTCAAATAAAAGGTTATATGTTTGAGTCTTAATTTAAGCAAAATTGCTCTGCATTGAACCAATGGTTTTTTAAGTTGTGGATGTGTTTCACGAGAGTGAAGATGTGGTCTTGGTTAAAAAGCGAATAGGTGAGTAAGATGGGTCGTATATTTACCGTTAGAAAAACACAGATTTAGCAAATTGCATGGAAGTTTCAGTACATCAAGATTTAGTAGTTTTAAGAATATATATTTATTGTAATTTGTCAAATTGCACATGTGGCTGGTGCTGCACAATACATGCATACAAAAAGGGTAGATAAAATCAAAGAAATAGTAAAGGTAACTAATAAACTATTGTTTTTCAATTTCATTTCCTTCATTATATTGGTATGTACATATCTTATGCAAATTTTACCGTTCTTAAATAACATACTACTGCTTCTAAAAAAAACACGTCCCTATGTATATACGAGCATGTTCACTTCAAAACCAATTATTCATTAATAACTACAATAACCACACAACACGATCCTACAAAGCGCACAAAAATATCAAATAGTGTGAGAACGAAAGTGAAAAGTTCAGTATTCATCTTACAAATACACCAAAATACTATTATAAAGTGCATTATACGATTCACACTCAAAATACCTTTTATTCCCATAGAAACCACCTCAAATGTTAATATATTACTGTGGGTATAGATTCCTTTGTTCTTCACTTCTTCCAAAACAATTTTAAATTTGTAGAATCTACTCTTTTTCACCAGAGTTCAATATAAAACCATTTGATGACATCAAACAAAACTCATCACACACACACATAAACAAACACAAACACACACACTAATCGATCAAATGCCAGAATTAACACATGAAACTCATCTCTTTCGTGTAGGTTATGCATTACCTGCAAGAAAAACTCAAGCTTTCATGGTGGAGTCATTCATCACCTACGCAAAACAACATAATATCCATTTCATCCCAATTGACCATCAAAAACCACTAACTCAACAGGGTCCTTTTGACTGCATCATCCACAAGATTTATGACCACCAATGGACCCTCAACCTCCACCACTTCACCGTCGACCACCCTAACGCCACCGTGATCGACCACCCCTCCGCCGTCCTCCGCCTCCATAACCGCACCACCATGCTCCAACCTATCACCCACCTCCACATCCCCCACCTCAACACCCCACACCAAACCCTCATTCAAGATTCTGAATCTTTAAACAAGAGTGTTAAAGATTTGATTTTTCCGGTGATTGTTAAACCCCTTTTGGCTGATGGAACCACCGGTGCACATGATATGTCATTGGTGGTTAACCATGATGGGCTGAGGAAGCTCGAGCCACCCATGGTGGTTCAGCGGTTTGTGAACCATGGTGGGGTTGTGTTTAAAGTGTACGTAGCTGGAGATTACGTTGAGTGTGTGAAACGGCGGTCGTTGCCGGATGTTTCGCCGGAGATGGTGGAGAGGGTGACGTCAGAATCCGGTGGGGTGATGGGTTTTTCTCAGATTTCAAGTGTTGTGATCGCCGGAGAGGAATATTCCGGCGAGAATGTGAGGGATCCGGCGAAGGAGTTTCTTGATGAGGTGGCGAAGGGGTTGAAGGAGGCTTTTGGGTTGAATCTTTTTAACTTTGATTTGATTAGGGATGATGAGAGTGATGAGTATTTGGTGGTGGATGTTAATTATTTTCCTGGGTATGAGAAGTTATCTTCTTATGAGTCTGTAATGGTGGATTTCTTCTTGAAGATAAAGAAGTTGCAGGAGGAGAAGAAGATGATGCTGATGGAGGAGAAGAAGAAGATGATGATGCTGATGGAGGAGGAGGAGAAGAAGAAGAAGAAGGAGAATGATGAGGTTGAGAGGACACAAGATTAGAGTTTGTGTGTAGGATGAATTGAAGTGGATTAATGGTTTTGTGTTATGAGAAGTTATTTGAATTTCTTTTCTTTTTCTATAATAATTGAAAATGTTTTTGAATCTAGGTGATCTGTTGTTACTAATAGCGGATGTGAATAGCGTTGTCATATGGGTGTTGATGGAAGACCCATGCCACGACAACATAAATATATGTTATTGGAATGGTGGATCCGTGTTAGGATCCTTTGTGATATCGTAAATATTTTTACAACCGCAAGAACAACAATTAACGTATAAGTTCTTTTATGTTTTATACAATAAATGATTAAAATATAATGTTTAATCGTCTCTCTTAAATTCCAATTGGAAAATAATGAACGGAATTCTAATTTTAACATGTGTAGGTAGACAAATAAAAAAGAATTAGAAAATATAAAAACATTACTTTGATGGGTTTTTATAGAACTTTGATGGTTGTTAAGATATGAAAACATACACAAGCATGTGTTAAAAGTATAAAATTTAAAAAATATGAATTATTAATATTAGTTCTTGTGGTTTTTTTAATATTTATAAGTTTTCAAATAATCCTAATCTTAGTGGGTCCCACAAAACAATGTCAAGAAGGTGACATCCGTAATTGGTAAAAATCAAATCATTAGATTTAAGAACACTTTTAATTTAGGGTGGTGCTGGGGACATCGTGTGTGTTTTTGGTGGTAGGCCGGTTTTAAACGGTCACGGTTAAGGCTTGCGGTCACATTTTGGCCCCTAATCGTGACCGCAAGGCCTTGCTGTCACGGTTTAGGCTGGTACTACCCGTGACCTCGTGACAACAAAACGACAAAATGGCCTGATAAAGTTGAAAAGCGGTCACCAAACCGTCACGGTTTGGCCTAACCGTGACCTCTAGGGTACAAGGTCTCAGTTTAAGGTACGAGGTAGACGTGATTTGACAGAAGGCCGTACCACGAACCGTCACGTGGAGGCCAAACCGTGACGGTTTGTGCACCAGATTTTCACCTTAAATACCTTTCCTCTTTCAACACTCCGCATCGAACCATCTCATTCGAAAAATTTTTCATTTGAGCTTTCATTCATCCAACACTCGAGTTTTTTCAGCCTTCGTCATTCCAAAAAACACGTTAATTCGAAAAAATTGAACTAGTATCTTATTACGGATTCGAGGTCACCCTCCGTGGGGGAGGAGGAAACCAACCCGTCGAACACATTTGCTCAAGAGGCGTACAACTCTTTATTTGGACAGACAGGTTACGGTGAAGGGTACAGATATCCCCCTTGTAATTCTTACGGGCATGCCCCGAACACGTACCACTCACAAACAGAGCTGGATTACGGACATCCCCCGTACCAGTCAGAACTAGAAATTATACCTGTGTCGGATACTTTTAATGGGAATGACACAGATGAGAGTGACGGTTCGGTTCACCTCAAAGAAAACCATGGGACACCGCGGAGCATGATGAGGATGAGGATCGGATTCAAAAGGCTACGGTTTCTTACAAAACCGATAAAGTACGAAGAGTTTTTATTCTTTTGTTTATTTTATTTTTTATTTGTTTTATATATTGTTTTTATGTCTAGCTTTATCATTTTTTCAGTATTTTGATTCTCGTGAAGACTTGGAGAGCTGGGCTAAAATGAGAGGACGCGAGCATGGGTGCGTCATTGTGGTGGGTCGGTCACGAAAAAAGGATGTGGAACTATTATGCAATCGTAGTGGTGAACCTAAATTCACTGGCACAAGTAGACGTACTGGGAGCATAAAGAAGGGATGTCCCTTTAAACTCGTAGGGAAGTACGTAGGAAAGAGTGACAGTTGGATGTTAGAGGTGAAAAACGAGACGCATAACCACGATCCTTTTGTGTACGAGGAGGGCCACGCGCATCTTAGGAAGTACGCATAACCGCCGTCGCACCACCACCGCCGCTACATTATCGTTTTTGGTACGTAATTTTCCGCTTTAATCCATAGAGGTAAACATAGATTTGATAGGTTTTCCTAAATATGTTTGATAGGTTTTCCCAAATAGATTTGATTGTTT
Organism: Flaveria linearis; assembly: GCA_024085815.1. NCBI lineage: Eukaryota > Viridiplantae > Streptophyta > Magnoliopsida > Asterales > Asteraceae > Flaveria > Flaveria linearis. The sequence continues at coordinate 10,625,926 of CM044008.1, read as the reverse complement.
TTCCCAAATAGATTTGATAGGTTTTACCAAATAGATTTGATAGGTTTTCCCAAATAGATTTGATAGGTTTTCCCAAATAGATTTGATAGGTTTTTCCAAATAGATTTGATAGGTTTTCCCTTATAGATTTGATAGGTTTTCCCGTATGTGTAGCGTAGTTTGTCGACGGTTTATTATTATTATTATTAGAAATAATAATAAATAATAGTTATAATAATAATAGTAATAGTAATATTAATAATACTAATAGTTAAAATAGTAATAGTAATAATAAATAATAAATAATAATAGTTAAATAATAATAATAATAATAATAGTTATATAGTATATATATAGTAATAATAATAATAATAATAATAATAATAATAATAATAATAATAATAATAATAATAATAATAATAATAATAATAATGATAATAATAATAATAATAATAGTACTAATAATAAGAATAATAATAATAATAATAATAATAGTAATAATAGTAATAGTAATAATAATAATAATAAAATAATAATAATAATAATAATAATAATAGTAATAATAATAATAGTAATAATAATTATAGTAATAGTAATAATAATACTAATAATAATAATAGTATACATAATAATAATAATACCAATAATAATAATAGTATACATAATAATAATAATAATCGTAATAATACCAATAATATAATAATAATAATTAACTGTCAACCATTAATTTTATAAAAATTGTAAATAATGATAAATACGTTTTTTTCGCAGATATGGATGTCGACGATGCTTTTATTCCCGGCATTGATGACTGCCAGTTTTTACAGTTCAAGCAGGGGACTACGCCGTACGAGCGGTTCAGGACCCTGAGAGCACGAGTGCCGGCACCGGGGACCGTCCTGTCGGAGGACTTCTTACAGCTCGTTGGAGAGCGGGACCGTTTTTTGAGATTATCGGCGAGGACGGCCCGTGTGAGCAGCTGTTCCGGATGGGCGACGATGCCCATCGAGAGCTGACCGTGGAGTTCTACTGCACCTTCACATTCCGTCCACGTGAGCAGGGACTTGCGGAGCTGGACGAGGACGACATAACGGACGGTCGTGCGCCCGCGGAGGTTTCTTTCCGGTTGTTCGGCCACCTCCACCGCATGTCACTTCGGCGGTTCGCCGTCGTCAGCAGCCTCTACACGGAGGTGGAGGTCGGACAGCCGATGTACACCACGGCCTTGATCCGCGGGCCGACGACTCCGATCAGGTCTGGTGGCCTGCCATTGGCGATGGACCGTATGGTGGTGATACGAGGTCATCTCATATACGAGACTCTCTGTATAGATACATTCACCGACTCATCGCCACGTCCATCGCCGGTCGTGGGGCGGGGACCGACAGGGTCAACGCCGCCGACCTTTTTTTTCTTCGGTGTGTACTCACACACCGACACTGCCACCTCGTGCATGCCCTCGCTGATTATTTTGCTAGTTATTATCATCGGCAGTCGCGAGGGGCGTTAGTGGGCGGGAACATCGTTTCCTGGATCGCTCGGGGCTTGGGGTACGCACACGCCATGTCCCAGCTCCCGCTACCTCCGACTCCTGTGCGCGTGGCCGCCCGGACCACCGCCACTGGGATGAGGATCGTTCGGAGGTTCCCCGACGGCACGTGGCACCTGCTCAGTAGATACCATGAGCTCGTGCCATGGGTGCCCGAGCCGTTGGTGGACCCCCCCCCCCCCGAGCTGGCGGGGGCTGAGGTCCACCTTCAGGATGCCCACGAGGCCCTTGGCGGCGGGGAGGATCAGCCCATTCCCCCGCCGCACGACCAGGACCCGCCCCAGCATCCTCAGCGCGTGTACCATGCCGTGCGATTGCTTGCTCATGTTCTTGATATGCTTCAGGACACACGAGACAGGGTCACGAGGCTGGAGGATATGATCAGGAGGCTGGAGGATATGATCAGGAGGCTGGAGGATACGACCACGAGGCTGCATGATATGATGGACTGGGTCGTCCAGCACATGGTCGCGGACTATGCCGCCCCGGGTACGCCGTTGTTGTCACAGCCACCGAGGCGGTTAGACCATGACGGTGCTGGCCCTTCTGGCGCGGGCGGGTCTGGTCAGGGCAGCGATCCGGGGATGATGGATTAGATAGGTATTTTGTTTGTATTTTATTTCTTTTGTATGTAAAAACTCGTTGTATATATATATGTGTGTAGTTTCAGTTATGATGACTTGTATATTTGGTTGTGTTTGTTTGGTTGTGTTTCTTTGTTTCTTTGTTTTATATTTGTTATGTTGATAATGTTAATTGTATATGTTTGTTTGGTTATGTTTCTTTGTTTGTAATGTAACTGTAAAATAACAAAACACAAACTCGTATGTTACGATTAGGTTAACCGTGTAATAAAATAAAAATAAAAACAAACTAGTATGATTACATAACCGTAGGCACATCTCAATATTAAATAATGATAGTAACTCCATAACCGTAGGCACATTTCCCACTCTCATACATACACATACATACACCTATGACCTATATATACATCATTATCACTGCAGCTTTCACTACTTCAATCAAGATCGTGACACAAATTTGTAATCAAGGTGCATTTCAGTCGTCGTATGACATGAGATCATTAGCTACTAAAATAAAAATAAAAAAATTACTTGTAATATGATAAATTAATAATAAACACAAAACACAAACTCGTATGTTATGATTAGATTAACCGTTTTGATAAAATAAAAATAAAAACAAAATTTAAAAAATTTAAAAAATATGTACAAAATGTCACGGTTTGGCCAAACCGTGACATATACACCTCCAAAACCCTAACTGTCACCCCATTAATTACACATTAATTACACACCCAATAATTACAATGATCCCGAGAACCTAACGTCACGGTTAGGCCTCACCGTGACCACAAGGTCCTACACCCGACCTAAAGGTCACGTTTAGTCCTAACCGTGACCGTTTGAGGTGGTATACCCTAAAAAATGAGCGGTGTGTGCAGAATTTCCGTTAATTTATCCTAAAAACCATAAAATCATGTACTATTACCTATTTCCCAAAAAAAAATAAAAAAAGAAGAAGAAGAAGACTAAGTTATGTTTGTAGGAATCTTTGTATATATGTTCCTTCTGTTGTGTGTTGAGTATGCTTTTGGTTCGTAGTCTCGTCACTTTTTTTTGCATGTTTTAGTTTGTTCTTTCTGCATGTTAAAAAGAAGGTGATCCATTTGTGCATACAAATTATTAGACAATCTATAGTGCATCAACATTTTTAACGGCAATGTGTATATTCATATGACACATCAATAACATCTTCATCCTTCACCCACAAACTTTTTCATACGACTCTCTTTTACCTTTTTTCCATTTTATCATTTTTTTTACTTTTATTTCATAATCAAATGTATTTATTATAACAAAATATTTAATTGTTCATATAGATAAATTTATAAATTGAACTACGTTTAAATAGTACATGATTAAAAGGTTTATGAATTTATAACTGTTACGTGAAAGTTTATTAATTTTTAGCGGTTCAATTTTTTTTAATAGTTTAGCAAAGTCTTTGAAAGTTTATTAATTTATAGCGGTTCAATTTTTTTAATACTTTATTAATTTGTACTCCATCAAAACCTTTGCTTTGTACTAGTGGGAGTAGATTGCGTACCGATCAGACAAAAAATTACACACGTAAAAACAATTTAACCGGCTAAACAAGTATAGCTACTAAAATTAACTCATAATAAACAATTTTCTTGTTGATCCGGGTTGAATTGGTCTTGTTTTGTTTTCGTTGTTCTCTAAATTTGTATAAATATTGTTTGTACGTTTTGAGGTTTTTAGTTTCTTGCTAGCTCCCTTATTTATGATTTTTTCGCCGTTCGAAAAAAACATATATAACTACTAAAATAAACCAAGAAGCTAAGTGGTTATTATTTTATGAAATTTTGTCACTACACAACTTTTAAAATGTTCTTAAAATGTGTACCAAAAAAGTCATAAGTTTGAATATGAAAGATGCCAATGTCTATTTCGAGTGGAATACTCAAAAACAATGAGAGAATCCCATTCCCAACCCAAATCTCTAGTGGTTTTTTTATGTGTTCTTTATATGGTGTACTAATATGCTTTCACACCATACTTATTCTTGAATTGATGGACAAAAATACTTGTTTAAATCTAATTGTCTTCACTAATCATGTTGAATTGTTGATAGATACAACAACCCGTAATGTTTGTAAAAAGACACTATCATCATTGTCACCAACTCAAACACAATCTACCACTATTATATATATAATAAATCTCCAAGGTCGGTGTGAACAGTAGTTCACACCGATTGGGACACGTGGCATGTTAGGACCCGTGGAGTGGGTTAGGCTCCAAGAAAATAGAATTAGAGGAGATGGCAAACACACTTGTTTGAGGCAATTTTTCTGAATATCCCATTAACCTTCAAAAGCAAATATTTAAAGATGCAAAACTAACTTCTAGATGCACTTTATTCGGTTAACATGAATCATGGATCCACTATCCTACCCACTATGCATGCATGCAATTAAAGAAAAGGTCAACTAATAACTCCTAAATGTGCACTGCTTCTTTAGTCTCGAAGACGGGCCGGCAACCCCGCATTCCTCTTGGGCCGCTCACTGTTGGGCTGGGCTAGATCTGTTGGGCCAGCTACTTGGTTCGTATCATTACCTCCTCCCTGAAAATTAACATTTTCCCCAATGTTAGTAAAATCTGGAAACGAACTGGTGAACTCAATTTCATCCTCCCAAGTTGCTTCCTCCAAAGGTTTTCCTTCCCACTTGACTAACAATTGTTTCCCCATTGATGCTAGTCTGGTGTTTAGAATTGATTCTGGCTTGTACTCTGTTTGGGCTTCCATTTCAAGGTCTCCAATGTCGTTCGTAACGGTGGATGTGTCTCCGAAAAATGGTTTCAACAAGGAAACATGAAATACTGGATGAACCTTTGACTGTGCTGGTAGATCCAGTTTATATGCAACTTTTCCAATGCGAGCAAGTATCTTGAAGGGACCAAAAAACCTCTTTGACAGCTTCTTGGATGAACGTGGCTCCACTGAGTGTTGGCGATAATTCTGTAGTCGGACATAAACCATATCGTTCACCTTAAATTCTTTCTCCTGTCGTTTATTGTTTGCCTGCTTTGTCATTCTTGATTTTGCAAGTTGAATGGAATCCTTCATAAGTGCAATTAGCCTTTGGTGTTCTAGTAAGGAGTCCTCGATTGAACAAATGTTGTTGTCCCCCGGCTTGTAATCGTGGATTGATGATACTTCTCTACCGTATACAGCTTTAAACGGGGACATTTGAATCGATGAATGAAAACTTGTGTTATAGGAGAATTCAGCCAAATGTAAGAATTGACTCCATTTCGACGGTTCTTCAAAAACAAACGACCGCAAATATGATTCAAGGCAGCGATTGAGTACCTCAGTTTGGCCATCCGTTTGCGGGTGGTAGGCACTCGAATGCACCAACTTTGTTCCCATTTGTTTGAACAATTCCGACCAAAAGCGACTTAGAAATATCGGATCTCTATCGGATACAATTGACTTGGGTAGTCCATGTAACCGATAAATTTCCCGCATAAAGAGTGAAGCCAAAAACACAGTCGTATAATGGGTTGGAAGGGCTAAAAAGTGTGCAAATTTGGATAGTCTATCAACTATGACCCAAATTGCCGTTTTTCCTTTCGACGCCGGTAAATGAGTGATGAAGTCCATTGAGATATCATGCCATGGTGCTGAAGGGGTCGGCAATGGTTGTAGAAGTCCGAAAGGTTTGTGGTTTTGAGCTTTAGTCGCTTGGCAGATGTGGCATTTTCGAACAAACTCGGCGACTTGTTTCCGTAATCCGAGCCAGGAAAATGATGCTGAGATTCGTTTTGTTGTTGCTGCCACCCCGGCGTGTCCTCCGAGAACCGAGCTATGGTATTCTTGCAGCAATCTATTTCTCAAGTCTGCGATTGGCGGGACCATTATTTTTCCATTACGATAAAGAAGACCATCACGAAAGGAATGAAATGGAAAATCATCAGGTGTTGCTAAAACTTGGTCCACCAGTTGCTTGCCATGAACATCCTGTTTGTAATATTCTCTAAGGTCTTCCAACCAAGTTGCTGTTGGATGAGAAATTGCAAAACAAGTATTGAGTTCCACCCTGCTTAAAGCGTCCGCCACTGTATTTTCCTTTCCGGGTTTGAAGTGTATCTCATAGTCGAACCCTAATAGTTTAGTTGCCCATTTTTGCTGCTCTGGTGTTTGTATGGTTTGGGTGAGAAGGTGTTTGAGGCTGTGATGATCGGTGTGGATATGAAATTTCCGACCGAGTAGGTATTGGCGCCATTTTTTGACCGATTCGGTAATTGCGTACAACTCCTTGGTGTACGTGGACTGTGATTGCATGGTTGCACATAGCTTTTTGCTGAAGAATGCTATTGGCCTATTCTTTTGTGATAGAACTGCACCAATGGCGACACCGGAAGCATCGGTTGTGACATCGAAAGGCTCCGTGAAATTGGGTAGGGCTAAGGTGACTAATTTTTCCATATGGGATTTAAGTTGCCTGAAAGAGTCTGCTGCTTGTTCATTCCATTGGAATTCTTTGTGTTTAAGTAGGTTGGTGAGTGGGGCTGCAATGGAAGCATAATTGGATACAAATCGGCGATAATATCCGGTTAGGCCAAGGAATGCTCTAAGGGTAGTGAAGGAGGTGGGTTTTGGCCATTGTTGAATTGATTGGATTTTGTCGGGCTCGGGTGCCACGCCTTCTTTGGATATCCGGTGTCCGAGGAACGAGATTTGTGGCAGAGCAAAGACACATTTGGATGGCTTAGCAAAGTACCGATTGGAGGATAAGGTCTCGAAAACAAACCTTAGGTGTTGGTAATGTTGGTTGAGGTTGGCACTGTAAATGAGTATGTCATCAAAGAAAATTAGCACGAATTGTCTTAAAACCGGGCGGAAGAGGTCGTTCATTGTGGACTGAAACGTCGATGGTGCATTTGTTAAGCCGAATGGCATGACAACAAATTCATAGTGGCCGTCGGTGGTCCGAAATGCTGTTTTGTTGATATCTTTTTCGGCGACTCGAATTTGGTGATATCCCGAGCGTAAATCGATTTTTGAAAACACCGTGGCACCGTGTAACTCGTCAAGTAGCTCATCGATAGTAGGAATTGGGAATCGATCACGAACGGTAACCGCGTTTAAAGCTCGGTAGTCGACACAAAACCTCCATGAGCCGTCTTTCTTTTTGACAAGGAGAACCGGGGAGGAAAAAGGGCTTTGGCTCGGTCGGATGACGCCTGAATCTAGCATTTCTTTAATAAGGTTTGTCATGACTCGTTTCTGGAAATGCGGGTATCGGTAAGGTTTAACATTCACGGTTTTTGTTTCGTCCAGTAGGGTTATGTGGTGGTCGTGGGAGCGATGGGGTGGCAAGTGCTTGGGTTCCTCAAAAATGTGATGGAATTGGTTGAGAAGATGAGATATGGTGGGGTCTGCATGGTCTAATAACATGTGGGTGGTTGGGGGTGGTGGGTTATAGGTGAGGGTGTGTAGTGAGACAACCGAGCCATGTTTGATCATTGAAGACAAGGAGCTTGATGAGACGTGTTGCCCTAAGGGTTCTCCTTTTAATGTGCATGATTTCCCATCTTTGGTGAATGAGATTTCTGGGACTGAAAAATCCGCAGAAAGGCGGCCCAACATTCCTAACCATCCAATACCGAGGATGACGTCTGCGCCCTCTACAGGAAGGATAAAGAATGGTACTTGGAATGTTACCTTCTGAACTTGTAACTTGACATCGGGACAATAGCTTTGACATGTGATACGGTCACCGTTTCCAACCATTACTGCGAACGGTTGAATGGGTGTGGAATCGAGCTGAAGTGCAGATGCTACTCGTGGTTGCATGATGTTGTGGGTACTACCACAATCAATAAGGATAGTAACCGGTTTGCCCGATATATGACCCGTGACACGTAGTGTTTGTGATGAAGATATACCAAAGTAAGCTGCATCCGATAATGAGAGGAAGGATGGAGTGGTGTCGACGGGTGGGGCCGTATCCGGTGGATGCTCTTCTGGTTCCTCACGATCATCATTATCGACAATTAGCAAAAATTGTGGCGGTGAACATTTGTGACCCGGAAAATACTTTTCTGGACACTTGAAACATAAGCCATCTTTACGCCTTTGCATTAATGCTTCTGGTGATAGTTTGGTAAAAGGAAGTGTAGGTTGTGACTTTGGTGGGGTTGGTAGCAGGGGTGGAGTGGTATTGGTGAGGGTGGCCGATGTGGTTGTGGTTTGTGATTGAGAGTTGGTGGTTGTAGGTTTTTGGAAATGATTGGTTTTGGGTTTTGGGTATTGGGCTAATATATCCTCCACTAAACGGGCCAATGCATATGCCTGATGTAATGTTGTGGGTTTGAGAATGGCCATTTCGTTTTGGATATCATTTCGCAGACCAGAAATGAAGCAATTGCGAAGGGCTTGTTGGGATAAGCCCACCACTCTATTGCTAACTCGCTCAAACTCGGTTTGGTAGGCAGCCACCGTTGACGTTTGTTTGAGTTTGAAGAGTGTGGCCTCGTGGTTTTCATATGTAGATGGGCCAAAACGGAGTTCTAATTCACGTTTAAATGCATTCCATGTGCCGAGCAGATCGTTGTTCGCGAGGTGCTTGTACCATGAAAGTGCGTCCCCGATAAAATAGAAAACAGCAAGTTCAACGCGTTCATCCTCGGGTGTTTTGTAATAAGAAAAATAGTTATCGGCTTGGAAAATCCAATCTAGGGTGTTGGAGCCATCGAATAGGGGTAAGGTGATTTTGGGTTGTCGTGGGTTACGGTGATTTGGTGAACGGCGGCGTGGTGGTGATCGGTGACGGGGAGGGGTCTTCGCACCGGAAGACTCGGCGGTGATATGATCTGTTAATAAGTTGATTTTTGTGGTCAGGGCTTGGGTGGCTTGTATGAGCTCGGTTAATTGGTTTGCGGTTTGGGTTGAGGTTGTGGAAGAAGCGGTGGTAGCGTCTATGAGAAGGCTTAGTTGTTCGGCAATGGTGGGTGTTGTTTCATCGGTGGAGGTTGTGTCTCTTCTTGGCGGCATTTGGGAAAGCTTGGATCGAGAATGAAAGCACCAATGTTAGGACCCGTGGAGTGGGTTAGGCTCCAAGAAAATAGAATTAGAGGAGATGGCAAACACACTTGTTTGAGGCAATTTTTCTGAATATCCCATTAACCTTCAAAAGCAAATATTTAAAGATGCAAAACTAACTTCTAGATGCACTTTATTCGGTTAACATGAATCATGGATCCACTATCCTACCCACTATGCATGCATGCAATTAAAGAAAAGGCCAACTAATAACTCCTAAACGTGCACTGCTTCTTTAGTCTCGAAGACGGGCCGGCAACCCCGCATTCCTCTTGGGCCGCTCACTGTTGGGCTGGGCTAGATCTGTTGGGCCAGCTACTTGGTTCGTATCATGGCACGCTTTGATTGGCTCTGGTAATTTCCTTTTTTTCTTTTTTTTCGCTTCTGCTCACCGCCGGTGGTATAGATGTAGAGAGAGAAGGAAGGCGGCGGCGGTTTACACTCCCTTTCTCTCTCAAGCGATAACTCAGGCAGATTTGATCAAAATCTCTACGGCGACTTTGACATCCGTCAAGTGTAACTTGAGAAAAACGAAGAGAGAGAAACGGGTTTGTGGTGGTGGTGAAGAGGGAGATGAAGAGGTGAGAGAGAGAGAGAGAGAGGAAGACGGTGGCAGTTTACCATCAGCGCCTCGGTAGTGTTGCCCGGCGGATGTTAGGTAAACGTCGTCGATGGCCGAGCTGTCGGTGACGGTGGCAGAGACACTGGCGGTGGCTGTACCAGACTACCAGTGGCATGGAGGTGGCGGTATGGTTTGATGATTGTAAGCATCTGTGGGCCATGACGGTGGTGCTCCGGCGGTGGTGGCGGTGGTCGTCGGCGGAGAAGGGGCGGAGGAGGCGGTGGAGCAGTAGGCTCTGACCACCGCATGCAGGTCCCAATCAACCTCCATTGTTTGACTTTAGTTGCAGGTTTTTTTAGAGAGAGAAACTTTTAGAGAGAGAAAGTGTGTAAGGAGTGAAACTTATGTTTTTTGCTTTATTTCTGGTACGGAAGGGGGTTGAAATGAAGATTCTGGTGAAGTTTATAAATATTTTTTAGTGAGAGGAAAGTACGAAGTTTATTTGCTTTATTTTTAATAAGTGAACCTTATCTTTTTTGCTTTATTTCTTTTTGTAAAATTACAATTGGGTATACGAAGTTTCAATCATAATTTTTACAAAGTTGTTTATAGTTTTTAATAATAATATTTTTATATATTTTCAATATATTTATTACGTTTAACTGTCGTGTTACAACGTGCAAATTCTATATCGACTTACTTATTATTTTAATATTTTACATTTCACGTCCGCGGTTTAACATCTCTACGTCTACTTCCATTCGATTTATTATTTTTTATTTTAATACGAGATATTTTGGTGTTGGTGGTCGTTGATTGTGGTGCGATATTGATTCTACTTGGCATTGTTTTACGCCCCGCGCAACGCGGGGGCTCAATACTAGTTATTCTAAATAGAGATACTTACACAACGAGTTAAAGAACGTTTACATTTGACCAATGCAAACCGTGAATTCTATGCTCGAATATACGATGCTCCAAAAATTTAAATGTTTAGTATTATTTGTATGCGTTCTTAGTTCGAAGAAATCATGATCACTCGTTTTATTTTTAGCTAAATTTTAAACTTTTTTATCAACCTAGTATAACGTAACAAGGTAGATATTTTCTGTGTTATCGATGATGGGTTGTTGTTTTCATCCTCTTGTAAGAATAATTTTGTTTTCTCCAGCAACTGACGTGAGGCTTACCCCCCCCCCCCCCGGGAGCCCAATATAGTTGGCACACCCGTCTGGTCCCTAGCTTTGATACCATCTGTAAAGTCCTTAAAAGCGATCGATCTCATTTCGTTTGAATTGTTGCACTTGATAATACGCGAAGACGGGTGCGTAATTTGAATTGAATCAACCGATAGAACAAAACATTCAGCACAAAATCATTGTAATTCAAATTTATATACGTTGTCGAAAGATTACAATGAAAATCGATATAATATCGATCTCACCCGAAGGTGGAAAATCACAAAACTGTGATCTGCTCGACTTGAGCGAAAAACACACAAATAAATTGTAGCTCTCGGTTTTTGATATTAAATGGCACACCCACTAACTAACATACACGCACATATATATATGCAATACAAATCGCATGCATAGTTGTCAGAGGCTGATTTCATTTTCGCATGTAAATATATTCCAAGGAGTTTTCGCCCAGCCCACGTGTATTCCACTTTCCATAAAGTTTTCGCTTGCATGCATTTTGTACTTCTCTCGCATGCATATGCGACTCGCGTACTTTTCTTTCATTTGCATGCATGCATATTCGCATGCATGCGAGTTTGCTTTCTTTCGCATGCATGAATGCATCCTCTTCTTGCATGCGTTGTTTACAACATACACGTAATCGCATGTATTCCAAGTTGTTCATCTCTTATCAGTTAAAACTATAGTGTAATCCAAAATGTTTGATCCTTACACCATCTGTAACAACCCATACACCATACTATATATCGTCTATTTTGGTTGTTGGCGCGCCCTCAAACGCAATTATGACACTCATAGATAAATGGTCATAACTTTTCCATAACCGAAATACAAGGATGGTTTTAAAACAAAAATCAGATCTTTATATAAATTAATTGAGGACATATAAAAGAACATTAGTGGGATAAACTAAATTTTATATACATTGATAATCACTACAAGAATTAAGAGATTTTGCGGCGATATAGGTCGTCGCAAAATCCCCCCATTTTCGTCGCAATATGTTTTTTGCGACGAAATTTTAGTCGCTATCCGTTCGCCGTAATAAAGTGGTCGCAAAAAACTTTTTGCGACGATATTTGCGACGACATATTTATGTGGGGTCCACAGCATTTAAAAAAAGGGAAATTAAATTTTTCTTTTTTGCGACGAAGTTTTTGCGGCGATTTCTTCTTATTTGCGGCGATATATCGCCGCAAAGTTTTTGACCAGATACTTTTTTGCGGCGAAATTTTTAACTTGGTAAAATATTTTTGCGACGAAATATCGCCGCAAAAAAGGTCATTTTTTTTAAAAAAAATTTGCTGCATTTGCAGCAATCCACCCAGATCCGCCTGGGTACTAGGGTGTAAACGAGCCAAGCCGGCTCGCAAGCTACTCGGGATCGGCTCGAAAAAAGCTCGAATCGAGTTGAGCTTAAACGAGCTCGAGCCCGAGCTCGAGCTCAAATTATTGCTCGTTTACTAAACGAGCTCGAGCTCGAGCTCGAGCTTCAGGATATCGAGCTCGAGCTGGCTCGCGAGCCTAAACGAGCTTTTTATATATATGTATTTTTTACTTACATATTAAATATATATAAATACATATTTAAATAAATTATATTATTAAATATATTATTGTGATAAAAAAATAGTTAAATAATATATATGTGTTATATATAAAAAGTATGCTTATAAATAATTATAAAAGTAATTATAAAAATATAAATTTAATATTTTAACAATAAACTAGCCTTGAAAATTTTCTAACGAGTCGAGCTCGAGCTTTATAAATAAAACTATAAACGAGCCGAGCTCGAGCTCGAGCTTCCTAAAACCAAAACGAGCCGAGCTCGAGCCTTAGCGAGCTCGGGCTCGGCTCGCCTCGTTTACACCCCTACTGGGTACCATACCTGCTTTTGAAATCGCTAATACCGTCAAACCATTCCCAAATACAAAATCATTGCATATAAACAAAATATTGTTTAAAGTTAACAAGTTAAATAACATACAAACACAATGTTCTAAAATGTTTAAAAATATTCATAACAACCTCAAAGTGAACATTTTATGACGACCCACCTTCATCGTCTTCATCATCTTCATCTTCATCATTTGGTTGAGAATGACCACTTCTCTATAACGTGCTCTCGACTTGACTTTGGATTTGACTTTGCATTTGTGCCATCATATTAGCTATCATCTGTGACTGCCATTGTTGTTGCTCACTTGTCACTCTCACTGCTATCATCTCCTCAACCTCAGATTGTGAGAACATCCGCTGATCTGTTCTATGAGGTGGAGGTGGGGGTTGTGAAGGCACGCTCGGTATTGGACCGATGCCACGTTCCCACCCAGGCCGCTCCCCCCGGGCCGCTCCCCCAAGACCTGCCGCATGATCTGCTTCTCTGACATTTCAGGGTGTTGTTGTTGAAGCGCGACCATTTGCTCCTGTATAGTTTTCAAAAAACAATAAACAATGTTACATATATGGTGATGTTATACATTACTTTATTTTTATAAAATTTTAAGATGTGTACATTACTTACATAGTATGCAGCGGGTTCAGGCTGATAGAAATTACCGCTTGAATCGGTATAGATGCGGCGGTATGCTAATATGGCACTCCCAGTTTCATCAGAACCCTCTTCACGCTGTAAACACATTAAATAGTTATATAATCATATCAAATTAACTTACAAACACATAAAACAAATTATAAAACAAATTAGATTAAAACAACTTACAAACATATAACGACACTGGGCTAGATATGTCCGACAGCCATGTCCTTTGATCGTCTGCTTCCCTTTGTTTGACTTGTTGGTTGCAGACCGAGCCTTGACTTCAGGAGAGGTGTAGTAATCCACATAGTCTTTCCATTCAGATTCTTGCATATCAGGTGGTACAACATCAGAAATATCAACTCTGTCTTCCCCGCCTATTTTGCTAAAATGTTTTTGCTTGAACCGGTATTTGTGATCTTTGTACCGGTTTGCAGCATATTTCTCAATGCCTGCCCTCAATCCTTCGTGGGGAGTAATATCAAAATACATCTGCATATTATGAAAACAAATAGCTTAGTATATATATATTTAATCACTGAATTTAATTACCAAAACTTAACCTGTAAGTCAGGCCAGATAGTCGCCTTCAACTCTGCAGGTATCTTTCTCCAGCTTTTGTAGTTTTGAGGAAATTTGTCAATGAGTGTGCCAACCAGTGAAGCAAAGGTCGCCTGATTGACACCCACAAGTTTGTAGGTGTCATGCGTACCTTGCTCAAATTCAATTATGAGCAAATTTCCTTGTGGGTTTCTCTTTCGCATACCTTGAAGTGTGGTCTTTCCACGCTTGCCTTGTCCTACAAATTAATAATAGTATGAAAATTCTATGTAAATTATATATTTTTATTTTAAAAGATAATAGTATAAAAAATTCGTCATACCTCGTCCGCTGCCGCTGCCGGAGTCATCACTGGCCTCGCACTGTCGTGGCGGCTGCCACGATCGATCATCATCGGGAGGACCACCACCAGGTGGACCACGGCCATAGGTATCCCCACCGTGACCTCGGGCCACGTCTGCCATCTGTAAAAAAAGATTATATAAGTATACAAATGCACCGCAATTAAATCAATAGCTAAACACACAATTGAAAAAAACAATTCAATAAACATAATAGATCAAACATAATAAATGATTCGGTTAAAATAAAAAATTACAATCAATCGGATTCATCGGTGTGATAAGAATCTTCTCCACAATCATTATTAAATTCGTCTAATTCATCATCTGAATTGTCAGAAACGTCAACAGCTTTGTCTGTATCGTTGTCTTCACCCTCATTCGTATCTTCATATGTCTCGTCCTCTACATTGACATGCTCAAGGGAAACATCGACTTCTGTAGCTTCATCTCTACTCATACCATCATAAGTTAAATTATCTAAGTCAGCAGACAACAAAAGCTCAGATGAAGTGCTGCCATGAATTAAATCTGCTTTGTTATTTTCTATTATAATATCTCAGTCCCAAATCTTCCGATGATTCACCTCTTGGACGACCTTTCAATGTCTGATTGATTGAACTCTTTGACTGGCTTTAGACGGTTCGTCAAGATAAAAAACTTGCTCTGCTTGTGTTGCAAGAATGTATTGGTCATTTGTAAACCATTCAGTTTGGGTAGAAATACTGGTTATGTTATTCTTAATGACACAAAGTTTGTTGTTATTAGTTTTAAACCATTTACATCAAAATAACATAAACAACGGTCTAGATAGCCTAGCTCCAGATTCTCTTCCAACAAACCGTAATACTTTGTTCCATCTTGACCAGTTGTTGAGATGCCGCTATTTTGAGTTGTACGGCGTACGTCTCGGCTATGAACTATAAATCTCACACCGTTAACTATACAAGCGGTGTAAGAGTTTGCATGTCGTGGTCCATTTGCTAAAGCAAATAACTGAGGACTAATACTAGATTCATCATTTACTCGTCGACGGTTGATCTATTTGAAATAAGAGAAAATTAGGAAAATTTGTATAATCGGTTTGTATAATCGGTTTTATACACAAATGAGTTTACCTTCTGTTTAAACCAGTTAGGAAAATTTGCTTCCAAGTCAGTTCCATGCGGCATTTGAGTAATAAATTCACTATAAATAATGTTACTTGCGTTAATAATAATCACTATAAAGATAACTTACGAAAACACAACCCGAAATAGAAAATACTTACTCTTTGTATTCTTCGATCTCAGAGTTGTTGTTAAGGACAAATCAATTTAGATTTGCCCATACCACACCATCCATTTTTTTATCAACCCCCTTGCTGATAGGTGTGCATAGCGATTGGAAGATATAAAACTCACGTGTGGGAACTGGGGCGTCTTCGTTTCTGTCCGGCCGATTAAATCTCGTCGGTACACCGTCAAGATACCTTGAACCGAAAGTTAAGGCTTCATCTGCGACATACCCCTCCGCAATGGAACCTTCGGGCCTAGCCTTATTTCTAACATAATTTTTCAGCTTTTTCATGTATCTTTCAAATGGATACATCCACCTCATATAAACTGGCCCACCTTGAATGGCCTCCTCAGGTAAATGCATAACCAAATGAATCATTATGTCAAAAAATGACGGAGGAAATATTTGCTCGAAAGGACACAAAATTTTAATCAACTTCTCCTTAGCATCTTGCATGTCAGATGACATCATGTTCCGAGCACAAAGTTGCTTAAAGAATAAGAACATCTCAATTATTGGTGTTGAAATGTTTTTATCCAAGTACGCTTGAGCACCAATCGGAAGCAACCGTTGCATCATTATATGATGATCATGTGATTTCATCCCCGTTATTTGGGTATCATTATCGATTACCTTATGTTTAAAGTTAGAGCCAAAACCATCAGGTAGTTTTACTTCCTTAATGAATTGACAAAAAAGACTCCTTTCGGCGTTTGAGAAAGAGAACTTGGGATGAGGCTATGAGAGCTTACCGCGATCGTTATCTACAAGCCACAAGTCAGGTCGAATGTTCCATTGTTCTAACACCATTCTTGCCTTATTGGTGTCTTTGGATTTTTCCTTGTTCATCATCAACGTATTCAACAAACTCTCGCACACATTCTTTTCGATATGCATGACATCCAAATTATGTTTTAGTTGAATTGAAGACCAATATTCAAGCTCGAAGAAAATAGAACGCTTGGTCCAATTCAATTCAACATTGGAATCACGTTTTCTCTTCTTACCACCAAACTGAACATGTTTCCCAGAAATACGGGGCGGCAATTTATTAAGCTGTTCCAAAATCTGATCATTAGTTTTCCTGTTAGGAGGACGTCTATTCTTGTTTTTACCATTGAATGACTTGTCCTTCCTCCATTTATGATTCATTGGTAACCATCTTCTATGCCCAACATAAGCAGTTTTTCCCAATACATGAACAGATGGAGTGTCTTCCTTACATGTTGGGCATGCAAAGTAACCTTGCCCACTCCAACCAGACAAGCTACTACGAGCAGGGAAATCATTGATAGTCCATAAAAGCATTGCACGCAATGTGAAGAAAGTGTTTGTAACCGCATCTTTTGTCACGACTCCGTCCGACCAAAGAATTTTCAATTCATCAACTAATGGTCTTAAAAAAACATCAATGTCCTTCCCAGGTGATTTAGGGCCAGGGATTAATAACGTCAGCATGAATGAAGACTCTTTCATACATAACCATGGCGGCGTATTGTATGTTGTCAATATTACCGGCCACATGCTATACGACGTACTCATGTTCCCAAATGGATTGAAGCCATCAGCAGCCAACCCTAATCTAACATTTCTAGGTTCTTTGGCAAAATCAGGATACATTGAATCGAATTCTTTCCATGATGTACCATCCACCGGGTGACGTAACTTACCATCTTCCGTGCAACGTCCAGAAGCATGCCATGTCATATGCTTTGCAGTGTGTCTTGAGCTATAAATACGCTTCAATCTAGGAATTAATGGAAAGTAACGCATAACCTTGTTGGCAACTTTCTTCCCCTTAGTGTTTGCGTCCTTCTATCTACTTTCATAACATATTGGACATTTTTGCAAATCTTTGTTATCCTTCCCCCAAAATAAACAACAGTCGTTCTTACAAACATGGATCGATTCATATCCTAACCCAACTTTCTTCATTATCTTCTTGGCTTCATAGTTTGACGGTGGGATTTTAGCAAGCGGAAATGCAGTTTTCAGAAATTCTAACAATTGGTCAAACGATTTATCGGTCCATTTATTGATGGCCTTCATGTGACTCAGTTTTGCCAAGAAATCCAATGAAGACATCCCGTCACAACCAGGGTATAGTTCAGTGTCGGCAAGTTTCAGTAATTCAGCAAGTTCATCATTTGTATCACTCGGTGTATCTGTTGTGTTCATTGGCTCGTCGTCGTCGTATGTGTTGTCCTCTTGTGGGACATTCTCCTGACGAACATCGTTAATAAAATCATGTATTGGGTCTGTCGTTTGAGGTATGACTGGAACTACCGGTGACGGAACATATGATTCACCATGATACGTCCACGTTTTGTAAAATCGGCAAAAACCATTATTATGTATATGGCGCTCTATTGTTGGAAGAGGAAACCAATAACTGTTATTGCAATTATTACACGGATACCGAGCTTTATTTTGGCCATTCATATAATTCTTACACCTTTCCATGAATGCTTTAAAACCAATCAGATATTCTTTAGAAAATTTATTTTCTAAAGAAGTCCAAGTCTTATCAATCGTCATAACTGTGTCTACAAACAAATATTAATTATCTTAACACATTTAAAACTAGGGAAATACAAACACAAATACACATATACATCCATACACAAATACACATATACATCCATTTAATCAAAATTTAACATTCATTTTAATCTCAATTTAACATACATACACCCATACACATATATGGATATCCATACACAAATACATCCATTCTAATATTAATTATCTTAACACATTTAAAACTAGGGAAATACAAACACAAATACCCACATATACACATACACATATACATCCATACACAAATACACATATACATCCATACACAAATACACATATACATCCATACACAATACACATATACAACCATACATAAATACGCATATACATCCATACATAAATACTCATATACATCCATTTTAATCACAATTTAACATACATACATACATACACATATACATCCATACACAAATACCCATATACATCTATTTTAATCATAATTGAAAATACATATACACATACACATATACATCCATACATAAATACACATATACATGATACATCCATACACATATACATATACATCCATGCATAAATACATATATACATCCATACACATGCACATATATATCCATACATAAATACATATATACATCGATACACACATTTACATACATTCTAATATATACACATACACATTCATACGCAAATACCCATATACATTCATACACAAATATACATATAAATCCATTTTAATCTCAATACCCATATACATTCATACACAAATATATATACATTTTAATCTCAATACCCATATACATTCATACACACATATACATACATTCTAATATATACACATACATATTCATACACAAATACCCATATACATATACACAAATATACATATTAATCCATTTTATATATCCAGAAATATATTTGTATAACAAATAAGAATTGGGAACAGATACATCCATACACAAATATACATACATTCTAATATACATACACAAATCCATACACAAATATACATATATACATCCATACACACATATACATACATTCTAATATGTATTTGTATACCAAATAAATACAAAACGTAAAATTGGGAACAAATCTTATACATTGGTGAAGCGGCGGTGGAGCAGGTGGCGCGCGGTGGTGGTGACGGCGTGGTGGTGGTGACAGGGCGACAACAGGCGGTGACCCGGCCGACGGCGGTGGTGGTGAGGGAACTGCGGGTGGCGGTGGCAGATGGTGGTGGTGGTGGCGGTGGGAGAGCAGCGGCAGTGGCAGATGGCGGTGGTGGTGGCGGTGGGAGAGGAGCGGCGGTGGTGGTCGCGGATCTGATGTCGCGAGGTGGTGGAGTGGTGTTTTGTGTGAAAATGGAGAACAGATCTGGAATCCCCTTTTTCATAAAGTTCACAACTTTTTTGCGGCGATATTTAATTTTTTGCGACGAAATTTAATTTTTTGCGACGAAAAATCGCCGCAAAAAACAAAAAGTAAAATAAATTAAATAGGATTAAAAATTAAAAAAATAAAAAAACTTTTTTGCGACGACAAGATAGCAGCAAATAAATTAGCGGGAAATTTTACCTCCTAAAAGAGAATTAGAAAAAAATAAAAAAATTGAAAATATCTTTTGCGACGACTTGATCGCCGCAAAAGGTGTACTTAGCTTGAAAAGTCAAAAAGGTGATTATTTTTGTCGTTTAGTGTGTTTTTTGCGACGAAATGAGTATCGCCGCAAAAAACATCGACACAAAAAACCATTTTTCTTGTAGTGAATAAAAAACATTATATTCATAAACGGTTTACAAAACAAAATTGTGAGACTACAAGTCTTTATCATGTCCCATGGGACATAAGCAGCCATGTTGCATATCTAGTGCCAAAAGAATACTTTACACAAGCATAATGCCACAAGATATAAAAACCGGACTGTTGTCGAATGAATTGGGTTCACTTCGATACATCACATGATTAACAATGCTACGTGAATAGGACACAATTGTAACATATTTAATATGACTTTTTTTGTGAAAATACAGTTTTTAATAGATCAAATGACACGACTAAGTAAATCAATTTACATAGTTGTGTGGCATACGCAATTTGCCAAAATCCATTTTTATTGTAATATTTTTCAAACACTCATGATGTCCACTTCTTTCAATATTACATTTCATAAACAACAAAGTTGATGTATGAATGACATGAACCACAGAGTTTGTGTATGATTTTTGACACGATACATATAGTAATCCAAATTACAATATTCAACTTCATAATATAATTGAATAGCAGTTGGTTATATGTAATCTTGAATGTCAAATTTTGGAACCAAGATGGCACTAAGAAGCCCTTTTCTTGTTTACTTTCTTCAGTCTTCTACCACCTGACCTCATCCTTGGCGAAATTCCAAATTTACCCCTTTTCCTTGTCCTATTTACAGGTGTAGCCACATCAACTTTGCCAATGTTACATGTTCTTTGTTTTCTAGTCCTCTTGCTCTCTCTTGCACTTGCATTACTTTGTTGAATCTTTGTATCAACATATTCAACCCCACCCAATCCTCCTTTGTGACCCTGGTTTTTAAATTAACAATAATAACAACGAGACGATTAGTATATAGACACTCGTCTACTGACCAGGTAAAACACAGCTTACGTTGGACAGGTGACATTTAGTGAGTTTAAGGCACAAAACCAGTGAAAGCTAGCGACATAAAATTTATATCAAAACAAAGTTGAAAGTGTACCTTGTTGATACAACTATCATGTTTCATGAGTTCCTCTGCTTCATGGACCATTTGGTATTTTTCAAACTTTTTGGTTACATTTTTCATTTTTGGAAGATCTCCTCTCACAGCAAGAATACGGTTTCTCCCACAACAGCAATCAGAAAGTTCTGTATCTGTATAACCAATGCCATTAATGCTTCCATAATAATTTGGTTAACAGAAAGTAGTTTCTTGTTTGTTTACCATGAAAAACACATATGGGATCAACATGACAGTTACAGATAACATGTGCTACATAACAGTCGCGTTTGCAAAGGCTGCAGCTAATGCTTTCTTTCATATTTGACAAGATATTAAGAGATTGGTCCAATGATTTCAGATATGATATTGCAGTGTCATATTTGT
Source organism: Flaveria linearis (assembly GCA_024085815.1). Taxonomy (NCBI): domain Eukaryota; kingdom Viridiplantae; phylum Streptophyta; class Magnoliopsida; order Asterales; family Asteraceae; genus Flaveria; species Flaveria linearis. The sequence goes on along the minus strand of CM044008.1, from coordinate 10,604,579 downwards.
GTATAAGAGATGCAAACGGGCCCTTGATGAAAAGGTTAATATCTGCATCAGGGTCATGAGTATCATCTTTTTTAGAATTCTTTGATGAAAGAAGCATAGCTTCTTTGCACACAATTTCTTCATAAGGGATAATGGGCTTCATTTGAAGAAACGCATATCTCTCGTTAGCGGCCCCACCAAACGGGAACCAATCACGAGCTGCAAAATTCACTGCCTCGCCACAATTGAAGCCTACATGCAAAGTCAAACTGATTGGTCAAACTTTGACCTTAAAAGTCAGACATTACCTAAGTAAGCCTATGGCTTGACTCTTGGATGTATGATATCGTATACCATGACTAAAACCGGCATGATATGCTCTAGGAAACGTGCCAACAAACTCCCCCGGTAGTTGCACAAGTTTGTAAACCGGAACATGATTCTGCAACAGTATCTTTGGAGAAAACATAGTTGTTTTTTCTGCAAGCATCTCAAAGGCTCCTTCGGGTCCGTTAGATGATAAAATTTCTCGGGTGTAAACATGATGCTGGATAACTTTCTCAAACTCATTAGCAGCACTATTAGGAACTCCATACCATGTTTTTGGTGCTCCACAGTGATGATAATTTATGCTGAAAAGCGCGTTCAAATCTTATACCAGAAACTAGATTACAATAACGTATTTATAGCATAAAACCATCAAAGTCATTTTGTTAGAGAAAAGATATTATTATTGAAATGATATAGGCTTTTTTATCATATTTGACACACTGATTTTGTAATAAAAATTAAAAGAATAGTGTTGTGGGTCAACTCGACCCGTTTTATCCAGTTACTCATTTTGCCTCTTCTAAGTATTAAGTTGCAGAAAACACTAGAATTGGAGTATACCTATACAAATAGTGATCTTCTACATGCCATGAAAACATACTGAAAAGCATTCCAATGTACAACATGGGATCAGTCACTCCCTAAAAAAGTCGAATGCAAAAGATATGGTCAAATGTGTAGAAAGTTTCTACATTTATAAGCAATTCTATAAACAAAAGAATCATATTACAGGAATGTCATTTTCCAGCAAACGAAGCGCAGATCTTGGCAATCGAGGAAGTTTCTGCAACCAAAATACGAAATAAATCATACAAGAAGTACGCTTATAAGATGTATATAAATGAAATAGTGAAATCAAACCATTAGATAAGGATAACTATGAGACCTTCAAATTCCATTTGCTATTTGCCAGATGATCATCTGATGAAGATGAGAATGCACTTCCTTCTACATTCACTCCATATTCAACTGTTCCTTTCTTGCCACGTGTCATCTCGAGCCAAAATTCCCTTTCCATGTATGCAGATGGAAGACAACCGGATAAACAGTATTTATTAGCCGACACCCTATTCGCCATTACCTCAAAATCACGAAGTGTGTAGCTTCTGAAACAAATTCATAAGTACATATCAAGTTTCTGTTATATGCAACATATGGTGAAGGTAAACATCAAAAGCTGATCACATTGTATTAAACTATTATTAAAGACTGAAGCTTTTTAATCATTTTACTCAAGAAATTATATTATTATGAAGAAAAGAATTCTTGCAAGTGTTTCTACTTAACCCAACCCGACCTGTATCATACCTTAAAAATTACTTGTTTTGACCCAATACCCAACCCGCTCATTTTGACACTTGTCACACACTTCTACTGGCAGCACTCAACAGTAATAACAACGAAATGGCGTAAAGGTTTACTTTCTGCTGATGAAGAATGAGTTCTTGTCATTCGTAGTCCATTTAGGAACCCGAAGGGGCTGCACTTTAGGCGTAAATTTGAAACATGGTTTCTCCTTCTTCATTACAACACCAGTTGGAACAGTAGAGGCTAAGGGAGGAACAATCTTGCATATTCCTATGAACACTCGAGTTAACTCTAAACACAATGAAACAAACATAAGTTCACTCAAAGAAAAGATGAGATGATCAAATTTACCATATTTTGATGCTTCTGGTGCAATTTTCTGAATAAACAGTAAAGGGTCTTCAAACTCCTCAACTGAAGGATGATAAACAGGACATTCTGTAATCTGACTTATCCATTCCAAATCGTCATTTACGCGCGAGTGATCCGCTTGAAACATCTTACAATCACTAAACACATGCGACTTCAAACGCTTAACGACTTTCTTACGCCTTGAAGACGAAGAAAACTCCATCTTTCGCAAGTTCTTTTGATTCAGTTTCATCGGCATAACTCTAATCCTCCAAATAACGAAACAAACACCAAAATTCAACACTTCAACCTGTGAAAACTTGATCTTTATTTCACAAATTGAAGAACAAAGTTTGCAAAAAGTTCAAGATCAAATTTTTAACCGTCATTTAGAAGTTTCATCGTTTGTACACAAAATCCCTCTTCCTAAACTGTAAAAACAGAAGAATTATCACAAATGAATTATCATTTACACACATATTCCTTTGAAATGTGTATGCACACAAAGTGTTTGCTTTAATTCCAGCGAAATTGAAACAATATGTTAGAAATTTGATCATTTGTACACAAATTCTTATGCATAAAGAGTCAAATTTGTATGATTTAAAGGATTAGAGGCGTACGATTTACAGAAGAACGAGTGATTACTCACTTATTGCAGTCGGTTTCTGAATTGAAACTTGAACATGAAGATTTTAATATATAGGTTTCGTAACGGGGGTTTGTTTGTTGCTTTTCTTGACGGTTGTCGACTTGTCGCTAAGTTTGATTCGCCACGTCATATATTTTTTAATTTAAAATTTCATGTCATACCTTTTAATTTAATTTGCCACGTCATACGATATTTAAGGGTTTTGGATGTCATCACGCCTTAAAATTATAAATTAACACTTTAAATTTCTATACTAGTCGTATAATCCAATATGGGTCGTATAGAGGGGTCGTATAACATTATACAGGGTGGCCCTCTGAATTTGTCCTAGTAGTCAGTGTCAAAATTTGCTATACGCGTCTTATAGCCATATATGTGGTGTAGAGGGTTATATGGGACGTATAGCTATCTGACAGTCCTCCTGAATTTTTCTCTTTTTCAGTGTCTTCGACCCTATATATCATGTATGGTGCCATACGAGACGTATAGGGAGTATCGATTTATAATGTGGTGTGTCTGTATATTATGACTCTTTTAAGTTATAAATATGTGTGTTTCCTCCTCTTTAATATATTAGGTCTATTAATTAACATAAGAATGGTAATCATATGAAATGATCTGGTGATAAGACGTTTGGATTTTTTAAATAAAGACTCGGATTTGATTCTTTAGTAAATATCTACAGCCTATTAAACATGTAAATCATATAAACTGTAAATAATCATTTTAAGATGGTTTAATGGTAAGACGTTTGGGTTCTTCAGTAAAGTTCCGGATGCGATTTTCAATAAATATCTTTAATGATAAACATGTCTCGTAAGAGACGGAAATGACAAACAATATAGCGTTTATAAATAGAAATTTGAACGCTTGTTTTCGTTGGTATATGTTATACAGATAATTAGTAAGAAGCTTGTTATTTTATTTAAGGATTAAGATAATAGAACATGTGATTGACTTTTTCTAATTAAAATTTTATCTTTCGTATAAACAATTACATTAATTATTTCTGTAATGGTTGATTTTACATGAATCTACCTAGAAAGTAAGTTGTTTTTGTGTTTGAATAAAATTTTATATGTTCAAACAAATTTTAAAAAGCATGATGATCATATTGATGATAAAATACTAGTTTTGTAAGCGTAATAGTCGTATGGCATGACATAAACTAATATATATTATTTAAAAAGGTTCAAATACAAAGTGTATTTTTACTATAAAGTGTGAGAAATCACAATGAGTCAAAAAAGTCACAAAAAATTATATCTCCCAATCTAAATCGAATTTCAAAAAATAATTTCGAGTTTTTGTTCCCCTAGCCGTCCTCACTAAAAAAAATTAAACGAAAAATAAAAAATAAATCAATAAATTAACGTTTTTTATTATGTCATTTATGAAAATACACAATTACATCATTGTGTCATAAAAAGACAAAATGAATTTATTTATTTATTTTTTATTTTTTCTGAAAGAGGGCGACTAGAGGAACAAAGACTCCGAATTATTTTTTGAAATTCGATTTAGATTGTGAGATATAATTTTTTTGTGACTTTTTTTACTCATTGTGATTTCTCACACTTTGTAGCAAAAATACACTTTGCAGAATAACCTCATCCTATATTATTAGTGCTTCAATATGAAAAAATGTTCACCGATTAACTTTTATATATTCAAACGAAATTTAAAAACACAATATTCATATTGACAAGGGAAATATAAGTTTAAAATTATAATGGTCGTATCAATATGACAAATATCCAAGTTAATATCATTAAAATGCTTCAATATGTGAAACGAGTGATTAGGGAAGGTGGAGTCGTTGCGGCAACGAGCAAGTCGTTTACCCACCCCAGAACAATGCACCAGGCATACGGCTTTGAGTCGAGGAGATTGAACTCAGGGAAGACTCACCAAGCGAGTCAAAAACATGTTAGGGATGGAGAGAGTTGAACAACTCTTGCCGTGGTGGGTGGAGCAGGAACACAGCCGCACCAATTTTTTGGTGTGTGCGGGTCGTGATGACACTACCCACCCTAATTGTTAAGGATATGAGGTTGATACTTTTCAATTTTGAGAAATTATGGCATAATTAAGTAACATACTATGAAAGCTGAATTAAGTAAAAAATTTAACATTTAACTATAATATATAATTATGCCTACAATACTTCAACTTCGATTGACTTTAGTGCCATTGGCAAAAAATAACTACAATTCATATTTTAGCATCCTATAACATACTGCATGCTCAATGTTGTTGGAGCATCATGTAAGCTACAAGAGATCTTTCCAAGAGATTGTAAATGGCCGTGGACTGAACCAAGAGCGTCCATCGTTCAAGCGATACATATATAACTTTCATGTTATGATATTTCAGTTTGTTTTATAATTAGTTTTGGATGTGATTGAATACGTTTGTCAAGATTCAAGATCGTCTAAATGAGTAAATAAATAAAGCAAATATCTTGGTGGTATTGATTCAATCGTTAGATCTTGTGTTCAACTTGCATAACATGAAAGAGCATTTTGGGGTTGTTAATGATTTGTCTAAGACATCATAATATCCCTATCATAGGTTTTGACATCATGTTTGTACATCTTGGAGATCCGCTTAAAAGGAAAGAGAAATAACAGGTTTGTTTTGTTACAAAGTTATAATTTGGATATGCTTTCAGATAACGAGTTTCAAAACTTAAAACAAGATTGCTTTAAAGTCAGTCCAAAAAAAGAATAACAATGGATATTGTTGGTTTATCGACTTTTAAAGTTGGTTTTAATTTTGTTGGTTGTAACTACAAGCATTAAGTAAAGTTGTTTAACTATTTTCATCATTGATTAACTTTTTTCTATATTTTGAAGATAAAAAAACTAGGTTAAATGCATGTTGGAATTTTGAGTTGATATTCTATAGAATATATGTATGAGCGTGACAGCCAAAAAACAATTTTTTGATTGATCAAATATTCTACTTGACATTAAAAAGAGTTTCTAAATCTTAATGGGTCCTACAAACATACATCCCCCCAACTAACAAACGTCTTTTATTCGAAATTCATGAAGTATTTGGAATTACCTTTTTTTGTGTGTAATTTTCGATGCTTTTTAGTAATTATTTTTGCAATGCAACAAGTGTAAAACAACTACAAAGGTCAAAATTGATGCTAATTTCCTCAATAATTTTGATTCTAAAGTCAAACTTCTTCCACAAGTTTTTCTTTTTCATTTCTTTTATTAAAATAAATTTATTTAAGTGAATTACAGTTTAATCCTTTGACTTTTGTCAACATGCTATTATGTTCTTTTCATTTTTAAGGGGTGTTTAAATATGTTTTTAAATCAGGATATTTATACTTTATACTGGTATACGCAAACTCAAGTCTCCAACAAAATACTTTTATAAATACATATTTTGTATATTATAGAGCTATTATGATGTCACTGTCGTAATATTTAGATTCTAATGCCTGAATTGTTTTTGTTTGTGATTATTTGATCTTTAGAAATTAGATGATCGTTCAGTTCCCATATGCACGACAACTCTTTACATTAAATGTAAAAAATAAAGTACAAATAAAGTATTTGAAGTTAATATTAAGGACCAAAAAATGAACTTTAGAAATCTAAAAGATTCAAACTAACTAAAATTACTTCAAGACAAGGACCAACAATGTAAAAGAAACAAAATGAAACACTTGCAAATAAAATATCATTCATAAATACGCCAAAGTAGCAGTTTGGAAAAAGATAAGGGGCTAAACATGTAACTCACTCCATCAGTTAATATGATCATTCTTATATGTTCTTTGATAGAAATCATGAAAACAACGAGAAATTGCAGACAAAAAACCTTCAATTTTGCAAATCGACGTATAAGATCGAGTGCTGATGCAATGCATTGAGAGTTTGATGATTCATTGCTTCAATTCGATTTTGGAGGTATAATTCTCTAATAAGAAATCAGATTTTGATCATGTATCAGGTAACAATCGTGTCATTCATGTTGTTGTTTGCGATGATTATCGTTTATATAATGTTAGGGGTTAGGAAATGATGTTTTATATTATTGTTGTTAGCGGAAATTTGGAAGTTGTGATTAATAAGGCGGATGATATGCAGATGCGTAGATAGTTTGTTTGATTTGTTGCTGCATTTCGATTTCTGAGGGGTAAATCTCTACAACGTGTAAGAAATTGGATTTCTATCATGTATCAGGTAACGATCATCTCATTCATGTTGTTGTTTGTGATGTTAGTGGTTAGAAGATGATAATTTATGTGATTGATGTTGGCTGAATTTTGGATTTATGATTTGTAAAGCGGATGTAATACATGAGGGTAGATAGTTTGTTGATTTGTTGCTGCATTTCGATTTCTGAGGCGCAAATGTCTACGGCGGAGAAGAAGAAGGATTGTGAGAATGTATCAGGTAATGATTGAGTCTTATTGTGTTGTTTGTTTGATTGATTGTTTTGTTGATTGTTGTTTATGTAATGTTTGGGGCCATGATATGATTCTATTTTATAAATTTGATGTTTTTGAGTTTAATTCGTTGATTGTGTAGATATAATTATAATTGTGAATATATTGTGCTTTGTTATTGATGTGAAATGTGGTGTTTTTTATAGTCAGATTGAGTTTTGATCATTTTGAATTGTGGCTTTTTGTAGCAAACAGGAAGGGAAGAAACTCTGAAGTTGGAGAAAAGCTGGAAAACTGTCAAATTTCAACAAGTATGATTGTTTTCTTTTGCACTTACATTTTCATTATTGTGTAAAGTTGTTCATTCTTGTGAATTATAGTGTTCCTTCGGGTGCTTTCGCAAGAATTAAGGTTAGTTTATAATGGAAACTGAATATAATGTTTTAAAATTTAGTAATGAGCTTTTGGTGATCGAGTAACTCCATAATGGTTTTAATAATTTCATCTAGATAAGAACATTTTCTTTGAAGTAACATATTTAAACTTTGAAGTCAAAAGCATATCACTTACAAACAAACATACGTACCTAGTAAAATCTCACTCATAACAAAAGCTATCTGTAGGATCTGAGAAGGGTAGGATGGTGACAACTTTTTTCTCTATCTGAAAGATATAAAGGCTAGATAAATATTATTTAATTTCCCAAAGTTAATAAGTGGTCGTCTTTGGATGGAAGGGTTAATCTTATTTTCAAGGGTTCCTAACTTCCCATGATTAGTTGGTGATGATTGATGGGTTTGTAACGACATTATAGGGATCTACTTTGTGATATTAAAAAGAACAAAAAAATGAAACTAACTTAGACTTATGATCAAGTATATATGATTATATGTCGTGCTCATCAATTCCTGATTGTACATCTTCACCTTGATGTCATTCTAAATGGTATAAATATCATCTCAGGATTGTCCCTCTATGACCTCTTATGTTTAGAAAATAGAGAAAAATGGAGCTGCTTGTATGGACAAACTCAACCTTACAGTATGTTTAATCTCATTCTTCAAAACTCATTGGCAACTTTGTTAAACCCTGAATTATGATTTGCTTACAACCTTTTTTCATTTGTTCGGACAGCATGACTAGTGTAAAACATCAATCGGGTGAACTAAATAACGTGTTTATACCTATTTGCTGTAAATGATAAGTCTTGCATTTTACAATACAAGTCATACTGATCAGATTATGATAACTAGTGGGTTGTTCCTGATGCAATATGATATTTTTCTACTTACTAGGTGCGCAAGAAAAGCTGGCAGGCTTTATCTCTGAATCGGGTAATATGGTATGTGCTGATTGCGGAAGTCCAGATCCAAAATGGGTGTAAGTGTTAAGCTGCATATATGGCATCACATACAACACAATCATTTGAATTCCTCATTTATCATCATATTACTCTATAGATGTAATTTTTCCGGTCTTTTGGATAATATATAGCAACCAAATTAAATTTTCTTCGCATGACTAGATCTGTAAGCTTTGGGGCGTTTATCTGCATTAAATGTTCAGGAGCACACAGAAGCCTTGGTGTTCACATATCAAAGGTATGAATAGTATATATTAATTTAAAAGGGAAAATAAATCATAAAACAAACTTTGTTGGGTTGTGTTAAAAAGGTAAAAGTATTTTGCATACAGGTGTTATCAGTGAATTTAGATGAATGGACACATGAAGAAGTAAATAATGTAATAAATTGTGGTGGGAATGCCATGGTTAATTCAAAATTTGAAGCCACAATTCCTGAAAAATGTAAAAAACCAAAAGCGGATTCTTCTATAGATGAACGACTCGACTTTATCAGGTATATCTAATCTCTAATCCTATTTTAGGTAATTGGTAATTATTCATTAGTGATCAGTAAATGACATTATGGATATCCAGGAGAAAATATGAGTTGCAGGAATTTGTAGATTCCAATAAAGAAATATGTCTAGGGCCATATCCATCAATGCAATGTGCTTCAACAAATTATATGGACAAAAAGAACGCAAATAATGTTCGCGCGCATAGTATTGGCCAAACATTTCGCAACAGCTGGAAAAAGAAAGAAGCTGAAACCAAGGCTACTAAAAAAGTAGTTCAATGGTAATTTCTTTGTATCGTTTTGTAGCTTAATTAGATGTGTTAAGATGAGCAGGTTGGGTCAGGCCACGTAAATGGGTTAAAACCGGCCTGCAGGGATGGTGATCCACAAACACTTTTTTGCCCATATATTATTAAATAATTTTGACTATTTTCATTAACGTTGACCCATTTGAGTTATTCATATTTTAGCTAAATTTGACCCCGTTTAGGTTACACAGAATCCATATGGATTCGATGATCGGACGAGTCAAAATTGCAAAATCGACCCATTTTATTCAAAACATTATTAATGTGTATGTCTTATATCTTGTGTATAGGCAGGTATGGTTGAATTTATTGGTCTGATTAAGGTCAACGTGGTCAAAGGTACCAACCTAGCCGTCCGAGATATGATGACAAGTGATCCTTATGTAATCCTCTCATTAGGAAACCAAGTAAGCCCCAAATTAGACAATTATTTAGGTAATAATATAGTTAAAGTCTAGAGGTAATTTAAAGTAACGATATTAACTGTAAAATTTGATGCAGTCAGTGAAGACACGGGTTATAAAGAGCAACCTTAATCCAGTGTGGAACGAAAAACTAATGTTATCAATTCCTAACAACATTCCTCCTTTGAAAGTTGTGAGTCCAAATTCTACATTTCAAATTAAACATTTCATATAAATTAAATACTCATTGATAAAATAATATCATGTTGCAGATTGTTTACGACAGGGATACATTCAAAGCTGATGATTTCATGGGCGATGCTGAGATCGATATCCAACCGTTAGTTTCTGCTGCCAAAGCATCTGAGAATTCTGAAGTAGATGAGTCAACAATGCAACATGGAAAATGGGCTGAAAGCAAAGATGGTGTCATTACAATCTCGAAAGGAACAGTGAAACAAGAAATCGCTCTTAAACTTCAAAACGTCGAAAAGGGTGTGCTGCAAATCGAGCTTGAGTGTGTTCCTCTTACCCAATAGCGCTACATCGTATAACAAGAAGTTTTTGTATCATAACTGAACATGGTTATTATGTGTTGTTGTTTTTGTGATATTCATATGTTGAATCTTTCATGTAGCTACTTTTACGAGTTGTTGAAGTTAAAAGATCTACAAACCGTTGATATTAATGGTTTATGACCCATACGTTGGTCTAACATGGATGAAAAAGGGAGCTGTTTGAAGTGCTGATGAACCTACGGCAAATTGATATATGCATGCATGAAACATTTATACTTTGTAACATTATACTAAGTAATTGATACACAGTATAATAGATCAAGAAATTATTTTTCAAAGTACTTTGAGAAAGCACACACAACATAAAGGAGAGAAGAACAATCTTAGTGTTTCTTCAATCATTAAAATCCCAAAAAGGTAAAGTTCGATTCTTTTGGGGGAAAAAGTGTGAATTTATTACCCTTATGCATGCTTATTACTTCTTTTCATTATTTATTGACTGTATTTATCTAAAATAATCATCTTAATCGGTATATATTTTTGTACTTATTTCATTAGAGTGAGGGGACATCATAGCACTCGCACCAATCTAGCTAAACACAGTGAGCTACATGACCTTTAATGGTGCGAGTGCTAGAGCAACTACGTGAGTTTTGTGTGACAAGAGGTTTCCAACGATTAAAAGATAAAATATGTTGAGTTACAGTTTGACCCACTATATATATATATTATATGGAACAGATTGTTAGCCAACCAAGAAACAACAAGTGCGATAATTGGAGGTAGTAGGTTGGGCCAAACAAGAAACTATTTTTTTATAAAATAGATTAGGGTAGCACGCGTTTAAGATAAGAGAATGGAGAGTAGATTCAAATAGTTTGAATATATGGGGCTAAATGATGACACCTGTAAGGAGCGTTAAAACCCTCAAAGTGAAAGTGAGGAGCAGCAGAGACGGACCATAACTAATATAGTACGAGCAAATTAGACATGATACATTAGAATTGATCATCTTTAATGTATGATTACTGATAGGAGTGCTTGAATTGAAGACGTGGTATAAAGCATGGACATATCAGTATAGATTTTAGTCTTTGTTGGAGCTTTCTATCATATCTTATACTAAGATTTCCTTTCGGCTTTCGCTTATGTTGGGATAAACATGTACCAGTATTGTACCGATTCGATACCAATCAAATAACATCATTACTAATATTGGATTATTGGTTTTTTTATGGTTTTAGTATTGTTACTATACTACCATAATTTCTATAGCGTTGACTAATTATGTTACTATTTTATGTGATTCTACTTTAGTGTCTTTTTTTTAAAGTTGGGTTATTTATCAAATATCAAATTTAATTTTTTGTCAAGCATAATTTATCTATAAAAATGTAAATGGCATTAGCACTAGCAATATAACTTACGAGCTATAAAATAAATTGTAATCCATAACAGCATGCATAGAAGTATTTCCAGCTCTATTAATTTACCTAAAGCTAGCTTACACATAAAAATATTTAGTATTTGTTTAATCCAATATCTTATGAAAAAATATACAAAACAAATATTTAACATGATAATTTATTAGGATTAACAATTCAAAATCTCTGGATATTTGCACCAAACCAAAATTCACCCCAAAACTATTTACCGAGTAACACACCCTGATATTACTTCGTACATTCAAATCGGTGTAAGTATGCTACATGTTATAATATAGCACATTCATAGAGGTTCACATAAAAGACGAAGTCTTACAAGCCTCACCTCCATTCTTCTTAATCATCAAATTCCTTAAGGACGGCAACAATTCATATATCGTGACAGGTGCGGAAGATGAAATAATTTATCTTCTCATTAAATGTGATAGATGTCTCACTTCATAACTATAATTCAAATTAATTGTTGTCACATCAAGGTCTAGTGGTAATCGTTCTCCTCATCCAAACGACCTTACTAAACCATCAAAAATCTCATGTGTTTAAAACAATATATTTTAAAACACATCATGGTATATAACTAAAAGAAGATACACAAAAATCATGCATACAAAAAGAAGTTAATTTGGACACAACTATATAGTCACAATACAAAAAAGAATATGTCACCTTTTATGATTTTATGCTTTACAATACTATAATCATATAATACTAGAAAGTTAATTGCAAGAGGGCGGTGTAGGGCTTCAAATCCAACAACAGTCAAAAGCAAAATGTTATAATCATTTATCGTCTTCCTCTTTACACACAAAAGTTCTCTGCTAATAAACAAATTAAAACGTTCATGTGCACACCACCCAACAACACTATAACCTTTTCTTTAAGCACATCATCTCTCATCATCAAAAAGGTTGTTTCTTGCTCTATTCTTGATTTCTTTCATACCCATTGCCCCAATTTCGCTTCTTCTTCAATGGATTCCATCTGGGTCGTTGTCAAAACTGTTCGAAATGAACTAAATTGCACCTGCTAAAAGCTGCAATCAGGGGTCAAATCAAAAGGGTCGAATTGGGGTGAAAAGATTGGAGAATGGAGGGCATTGTGAGATTGATTGTTTTAATGGTGTTTGGGGGTTTGATTTTGTGTGTAATGTGTGAAAAGGATGGGGGTACAGCGTCTGCAGGTGTGTATATAGTTACTCTTAAGCAAGCTCCTTCTGCTTTTGCTGATTACAGGCATAATCGAGTGAAGAAGACGATGCATACATTTGGTTACAGTGGTTCTACTTCAGGAGGAGCGAATACACTTGAAAATCCCAGGTGAAATTATGCGTTTTTTGTGGGTTTTAGTTTGTAGTTTGTGATAATCGACATGGGTTTTAAGGCTTTTGTTGATGTTTGCATTGGTTTTTAGTTTTTTATGCTTTTTTTTCATCTTTTTGTGAGTTGTTGTTGGATTTGAAATGAGAAATTACAAAGGGAAATTGGATTTCATAGGGTTAAATGTGTCCTACTTGACCACCAGTTATGATGGCAAAATGGTTGTGTTGTGAATATTGTGATGGTCATTATATCTTTTTATGAGAGTTTACTTGTGATGGATATTGAGTTGGTATGCGCTTTGACTTTGGGGGTCAAAGAATCACTTTTCAGCTTTACTACTGATGTTGGTTGTAAACTTTCTTATGTAGATGAATTTTGTTCATTTGTTCCAGTTAGTTTCTTGAATTGTAGTAAAGAAAATCAAGAAAACCTAAGTTTGTAAATTAATCAGAATAAAGTTGAATGAGCCCATAAGAGATGATAAGGAGTAAAAAGGGCGTACCTGGTGCTGCAAAGAGCTCCCGCGTTTTCGCAGGGTCCAGGGAGGGTCCGTCCCATTTAAGGGAAAATGTAGGCGGTCTTTCCCCCATAAGGAGTAAAGCTAATTCTAATTATGCTTGAGCACGTATTTCGATAAGTATCAGTTTATTGTTTGTTACTCATCATGTTTCATTTTCTTCTTTTTTTCCTAATGTAGTTTTAGTAACGTCACGAGAAAAGGCCACCATTTTCGTTCTCGTATTGCAAGAGTTCATGATTCACTATTGAGACGCGTTCTAAAAGGGGAGAAATATCTGAAACTATACAGCTACCACTACTTAATTAATGGATTTGCTGTTCTTGTTACTCCTCAACAGGTATATTATAATCTCTTTTGTACTGTTTTCGTTATGGTTTGACATTTATCGTATCATGCTAGAATAGCAATATCATAGATATCATGAATTTATAATCATCTATTTATAGAATACACTTTAAGAAAGTAATCTTCCTCACCCTTTTATCTAAAGTTGGCAGTAAAAGTAAAAAAAAAATACACATCTTATTTTGATGTTTAAAATGTGAAGGCATACAAGTTATCGAGTCGAAAAGAGGTGGCAAATGTGGTGCCCGATTTCTCTGTCAGAACGGCTACCACACACACCCCACAGTTCCTGGGTTTACCTCAGGGGGCATGGCTCCAAGAGGGTGGTTATGAGACTGCTGGAGAAGGGGTTGTAATTGGGTTAGTTGACACCGGTATTGACCCGACTCATATAAGCTTCGCTGATGGTCTCTCTAAAAACAGTTATCCGGTTCCCCAACGTTTCACGGGTGTTTGTGAGGTCACTCGAGATTTCCCATCTGGCTCCTGCAACCGAAAACTTGTTGGGGCCCGCCATTTTGCAGCATCTGCTATTACACGTGGAATTTTTAATGCTTCTCAAGATTATGCTTCACCCTTTGATGGTGATGGCCATGGGACGTGAGTAATTTTTATTTATTTTCTCGTTTTTATTTGCGCATGATTTGGTCATAAATATTATAATTTGTTTAGCTTCAAATATAGCTACTATATTGGTTTTTGGATATGTTATTTGAAATTTATTTTGCAATATTGAATAATTTTAGATAATCAACTGTTGTAAAACAGTTTGCATGGGAATTTTAATGATCAGATAAATCAGTTGTACAAGTGTTTTGCAAATTATGATTATTTAAGAAGTTAACATGTAACATGACCAAAATGGAAATTCTTGTGAAAAAATAAATGTGTCTTATGAGATGGGTGTATATTCCCCAAATTAGGATATAAGAAGGATAATTGAGTACCCTTTGGTAGTTTTGTTGCAGCTAATATAAAATGATCATTACATCCTTAAATTATATAATCCAAACATCCCTTATATTTGCTATTCACTTTTTAGTTAGTTGTAGACATTAAATGAACATGTTTTAATCCTTTGACTTTAATTAAAACACAATGATATGAGATGTCTATGTGTCATTATGTTTGCTAAGTTATAAACTAATGTTAGGGTCTTTCAATTTGCACATGTTAAATTCAAATTATCATCAATGCAATTACCACCAATTAGAATGGTTTCATTTTATACTTGTTCTAGCTGCAATATTTTCTGCCATCTACTTTTTATATTCACTAAAAACCTAAAATAATAAAAAAGATATATGCATTGCAGGCACACAGCTTCTATTGCTGCAGGAAACCATGGTATTCCAGTTGTAGTAGCCGGGCATCACTTCGGGAATGCAAGTGGCATGGCCCCTCGTGCACAGTGAGTAATCTTGATTTCAAACAAGATTGATTTATTCCTAAAAAGTTCTAGGAAAGTCAAAGTCTACATGAAAAAGTCAACAATTTCCCACTCCCCTGTTGAAGTCAACATATTAAATCATAGTTGTTTTACGGTTACTTAACAAACCACATTGGATCATTTTCACATAGTTATAAATTTTGAGGTTTAATTCCTGTTTAGCATGTATTATTTTTCTTTATTTATTACTGTGGTGTACTTTTCAGCATTGCTGTTTACAAAGCATTGTACAAAAGCTTTGGTGGCTTTGCTGCTGATGTGGTTGCTGCCATTGATCAGGTATTGTGCTTAATATGATACACATGAGTCACAAATGACATTAATGCCCCTTAGAACATTTCATTGTTCGCTTCCCTAGAAAATGTATATGTTAAATAATTAATGGTTTCTAACAGATATAAGCAGATTAATGATCCATGTGGGTTATGTTTTATCTAAAATTTGAGCTAAAAGGTGAACAAGTGAAATGGGTTGAAAGTCGCCCATTTTGTATTTAATGCATATGACCTCCTAAATGGTTCTATACAAAATAAAAGTTACCATTGTAACAATACTTTTCTACGATCATATTAACATATTAATAATCATGATATGTTTACATAAATGGAAAAAATAGTATTTGTGACATTAATGCCCCTTAGAACATTTCATTGTTCACTTCCCCTAGAAAATGCATATGTTAAATAATTAATGGTTTCTAACAGATATAAGCAGATTAATGATCCATGTGGGTTATGTTTTATCTAAAATTTGAGCTAAAAGGTGAACAAGTGAAACGGGTTGAAAGTCGCCCATTTTGGTTTTAATGCATATGACCTCCTAATTGTTCTATACAAAAATAAAAGTCACTATTGTAACAATACTTTTCTATGATCATATTAACATATTAATGATCATGATATGTTTACATAAATGGAAAAAATAGTATTTGTGGGTCAACTCAACCTGAACTAGATTTCTTTTTTTTTTTTTGAAAGGGAACCTGAACTAGATTTCAACCCATACTAAAATGACCCATTTCAATCGATCCTGTTTTCACCTGTCAGCCAACCCACCCATCTTGCAACTTTTAATAATACCATGTATTTTTTTTTATTCTTTCTTCATTGATTTTTATAGGCAGCACAAGATGGAGTAGATGTCATAAGCTTATCGATTACTCCTAACAGACGTCCTCCAGGCATTGCAACATTTTTTAATCCCATAGACATGGCATTATTATCAGCATATAAAACTGGTATTTTTGTGGTACAAGCAGCAGGCAACACCGGTCCATCACCTAAAAGTGTTTCTTCCTTCAGTCCATGGATCTTTACGGTGGGTGCAGCTGCACACGATCGCAAATACAGCAACTCTATTCTACTTGGGAGCAACGTAACCATTACAGGAGTTGGACTTGCACGTATGTTTGTTTATTAAATAATTGTTTCTATTCTGATCTTTTTTACCTGTTGATATTAATCAACTTTTTGAATGAAATGATTTAGGTGAATATATGCTCTAAAATTACACAAAGGACAATTTTAGGTGTGTTTGTCCCGATTTCCTTTTTAGCTATCTTTTTAGTTTTAGCCATTTGACCGCTAGAGGTTAACCATAACCCAAATCAACAAATTCGTAAGTAAAAGCCTAATACAAGAATAAGACAATGCACCTCTAAAGTCATTGGAGATCTTGTGTGTCGAGAGACAATATAGTTTGCGACATTATTGTAGCATTAAAAAAACTAACATGCTGTGTTGTATCAGCGGGAACAGATAACAGTTACACTCTGGTATCTGCAACAGATGCGCTGAATGATACAGAAGCTCCACACGATGAATATGTGAATGAATGCCAAGATTTTAGTAGCTTGAATCAGACAATTGTTGAAGGGAATCTCTTAATCTGCAGCTATTCTATAAAATTTGTTCTCGGGCAATCTACCATAAGTAATGCTATACGGACAGCTAGGAATTTAAGTGCAGCTGGAATCGTGTTCACCATGGATCCTTTTATTATTGGCTTCCAGCTTAATCCTGTTCCAATGAGTGTGCCTGGTATAATTATTCCGTCTGCTAATGATTCAAAGGTGAGTAGTATCATTTAAGTGTGTTCAGAACTTTTAATAATTAGTTTCTTTGAAGGTTTCTGTAATTTCATCTTAATCCATTTTGGTAAACGGGTCAATGGGTTAAAGTTTTAAAAAGTGAACTAAAATAGAGACAGGTCAAATGGTTGAATAGGTTTTTGTATTGTGTTTAATATATCTATTTGGATAAAGAAGTATCAACCAGGTCAACCCATCCTGAACCAACACATTTGACCCACCCACAAAATTTATCCATTTAACCCATTACTCGACCTCATCCTCCTGTTATTCCTTTTAAATGTTATTAGGCATGTTCACCACATTTGGGCTTAATGCTCTAAATATCATTAAAAAATTATGTTATGATAGTAATAATATAATTTTAGTTTAAAAATGTTTTCTTTTAAGGTTATATGCATTTGATACTTTTTAGATGGCTTATGATTTGTTTCCCATCTCGCTTGTTTCCTGTGTAGTTAAATCTTTTAGCATGACCCATTTAACTTGTTAGTTATAAACTAATAAACATAACCATATCGACACATTTGCATATAAATCGTTTGGAATCGCCACCTCACATTATGGATTGAATATTTTGCATTTGGTTTTTACTGGTGACGTGAATATATCTGCAGATCTTACTTCAGTACTACAATTCTTCATTGAAAAGAGATCCCGTTTCAAAGAAAATCATCGAATTCGGGGCGATTGCATGTATCGCAGGTGGGGTAGAAGCAAATTTTAGTTACAGTGCTCCGAAAATTATGTATTATTCAGCAAGAGGACCAGATCCAGAAGATAATTCCTTTCAAGATGCTGAAATATTGAAACCGAATTTAGTTGCACCTGGAAATTTTATTTGGGCTGCTTGGAGTTCTGGTGGCACAGAATCAGTTGAATTTCTTGGTAATAGTTTTTTTTATGGTTTTAATGTAATGAGTATTTTGTTAGAGGTTGCAAATGGGCCGGGCTGGCAGGTCAAAATGGGTAACTTTCAGTACAGGCCCAATCAGGATGAGCCAAACCGTCAACAAATAATTTTTCAGTTTTTTTTTTTCAATTTATACATTAAATATTCTTGTTTAAAAAAAGGATTTAGGTGGTTGTAACTATTGGAGAACACTTTGGGCAACTTTTGAGCCATTTGACCTACTTGATCCATGTGACCCGTTTGCCCCACGGGCAGTACCAAGTTGTATTTTTTTTTCTTTTTTATAAGGTGATTAATGTATTAAATAAGGTTTTTTAAAACTATATTGTTAAAACAATTATCTAATCTTTTTAAGTAAAACAATTTAGCTGGTGTAAGCATCAGTAACCTGTTTGACCCTTTTTTTAAGGTATGTTTACAATTTGACCCATTGATAAGAGAACAACCGAGATCAACCCAATATGAAGTAAATGGGTCAAAGATGTATGCTGATATTAGTTTCTAATAATGTATTTTAGGTGAGGACTTTGCAATGATGTCGGGAACAAGCATGGCAGCTCCACATATTGCTGGGCTTGCAGCTTTAATCAAACAAAAATTCCCATACTTTAGTCCTTCAGCGATCGGGTCTGCACTATCCACAACTGCTTCTCTACATGATAAAGATGGGGGCCCAATAATGGCCCAACGGGCTTATGCAAATCCCGACCTAAACCAGTCTCCCGCAACACCATTTGACATGGGAAGTGGTTTCGTAAATGCCACTGCAGCATTAGACCCAGGGCTGATTCTTGACTTAGGTATGTCATCTAATCGACGATGTAGATAAAATCTAACCAGGGGCTAGGATTGAATCTAAAGTCTAAACTATATCGCGTGTATTTGCAGGCTATGAAGACTATATGTCATTCCTTTGTGGCATAAACGGGTCAGAGCCCGTGGTCCTAAACTACACAGGCACAAATTGTGGACCCACAAAGGTTAACGGTGCAGACCTGAACCTGCCTTCCATCACAATCGCAAACCTGAACCAGACTCGAACCATCCAACGAACCGTGACCAACGTTGGTGGGAACGAGTCCTACAGCGTGGGTTGGAACACGCCTTATGGGGTGTCTATGAAAGTGACCCCGAGCCATTTTTTTATCGCGAATGGTGAAAAACAGGTTCTGAATGTGCTCTTGAACTCAACACTGAACAGCAGTGTTGCAAGCTTCGGAAGGATCGGGCTGTTTGGCGATAAAAGTCATGTGGTCAACATTCATTTGTCGGTTATCGTTAAAACCGCGTATAACATGAGCAGCAGTAGTTGAGGGTTTATGATTGTTAACGTGGTTTGTGATTGGTTTTTTGTGACCCATTTCATGTCCAGTTTTGGTGTGTAAATTATCTAGTGTATGGTATGAGGCTAATTTATTTGTCTGATCTTGATTATAAGTTATTTGACTTTGACCTTTGACTTTGTTTCTTCTTCTTTAGAATGTATGATGATTTTGGGATGAATACAAATACAATGATTATGTAACAGGAGAGTTTATAACTTGATCCAACTAATCTTATAATCCTCTTAAACATGATTTTATCAAAAAGAATTTATAAATAATTTTAATTGACTTATTAAAAAGATTGGAATAACGAACACATGTATTCATGTGATGTTTAATGTCGCTTAGCCAGTTAATTGAATAATCTGAATAAACAATTATGTGAGTTATTATGTGTGAAAGCTAAACTAATTTAAGATTATTTAAATTTTAACATCGAAGGTTGACATTATGTTCCCAAGTTTAATAAACGAAAGAAGATCACTTCTAACAAAGTTTTTCATCATTGGTCGTTTGTCTGAATGATTGTTGTTGTTGTTGCTTAACAGGTCTTTGCATTCTTAGAGATACACGACATTGTTGGGTTGGTTAAAGGTGCTCATGAAGGACAAGGGCTTGGAAACAACTTCTTATCTCACATTCATGCAGTTGATGGCATATTCCATGTTTTACGTAAGATAGAACTTTTGTACTCCTAAAATAATTTGTCTTTAAATCATATGGATCTTGTGTTTCACCAATACTCATAAAAAATCAAATCTTGCGTTTTGTGTTTGGATTTTACCATGAATGAACCAAGTTTCAATTGTTTATTGCAATTTGTGTTTGGATTTTACCATAAAGGATTAAAGATCTTGAAAAGAGCATGAAGAGGAGCAATGACAAGCAGTTTAAAGTAGAGCATGAAATGTGTTTGAAGGTATCATGATATCATCAATTCATCTAATGCTAAGAAGTAAGTTGTAATGCATCTTCAATCATTATTTTTATCCTTCAAACGTATATGCACATCGTTAGAAGTTACGTACACACAATATAAGAACCATGACGGAGGTTTACAAGGACTTTCTGGTTTGCCCAAATTTACAGTTTACTTAATATGAAGACTTAAATTCGGTTTTACTTCTTGAGGTTTGACGAAAATAACTATTTTCCTCCAAAGACTTAAAACATCAATTTACCTTTAAAAGTTTCATACGTTGTTTCAATTTCAGTTCAAAAGTTTCATCAGTTGTCTCTACTTGAATCTAAAATAATGAAACTTTTGGACTGAAACTGAAACAAATGATATAAATTATAAAATATAAATTAACTCCGATATAAATTATAAAAATTTAATGGCTACTACCTGACGCAAATACGCAAATGTAATATTGGCTTTTAACATGTTTCTTCCCAAGAACAAGTTTCTTCCCAAGAACAAGTTTCTTCCCAAGATTCATGCTTGGTATACTTGATTTACTTGTTACATTCTTTTTAGTTACATTTATTTAAATAGGAACTGGATTTCCTGTGTTACATAATAAGAACAAAGTAAATACTTAACTGAATTTTGTATTCATATTTAGTTAATGTGTTTAGTATGATTACAAAACAGTATTGTTACAATATAATCATTTTTTAATAAATAAACAGTTTAGCCAAATCTTTTAGAAGAACCACTATGACCCGTTAAAGATAAAGCAGCCCGTGTAAACAGGCCAATATCTGAAAATAAATTTGTTCTGAAAGTTTGTGGTTCTTTGTTCAGGCTGCTGGCAAGTATAAGCAGGAGGGAAAGACTTATGTGGTTGAAGATGGTGATATTATATTTTTCAAATTTAATGTCTCTGGTGGTGGCCAATGACTCCTAGATCAACTGATGTAGGAGGAGGCACCCTATGACTTTTCAAAGTGGAGGTCATGTGTTGGAGTCTCACTAGGTGCAATATGCTCCAAGTGGGCCAAAGGTTTTACCATAGTGGGCCAAGGGTTTAATCACAGTGGGTCTTTGGTTGGTGGGTTTCCCTTGGAATGGCGGCCGAGCCGGGTCACCAGCTTTGTCTGTGTTCGGGGGCGTGGGTGGCCTTTCGCCAACGGGTTTACCCGGGTGACCGGGCTTAAAAATCTATTCGTTGACCATTAAAAAAATGTCTCTGGTGGTGGAAAGAAGTGAGTTAGTGGGGGATTTGTTATACTGTAATTCCATTTGCTTCCACATTTTTACCTTGTATTGACTATCTAGAAACAGGTACTTATGTTTTCTGACAGAAGTTGAAATTTAAAGGTTTAGTTACTATATACAAATTGTTTATTTAATCACATTATAGTTATTTATTAATAAATAATAATAATGCTAAGACCCAAAGTTGGGGCAAACAAATGGTCGAAGAACCTTATGTTTTTTACGACAACTATTCACACACTATTTATTTCTATTTTTAAATTACATCAACTTCTAGTCTACCCATGTCAGGATTTCAATCATGTCATTTGAACAAGTCTTTAACGCCTACCAGAAGAACCGTATGTTAACTATCAAAGTTGCTCTATAAGAGGATTTAAGCAAAGTTAACTTTCTTTTAATACTAGTTGTTAACTATATAGTATTAATGTTTTTTTGTATACTATGATGTGTTGGTGTGTTAGTTGTTAAATATATGACTGATATTTTGTGTAAGAAATATGATTTATAACAGAAGTTATCATGTCACAATGCCTCTAGATTTTTAAAACATAGATAAGCATAAATCAACTTAAGGGTAAATTGTAATTCTGAATCCTCCAAGAATACTTTGTTTATTTAATACAAGCCATTTCGAACTGCTTACAAATAATTTATTTTAATTGTTCTTTTTAGGAGCATCACCTAAAAAGTTTTTAAAATAAAATCATCACATCCTGCATCTTACAATACAAGAATCCACAACCTTTTTAGTTGGAGATTACACTGGGATGTAAACAGAAATCTTGACAAAACTCAAACTTACTAACCATATGAGCTCACACCACTAGAATAAAAATGTATCACAGCCATTGATCATTTTACCAACAAGCTCCAAGTATGTCAACAATTTATGACCATTACACATTCAAATATGTCAAAATTAACCACCAACCCTCTCATCTTAATGTAAAATTGCGAATCCAATTAAGCTATCCGACAATGCAATTACAACTTTATTTGAAAAACCGAAACACGTTGTGCTTGTTCACTACCTTAATGTTTGTTGGCTCTTGGGATGTCAAGATCTTTAAAAACCGGGCTGTCGACTCCAACTCCCATTGCATTCAGCCCGTTGTCTACATACAACACTGTTCCTGTGATGGCTGAAGCCAATGGTGATGCCAAAAATGCAGCAGCATTTCCCACTTCCTCTGTTTGAAGAAAAGAATAAATCAGAATGTACACACAATCAATCACATATTGACTATAGATCTTTTGGAGCAATAGAATTATTAAATTTCTGGTTGGTTACCCTAAAGTTTGTTAGAATGAAGCAACAAAAGATAGCTTTGTTCTGCACGAATAATTTATTAATAAAAACTCGACATGATATGCAATTTTGGTACAAACTTGGAAATTTCATTTTGTTGGTAAAATGGATAAAGTGATGACCTGGCATTCATTATATTTGAGTTGCTTAATAGATTCATACTGACCTGCTGATAATTCTTTTTGTAGTGGTGCATTCTCTAATGAATAATCAATCATCATATCAATAAAACCGATCGCCTTGGCAGCACGACTTCTTAGTGGTCCTGGTTTATATTAAAGACAAATTAACACAACATAACCAATTTTGTAACAGATAAATTTTGTTATATTTGTTCTATAATGATGAGAAAAATAATTTATTATAAGAGAAAAAAGAAGCAAGGTTATTGTAGTAACACTAGTACCTGCAGATATGGTGTTCACTCTGATTCCATGCTTTCTACCAGCTTCAAATGCCAAAACCTGTGTTTATTAATCGATAGTTATATTATTAGAATCCAACTAAACAACAACATTTAGAAATAATTGGGATATGGGAACTTACTTGTGTGTCACTCTCCAAAGCAGCCTTGGCTGAACTCATACCTCCACCATATCTGAATTGAAAAAGGTGCAATTAGGGACTGTTTCTAAGATAATTTGAGAAATTTGAATAAAAAATCTTCAAATGAAATGAAATATGTAAAATAAAATAAATTACCCAGGTATGATCCTTTCAGAAGCAATGTAGGTCAGAGAAATTGTAGCACCACCTACATTATAATAACCAAGCTCAACTTTGATAAATAAAATTCTGACTTTGACCAGTCAAAAGGCAAATGCAGATGAACTTTGAGATGGATTTCATACCAGGGTTCATTATTGGGGCAAAATGCTGGAGCAAAGATACATAAGAATAGCTTGAAGCTGATATGGCAGCAAGATAACCATACCTTGATGTTTCTAAGAGAGGCTTGCTAACCTGAAAAAAAGAGGTATCAGTTCTGACCCGTTTACATATGAATGTGTGGGCTTGGTTGTGTTTTATCTCAAATGGTTAAATGAGCCAAATCAACAAATTTAGCTAATAGGAGTACATGTCAAATGAGTTGAGCGAATAAAACAGGCTGAAAGGGAATGAAATCTATATTGATGCATACAACAATACTGGCATAATATAATTTTTTGTGATCATATACGTCACGAGACTCATGACACACTAGCTATTTATAAAAAAGATAAAATAAGTTTGGACCAAAAGGGTTTCAGATAACCAAACCCTTTACGACCCGCACAAAAAATTTCCGCTTTAACCCATTCCCTAACCTGTGCTAACCTGCTCACTTTGCCACCTCTACTGCAAACCATGCTTAAGTAGAATCTTTAATACTATTTATGAGAGAATATATTGCATGCACAGGTTAATTAGTAAGCATGAACCATGTGCTAATATATACTAGCATCAATAAACGAAAGGAATAATGTCCAAAGCATACCTCAGGTCCATTGGCCAATGAATGCACAAGAATGTCAATGCTTCCAAAATCCTCTTTCACAGATTCAGCTACTTCCTACGAAACATGAATTTAGGTTTCTTCAGGAATGTTTGACTTTGCATAGCAGTGAGAATAACCCAAAACATGATTCATGAAATGACTACCTTAACAGTCCACTTTGAGGACCCCGCGTAACGCTTGTTTGTTTTTACCTGCATAATCAGCATAATGGTTATGTAATATACGAATTTTTATTCCTTTTTTCTTTTTTCCCGCATAAATAGCCTAATAATCTTTATAAGAGTGTGGACTTACATCCTCAGGAACATCTTCAGGAGTATCATAGACAGCATCCAATGGGTACACTTTAGTAATTTCCATCAACGAACCATCTGGCAGACTATAACGAAAAGACTTATTGGTTAGTTGACCAATCATAATATTATCTTAAAATAAGTGAAACCACGGTGGAATATATACACTTACACACGTGATTCGTCAAACTTCCCCCTTCGAAGACTAGTCTCAAATATGTTGAGTGCCTAAAAAAGGTGAACAGTCATCAACAACAAAATACATATTAAATAGCATAAGGATGTTTAGTAAAGGTGGAAAATTCTGACCCCTTTACTTATGAATGGATCAATATGGGTTGTTTTTTTATCGGAAATGGGTCAACCCAACTCAACCATACCTACTTCGACCAATATTAAAAATGACATGTCACCCAACCCGCCCATCTTGCCACCTTTAATCTATGTAAAAATCGGTAACATACCGGGACCCATGTGCCAACAAGAATCTCAGCACCAGCAGCAGCTAGAGATTTGGCTATTGCCCAACCATATCCATTATCATCAGCTATACCAGCAATGAATGCCCTCTTCCCTAAAAAGAGCTCTCGATGTTATTAAATTATAACAAATTTTAACAAGGAAATCGACTATTTTCTCGCAACAAATGTTAACTCATTTTGTTAAATACATAAATATATCATCCACAATGGTCCATAAAAATAACCTCTTAGATCAACAGGAAGCCCTGGAAGGGGTTTTGTGTCACTGAAATCAGACATGGCTTTTGTGATCATCTTTCTAGATCTCAAAGCACCAAATTTAGCATTTTGAGATGATAATCGCGTAGAAGCTATGTGACATGAGCTGTTAAGCTTTGCACATGACGGCCTTTTAACGTCACTACCAAAAGCTGCAATGCTTGACTTTGAAACTTCATGAGAAGAAAAGGCAGATGGTTTTGCAATAGCAATGTGCATATTAGTAACATTCGTTGCCATCTCAACAATCTGATAACAAACCTAGAAAATTATGTAAGAATCATAACAATTAGCATAAATCTCAAGAAACCTATCATTTACAACTTTGATTTTTACAACCAAACTTAAAACTACTTTGATTAAAGAAATGAAATCAATTTCTTCAAATTTAATGACCATTAGAGGGTTCATTCTCCATTCTACATCTACTTATTTCCCCCAAACTCAAATCAACTCATTACACTATAGAATCTAACAAACATGAGGCCTATCATAAACATCTTAATCATAAAGAACACATTTTCAATTTCATAAAACACCCAAAAAAGTAAATACAATAAACAGAATCTGATGTTCATCATATCATCTACAAAAATCACAACTAAATCTGCATTTTCTAGCTCAATCAAAGGCGAACTTAGATCAGTGTGCTAACAACACAACCCACCAAAATCAAAACACATGGGCTTACGAATTCGATGAAAAAAGATGAGAGATTTAAACTTTCTTGATGAAAATGCAACTATTAGGGGCCGATTGAGCGACTTACCTCTCCGATCAGGGGAAATTTGAGCAATCTTTTGAAGTTACAGTGAGTGTATGAATCTATGTATATATAAGTGGATGATTACAAATTTCGATCAAAACGATGATAAAATTGATGAAATGGGCTTTGTGAGGGCCGTTGGGAAGCTTTGGAAGTATCGAAACAGGTGAGGAATAGGTGTGTGAGATTTGGGGTTCAAACAGGGTTTTAGGCATGGGTCAGATTTTTTTTATGTTCGAAGCTAGCTTATTGTTAGACTGTCCATGATGCATCGTTTTTAGCCCCGCCCGTACCGCCTTTCGGAAGGGCTGCGTTGTGCAGACCCATCCGTTCTGCGCCCGCCCTTTGCTACGGGCGCTCCATGGATGCATTTTGTGGAGCCCACGTCACAAAAATGTGTGTTGTTTTGTTTTTTTAATAGTATTTTGCAGGAAGGATGGTGTTGAGGGTAAAAGTTGATTGTGGAAAGGATTGATGAAAGTTAGCGGAAAACTGATGTGGCATGCTGACTGTGACTATTTGTGGGAATGACCCATTTTAGCGTTGTGGATAGTCTTATTTGCATCTTTCATGTTTGTCAATTTTAACTACTTGTATTTCTGAGGTTTAAATTCATCTTTTGCTTTCTAACATTTCATATTTATCTTAATTTTAGTACAGTTAATATTCCCATTAAAATCTTTTTTTAAAAGACTAAACTAGTTTTTAAACAATGGGAAAACTTCATAAAATAGTAACAAAGTTTTATGAGTGTTCCAATCAGGTCATTCAAATTTCAAACTATTTTAATCAGGTCATTTGACTTTGCGGTGATTTTCTAATTCTATGTAATTAGCAAGTAATTATTTATTTTTCAAGTTTTATGAGTGTTCCACCCGTTACCTTATTTTTATCCTCTACTAACATTGAATGAAAGTTGAATATTATAAAAAGCTTTAATACTAGAAAGACTTTAGTTGAATACCTGATACAGTGGCTCATACAACGCTGCCTATAAACTAGGGCTGTTCATGAGCCGAGCCGAGCCGAACCAGGATGAGCTCGGACTCGGCTCGAATTATAAACCGAGCCAGCTCGGCTCGGCTCGGATTTACAACCGAGCTAAAAAGTAGAGCTCGAACTCGGCTTGGTTTTAAATCGAGCTGGCTCGGCTCGGTTTTGTTTGGCTCGGTTTTAAAAGAAAATTTAATACACATCTCTCAAACTTCAAAAGTCCAAATATAAACGCATAGTTCAAAAAACATACTAAAAATCAGTTCAACATCATAGATTACAAGCCCCAATCTAATTCAACCAACGATACACAAAAATAATTTAACAATTCAACGTTCATTAGCATATGAATTAACCCGCATAAACATTCTCTTGCACTTCTAAATACCTGCAAAAAATAATCAATGAAATAAATCAATATCAATTACTGGATGTGGTATTTTCATAAGAGCATTGGCTAAGGTAGAACAAACGGGAGAGTGTGTGGGTGAGTGGTAGGCGGGAGGGAGTGACGGACTCGGGAGAGTGGGAGAGGGAGACGCCGAGATGGGACTCAGGAGAGTGCGCAGCAGCCGAGTGGAGGTGGAGGACTGGGGTTTGGGGAGTGGCGAGTGGGGACTTAGGGTTTTCAAACTTGGGTGTGAAATTGTAAATGCAGACTTGCGAGCCAACCTAAAACATTTGATTTTTTAATGTTAGTGTTATTATAATATTATATATAAATATTATATATAAATATTATATATAAATATTATATATATATATATATTACATATTTAGTCGAGCCAGTAAACGAGCCAACGAGCGAGCCAACGAGCGAGCCAACGAGCGAGCCAACGAGCGAGCCGCCCTTGGCTCGGACTCGGCTTGGTTTTAAACCGAGCCGGCTCGGCTCGGCTCGTTTTTAAACCGAGCCGATTCGAGCGAGCTTTTTTCGAGCGAGCTCCGAGCGAGCCACGAGCCGCGAGCTATTTGAACAGCCCTACTATAAACACTATTAATAACACTTAGAAAGACTAAAATATAAAATAAATATATACGAGGTTGGCTAAATGCACCATTATTACTAAGGGGCTGTTTGATTGTGCTGACTGAGTAAGATCTGACTGAGTCAGAAGCTGACCTAGTAAGAAGTTCTGACTGAGTCCGCATCTGATTGAAACTAGATTGTTTGATTCGATATCTGACTGAGTGATAAAAATATATAATTTGATTTATATAAATTGTCCACCAATAAATTGTACACACCACCACCGCCTCTCACCCCTTATCTTTAAACACCACACACACACAGACTCTAAACACCCACACACACACACACTCTAAACACCACACACACAGACTCTACCACCGGTGAAAGCTCCGGCGAAGGATCCCACCACCGCAATCCACCGAACCACCACAACAATCCACCGAACCACCACCAAATCGATTCACACCACCACCACTGCAATCCACCGAACCATCATCAAATCGATTCACACCACCACCACCGCAAGCCACCAAATTAAACTATGGCAGCGACTATGGTGAGCTCCGCCGCTGGTCTATTAGCGATGCTTAACGAGTCGTATCTGTCGCTAAAGGAGAGGGTGAAGAGGAGAGGAACGGCGGGTGGAGGACGTGAATAGCAGCCGGCAGCGGCGAGAAGGGGAGGTGGAGATGACTGACTACTGTTGGGGGGCGAGAAGGGGAGATGGAGAAGAGGTTGGACAACAGATTGGGTCAGCGCTCAAATAGATTCGGTCTCGGTCAGACCCATTGGACCGGGTCAGCGAGCAAGCGGTGCCCATCAAACACCCTGACCAGCTGAACGAGTCAGCCAGTCAGCGGTCATGGGTCCGACTAGCTCTATCAAACAGGGCCTTTACCCCTTGTTGCTTCGAGGTGACTTTTGATTTTTTTAAATGTGTATACACAATAATACACTCGTATAACTATGCTCATATTCGACCACTTAAACTCCCATATAAGCTTTTTCCTCATCTTATACTTTTGTATTCAACGACTTAAACACTCATATATACTTGTGCACCCTTTTACACACTCATATATAACCACACAAGGAATGACAACACGTTAGACTCGATGAACACCATGACGCCCTGCCGCCCTCTATTCCACCTCTTCACGCCCTTCCCAGCTTACGATATTCTTCCTTCTTCCATACAAATAGACGCCTTTACTCTTTGCCTATAAGATATTTACACTTGACCTCTCAAAGCATAAAAGAGACAATTTTCTTAATCGAATGGTATATCAAGAAAGAAAATAAAAACTATTTGCATCCCTGATATTTTTCTCAAACTAACTAGTTGCATCCCTGATATTTTTCTCAAACTAACTAGTTGCATTCTTAAAGTTTAAAATATCATTACGTCCCCTAAATTTTCATTTTTAATCCATTTGAAACCTAAAGGTTGATAGTGTTAATTTTTTTGTTAATTTTTTTGTAAAAAGACTAAAATACCCCTAACACCGCAACCCACCAAAATCAAAACACATGAGCTTACGAATTCGATGAAAAAGATGAGAGATTTAAACTTTCTTGATGAAAATGTAACTATTAGGGGTCGATTAAGCGACTTACCTCTCCGATCAGGGGAAATTTAGGCAATCTTTTGAAGTTACAGTGAGAGTGTGTATGAATCTATGTATATATAAGTGGATGATTACAAATTTCGATCAAAACGATGATGAAATTGATGAAATGGGCTTTGTGAGGGCCGTTGGGAAGCTTTGGAAGTATCGAAACGGGTGAGTAATAGGTGTGTGAGATTTGGGGTTTCAAACAGGGTTTTAGGCATGGGTCAGATTTTGAGAACATGGGTCTATTTTTAGTATTTTTTTTATGTTCAAAAATAGTTTATTATATTTATATATCTTTAACGTTTGTCAATTTAAACTACTTGAATTTTAGATATTTAAATCCATTTTTTGCCTCCTAACATTTCATATTTTCTCCATCTGAGTACATATAACTAGCACCGTTAATATTTCTGTTAAAATCTTTTTAAAAGACTAAACTATTTACAGCTGCATTATAGCTCGATACGTAGAAAAGTGTCACACCTGCCTTAAAGTGAAAGCAGAACATCAAAAACCATCAGGTTATTTACAGCAGCCGAAGATTACGGAATGGAAATGGGAGAAAATCACTATGTATTTTATTACAAAACTTCCAAGATCAAGTCATGGTTATGAACAAGCTTGCCCAGATTTACATCAAAGAAGTAGTTTCCCGGCATGGAGTGTCTGTATCAATTATATCAGACAGGGATAGTCGTTTCACTTCTAGGTTTTGGCAAAGTTTCCAATATGAATTGGGAACCAAGCTTAACTTAAGCACTACCTATCATCCACAGATAGATGGGCAAACTGAACGGACTATTCAGACGTTAGAAGACATGCTTCGTGCAAGTGTGATTGATTTTGGTAGTATTTGGGATAATCATCTGCCACTTATCGAATTCGCTTACAATAATAGTTATCACGTCAGCATCAAAGCAGCACCTTTTGAAGCTTTAT
Organism: Flaveria linearis; assembly: GCA_024085815.1. Taxonomy (NCBI): domain Eukaryota; kingdom Viridiplantae; phylum Streptophyta; class Magnoliopsida; order Asterales; family Asteraceae; genus Flaveria; species Flaveria linearis. The sequence goes on along the minus strand of CM044008.1, from coordinate 10,573,750 downwards.
ATGGGAGAAAGTGTCGAACACCTATCGCTGGACAGAAGTAGACGAAAGTCAACTGTCAGGACCAGAAATCATTATTGAAATCACAGAGAAGATTCAACGAATCAAAGAAAAGATGCTGTTGAATTAAACTACTTGAAGTTTTATAAGAAGTTATATTAAAAAAGTTATAAGAGAAAAACAAAGTAAGCAGCTGAATTAATTATAAGTAAGCAAGCAAGCAGGCTGGTCAAGAAGTAAGCAAGCAGCCAGGCACGTCACTTTTATCCCACATCCTACAATATAATTTCATGTGCATACCTGCTTACTTATAAATAGAAACCTTAGGGTTGAATTTAGATTATAAGTTTTCTCGGGAACGCTCTAGTATTAAGAGAATCTCAAGTAATCGATAACCCATTGGGTATTGTTATTAGTCGTTTTTGAAGCTCGGTAGGAGCGCGAGTAGGGAGACTGTACATCAGATTGTCGTAGATAGGTTTAAGGTATGTTATCGTTTAAGTTTATGTCAAGTTAATTATTATTTATTTTAGTATTATTAGGATTAGTGTTAGTATAGTATTATATTTTAGATGTTAGGGTTATTGTTAGGGTTGGGTTTTAGGTAGCCTAGTCGTAGTTAGGCATGGACTGATCACCCATGCTTAAACAAGGTAGTACTAGCTAATATCCAAGCATGACAATGACTAGTTAGTTATACCATCGTCTAACCTAGGATTACTTAAACTGTATCAGGACCTTGAGATATCACTAGATCTTACTAAGAATTGATTATCAACGGTTGTGCAACTGTTAAACACGTGAGTTATCATGTCTGTTTTCAAAACTGTGATAATATACTCGTTCTGTTGTACTGGTAATAATTATAATGCTTACATATATGCACGGGTCAGTAGGGTATACAGGATCCTGATATATTTAATAGGGTGTGTCAAACTGTCTGAAAAGAGGATAGGGTTCCTCGTATGCATCAGGCATATGCTCATACCTATTTGATGGCCGGGGGGTCTGAAGAACCTATAGCCGGTGGTTGTGGTAAACCAGGGAAGGCACTGTACCTATGGACCCAAATATCACAATCCATATTATATGCATGTCAAAGTTAATTTTATAAACTGTACAGCATGAGCTCACAATCATTAGCTGACGTCTTTTTGAGTATATGTATCACAGGTAACCTTAAGGAAATGCTTAAAATGTGCATAAAAATAAAGAATCTAGAAGATCAAGAAGTTTTTGTTTTAGTTGTTTTAGTTGTATCAGTTGTAGACGCTTGCCCGGGTCATGGGTGGGGTGTCACAGTTGGTATCAGAGCCTGAGGTTTTAGCGAATTATGTATTATAGAAATGCCTAAGCTTTAACCAGTAGATCTCTATCAGATTAATGTTAGATTCAGGTTGTGCCAAATAGCAAGTTTTAAGAAAAAAATACTCATGTTGCTTAGAATGACATAAGATCAAATAACCAACGCCATGTCTTTTTATTCTCTAAATATGTATTATACACAAGAATCTATGTAACATAGCTGTTATGTTATAAGTATGCTTAGTACATACCAATAACTTCAGTATAATAATATAAACCTATAAGTAGGTGCAATGTCTGAACATAGAGATGATCAAGGATCTAGACATAAACAAGGATCTAGACGCGAACAAGTTAGTAGCAGGACGGGAGAAAGTTCTCAGAGGACTCGAACCTCCTCCCGCAGTGTTAAATCTCGATCTAGTATGAACCCAATTCTAAATGCTGAAGCTATCCATAACATAGCAGTGGAAGTAGTAAAGATATTAACAAATGCACAAACAAGTAATGCTGATAAGTCAAAAGAGCAACTTGAAGAAAGCTCCGCTGCTTCTACGCCTATACAAGAAAGGGAAAGAATGGAAGGAACCAAATCAAAGGAATGCACATATAATCATTTCATGTCCTGTAAACCTTCGCCCTTCGACGGAAGAAAAGGAGCTGTGGAAGCTCAAGACTGGCTGAATCGGATGGAGTCAGTATAGGATGGTTGTGACTGTAATGATACTAACAAAGTACGGTTCGTTGTAGATATGTTTGAATCTGAAGCCCTTCATTGGTGGAAAATTATGGTTCGAACTGAGGGTAAAGAAAAAGTCAAGAAGATGAACTGGGATGAATTTGTTCATAAGTTTCTTACAAAATTTTGTCCTCCTAGTGAAACTGAACAATTGGAAGTGGAGTTCTTCCAGTTAAAATTAGGAAACAAGACATACCGAGAGTATGTTACTCGTTTTAATGAAATATATCAACTTGTTCCTCATCTAGCAACAACTGAGGAAAAACTGATCAATAGATTCATCTGGGGTTTACCATCCAAAATGAGAGTTTTCATTAAATCTAAATCTCCCAAAACCTTTTCAGAAACAGTTGAAGCTGGCGCTATCATGGCCGCCGAGATGTTACGACGACAAGCTGAATCTCCTGCTCCAAAAAGAAAATGGAAGAAGTAAAAGGGGACATAAGGAATAACAACTTTAAGAAACCTAGAGAAATGCCTCAATGCAGATTTTGTAAGAAGAATCATCCGGGGTCGTGTCGTACACAACCATGCCCCAATTGCAAAAGGACCGGGCATCTTCAAGAATGCAAGGAGAAGAGAAAATGTTTTGATGTGAAGAACCAGGACATCTGAAACCTAATTGCCCAAAACTTCAAAATGACAACAATCTGTAACCAAATAAACCTAAAGGACGTGCATTTGTGTTGACCACGGAGGAAGCCCGTAATACTCCAGATGTGATTACTGGTACGTATCTTGTCAATGATATATATGCACGAGTATTATTTGATTCTGGTGCCAATAAAATTTTAGTATCAGATACCTTTAGGCACTATTTGAACCAAGAATCACAAATTTTAGATCATGCCTTTATAGTAGAAATGGCCGATGGAGGTCAAAAGGAAATCACTAATATCATTAAAATTGTATCATAAATTTAAATTATCCATTTCCTATTGATTTATTACCTATGGAACTAGGAGAATTTGATGTAGTTATAGAATGAATTGGTAGTCCTACATCACGCAGAAATAGTGTGTGATAAAAAGATCGTTCGACACCAGTTACCCAACGGCAAACGGTTAACCGTATTAGGAGATCGCGCTGAAAGGACTAAAAATCTCATCACGATAGCACAAGCACAAAAAGATATGAGAAAAGGTTGCATTGCCTTTTTGGCATATTGTATAAACAACCGCAGAGAATAAGAAGATTGAAGACGTGCCAGTAGTACAGGAATACCTTGAGGTATTTCCGGATGAGCTCCCAGGACTTCCACCTGATAGACAAGTGGAGTTTCGTATTGACTTAGTGCCCGGGACGCCACCAATTGCCAAGTCTCCGTACAGACTAGCCCCGACAGAAATGCAAGAACTCAAGAAGCAACTAGAAGAACTACTTTAAAAAGGATTTATTCAGCCAAGCTCTTCGCCTTAGGGAGCACCCATCCTGTTTGTTAAGAAGAAAGATGGGACAATACGTATGTGCATTGATTATAGAGACTTGAATAAATTCACTATAAAGAATTAGTACCCCTTACCAAGGATCGATGATCTATTTGATCAATTACAAGGAGCAAGTTATTTTTCAAAACTCGACTTGCGAGCTGGATATCATCAGGTAAAGGTCATGCCAGAAGATGTACCTAAGACTGCTTTCAGGATTAGGTACGGTCATTATGATTTTTGGTAATGCTGTTTGGGCTTACGAACGCACCTGCAATATTCATGGATCTTATGAATAGAGTTTGTAATCGATATTTAATTAAGAAAGAGCAAGATCATGAAACAAGAGCAATTCTTGAATTGCTTAGAAAGAAAAACTTTATGCAAGTTTCCAAGTGTGAGTTTTGGATACGAAGTTCAATTAGCCACGTTGAACAAGACTTCCGAAGATTACTATACACACGTTCTCCATTGACAGGATACTTTAATTAGAAGAAGTTTAACATGACCCCAGAAGTTGTGCAGTATGACATTGAAGATGCAGTCTCATTATGGTATGGGTTGTGTAATCATCAAAGAGGCAAAGTAATGCTTACGCTTCTCGACAGTTGAAGACTCATAAACCAAACTACATGACCCGTGATTTGAACTTGGTACTGTAATATTCATACTAAAAATTTGGAGACATTATCTCTACGGTGTAAAATGTACTATTTACACGGACCATAAAAGTTTGAAACACATATTCAAACAGAAGGAGCTTAATATGCGTCAAAGACGATGGATGGACTTATTAAGTGATTATGACTGTGAGATTCAATACCACCCAGGTAAGGCTAATGTAGTAGCTGATGTATTAAGTAGAAAGGAGAAGCCCCAACCTATAAGAATTCATGCATCTAGAATAAATGTTAAAACTAGTCTCTAAATCAAATTAAGGATGTTCAACAAGAGGCTCTAACTCATAATCAAGTGAAGGAAAGAATGATTGAGAGACTAAAGTTGTTGACAGCTGAAACGATAATATCCTAAGATTTAACAATAGAATATGGGTTCCTAGTTTTGGAGGAATACAAGATAAATCTTAGATGAAGCCCACAAGTCTAAGTATTCTATTCATCCCGGTTGACAAGATGTACAAAGACCTAAGGAATGACTATTGGTGGCTGGGAATGAATGATTTTAGCTCGATACGTAGAAAAGTGCCTCACCTGCCTTAAAGTGAAAGCTAAACATCAAAAACCGTCATATTTACAGCAGCCAGAGATTCCGGAATAGAAATGGGAGAAAATCACTATGGATTTTATTACAAAACTTCCAAGATCAAGTCATGGTTATGATACTATCTGGGTAATTGTAGATAGACTGACTAAATCTGCACATTTTCTGCTGATTCGTAAGGACTACAAGATGAACAAGCTTGCCCAGATTTACATCAAAGAGTAGTCTCGTGGCATGAAGTGCCTGTATAAATCATATCAGATAGGGATAGTCGTTTCACTTCTAGGTTTTGGCAAAGTTTCCAATATGAATTAGGAATCAAACTTAACTTAAGCACTGCCTATCATCCACAAACAGATGGGCAAAGTGAACGGATTATTCAGATGTTAGAAGACATGTTTCGTGCATGTGTGATTGATTTTGGTGGTAGTTGGGATAATCATCTGCCACTTATCGAATTCGCTTACAATAATAGTTATCACGCCAGCATCAAAGCGGCACCTTTTGAAGCTTTATATGGGAGAAAGTGTCAAACACCTATCTAATGGACAGAAGTAGACGAAAGTCAACTGTCAGGACCAGAAATGATTATTGAAACCACAGAGAAGATTCAACGAATCAAAGAAAAGATGAAAAGTGCTCAGGATAGACAGAAAGTTATGCAGACCAGAGACGTAAACCCTTAGAATTTCAAATAGGGGATAAAGTAATGTTAAAGGTATCACCTCTGAAGGGAGTGATCCGATTTGGAAAGAAAGGAAAACTCAAACCTCGATACATTTTACCGTTGATATAATAGCCAAAGTAGGACCGGTGGTGTATCGACTAAAACTTCCGAGCAGCTGGCAGGCGTACACAATACTTTTCACGTGTCAAATTTAAGAAGATGTTTGATAGATGAAGCACGGCAAATACCATTGGAAGATGTGCATGTTAACGAAAAGCTGAACTTCATCGAAGAACCACTACTCATCGAAGACCGAAGATTAAAAGTTGCGCAGAAAAGAAATCCCATTAAGGTCAAGTGGAATGCATGTCATGGACCCGAGTATACGTGGGAATTCGAAATGAGATGAAACAAAAGTACCCTCACCCCTTTAAGTAAAGCTAAATTTCGAGGACGAAAATTTGTACGGGAGGGAGGATGTAATACCCCAAACCTTAATATATTATTTTACATGTACGAAAATATTATCTTTCTTTATATATTGTCGTATGAGTAACGACTATTTGGATGATGGCATGTGACGTCAAGATTTTTCTATATTTAAGAAACGTTAATAATAATAAAATATTTAATTTTCGCTACTCCGTTTTAGCGAAACTTGGGTCGATTCGAAAGAGAAAAATAAGTTCGTCTCACGACATATTTGAAGTTTATAAGAAGTTATATTTAAAAGTTATAAGAGAAAAACGAAGTAAGCAGCTGAATTACTCTATTATTATCGAAGAGGGAATGATAGTCCCCTTTTGACTTTTTAAGTTTTTCCACATTAGTTTAAGTTTCTTTCAATTTTGACATTAACTTTTGTATTTAATTTTGGCTACTAAGTTTCAGATTTTAAATGACGGCTACACACTATTTATAATAAAACTTACTTATCAAGTTTGGCCACCAGAGTTTAGTATTTTATATTTTAACCGTTGATTTGTTTTTCTAATTTGGTCACTAAAGCTTAGGATTTTAGAAATTGGCCATCGTTTGCCTTTGCTCTGACTATAAAGTTTAAGATCTTAAAGTTTGGTCACTAAAAATATTTATGTGTAGTTTTCTTTTTTCGAGTTTGACCACTAAATTAGTACTTTGAGTTCGCTGCCAAAATTTGATTTTAACGTTTCCGACGAACTGGACATATATCGACCCAAGTAACGCAACATTACGTGTTGGACAATTGACCCAACTCCCATCATGTTACGCATGACTTTGACCACTAAAGTATTGAATATGGAATTTAGACCCTAATTCTTTTACGAAGCGGACAATATTGTTGGTGTGAGAGGTCGGGTGTGACAGAATGGTATCAGAGCCCTATCATTAATTTCATTAACAAAATCATTTTCGGGTTCAATTTGATCAAAATCGAACCTAGGTTTATCGGATTGGGGGATTTCCTTTGAAACTGTTAAAAGAATTTGAAACGAAGTTCTAACGCGGCTGAGGCCTTCGGTTCACTGGTTCTGTGCATGCATCTATCCGGGAGGTCCCGGTTCGAACCCGGGCACTACACTATTTTTTTAAAAAAACCTTTTAAGCCTTTAAAAAATTCAGAAAAAGTCCTAAAAATTATAAAATCATTTTTATAAACATGTTTATTTTAAATCAACATTTCCTTCTGTAATTATTTTTTTTAAGTAAAATAATTATGAAAAATTCTAGAAAATATAAAAAATGGGTTTTGTACACTTAAATAATTCTTTTAGACACCATATTATTTTCTGTAAATTATTTAAATAAAATATTTTAATATTTTATAAATAGTTTAGATAAATAATATATTTAGTTTAATTTCTTATAAAAATAACTTTAAACGATGGTTTAAATTACTAAAATAATTGTTCTTCTCACACTTTACAATCTCATTCAAATGTATAATAGATTTATTTCTATTAATTCCAAACATACTCACTTTATTATTCAAACTAATAAATTATCTTATTTAAAACTACTTCAAAACCAAATGGAAAACCTAATACATTCCAAATTCTCACATCACTATTATTCTAATTCGAGACATCGTTCCGTAGATTACTCGTAAGTAAATCGTTAGTGTTTAATTTACCACGTCCAATTCGAATCTCATCAATCAAGTGAGTATTTCTATACCCATTTTATTATTTCACACACTTTTGGGTGAAAACATGTACCTTATAAATGTTACACTTGTAAACACGTTTGATCTTGTAAACTTGGGCAATTTACTTGTGTTTGTGATTATTGAATCTTGTAGCTACATGTAATGTCGAATACATATACAATCATTAATTATTGCTAGCCTGGCGACTCATAGATCTATAGGCCTGACAAGCCTGCTTGGTTGATCCAAGTACACTTAGCTAATCGTATATACTTGTAAACGTTTGAGACTGTAAAACTTTGTCAAGTTTGATTGTGCATTCTGTCTTACATCCCTAGTTACCTTGTTCTCTAATTTACAACATGATTGCCATCTTTTATATACTTATGTATTCAAAACTATGATGCTCACCAACAATGGTTTGACCTTTTATTTTTAATATGTTTCAGGCAATAGCGTTAGGTGGCTGTGCACAATCGTAACTCTCACGCCTCGACGATTCCGCCGTCAAGGTTGGGGTTGTGACAGATTGGTATCAGAGCCACTCCTGTGCCGTCGGGTGTGAGACAACCTCACCAAGGATGGTGACTTCGGGCTCTCATCGAGGACGATGAGTCCAAACAGGGGGTGATTGTGACACCCTACACATATCCCACATCGGCCGTGGACAGAGAGATTACTGGTTCATAAAGAATGTCTGGCCTCTAATATCAACAAACGCGTTTTGGGCGTATTGGCTGTGTATGAGAGGAGAACTCCACAGTTACGTGCTCAGTTGGGAGCAATCCAGGAGGTGACCTCCCTGGGAAGTTTTCACCCGGGCAACCAAAAGCAATCCGTGAGCTCGTCGTGGGCGAAGCGGACATATTGTTTGTGAGAGTCCGGGTGTGACTGAATTGTGACACCCTACACATATCCCACATCGGCCGTGACAGGAGAGATTCCTGGTTCATAAGGAATGGGCTGGCCTCTAATATCAACAACGCGTTTGGGCGTTTGGCTCTGGATGAGAGGAGAACTCGACAGTTAAGCGTGCTCAGTTGGAGCAATCCAGGGATGGGTGACCTCCCTGGGAAGTTTTCACCCGGGCAACCAAAAGCAAATCCGTGAGCTCTTCGTGGGCGCAGCGGAGAATATTGTTGGTTTGAGAGGCCGGGTGTTACAGAATGGTATCAGAGCCACTCCTGTGCTGTTCGGGGTGTGGGACATACCTCACCAAGGATGGTGACTTCTCAGGCTCATCGAGGACGATGAGTCCAAACAGGGGGTGCTGTGACCCCTACACATATCTCACATCGGCCTGTGACAGAGAGATTCCTGGTTCATAGGATGTCTGGCCTCTAATATCAATAACGCGTTTTGGGGCGTATTGGCTGTGGATGAGAAGAGAACTCCACAGTAAGCGTGCTCAGGTGGGAGCAATCCAAGGATGGGTGACTCCCTGGGAAGTTTTCCCCTGGCACCAAAAGCAAATCCGTGAGCTCCTCGTGGCGAAGCGGACAATATTTTGGTGTGAGAGGCCGGGTGTTACAGAACCATGCCTAGAAATATGGCTATGACTCATCCCACATCGGTTGGGCAGGTGAACGAAAGTCTCTTTATAAGGGCTGGATACCTTCCCCAATGTGACGCGTTTTAAATCCGTGAGGCTGCGGCCAAAGCGGACAATATCACGTTGCAGCTCTTCGTACACTTTCCTGCGGGGTGTCACAGTTGGTATCAGAGCCAGGGCCGGGCCTTGTGCCAGCAGGACGCTGGTCTCATTTCGATGGTGGATGGACACATGCCTGAAAATATGGCTATGACTCATCCCACATCGGTTGGGCAGTTGAACGAAAGTTTCTTTATAAGGGGCTGGATACCTTCCCAATGTGATGCTTTTAAAATCCGTGAGGCTGCGGCCAAAGCGGACAAATCACGTTGCGGCTCTCATACACCTTCCCCTGTTCTTTATCGAGTTCATCTTCAATTAGTTATCAAATGGGTAATTGTTTACATATACATGTTCGATTTCTCATGGGGAATCAAGGCCACATGAATGTTTCATTAACAGAATCATTTGGATGTCGATTTGATCAAATCGTCTAGGGTTTATGTGAAATGGGATGGATTGCAATTGGTGTTTAAAACACTTTTGGAACCAAAACATACCGCGGCTGCGGCCTTGGTTCACTGGTTCCCACGCCCTTCAAACATTGAGGTCCCGGGTTCGACCCCGGGCTCCCTCATTTATTTTTTTAAGGCTTTTCAGCCCTTAATTAATTATAATAAATTTCTAAAAATTATAAAATTCGTTTTGTAAACTTTGTTTATTTTTAAAACTATCTATGTAACTTGTTATAATTATAACATTAAACATTTTAATATTTTTATAAAATAATAGTTACAAATATTATACTTAGTTTAATTTTATAAAATAGACTTGAAATAATGGTTTAAAATATTAAATTATTATTGGTCTTGAAATAATGGTTTAAATATTAAATTATTATTGGTCACTATGTTAACGTAATTATGAATTTCTCGTAGAAAGTATATGCATTTCATAATTAAATTTCACAAATTTTTATAAAGGATTAAATTTTCTTAAAATTGTATAAATGATACATTCTGTTATCAACTAATATAAATATCGTTTATTAACTTTATTTATAAAAATAACCCCAAACTTCTACCGAACCCTAGTTTGCGTTAAAACGTTAAAACTTAATATAATTAAACTTAAATCTCGTCAATAATATATATATTCTTAGGTATCTCGTGAAGGTTTACATTGGAACGTCGCTATTATCTTTATTAATCGTCATTCATATACTTAATCGCCACGTGAGTATTTCTATACCCCTTTTTCATATTTTCACACTTTGGGGAAAAACATGTTACTTATTAACCATTACACTTGTGAACACGTTTGATTCTTATAAACTTATGGCAATTTACTTGTGTGTTGTGATTAGTTGAATCTTGTAGCTACCATGTAATGTCGAATATATGTACAATCATTAACTATTGCTAGCCTGGCGACTTCATAGATCTATGGGCCTGACAAGCCTGCTTGGTTGATCCAAGTACACTTAGCTAATCGTATATACTCGTAAACGTTTGAGACTTGTAAAACTTTGTCAAGGTTTGATTGTGCATTCTGTCTTACATCCCTAGTTACCTTGTTTTCTACTTTACAACATGAATGCCATCTTTTATATACTTATGTAATCAAAACTATAGAATGCTCACCAACAATATGTTGACCTTTTATTTTTAACATGTTTCAGGCAATAGCGTTATGTGGCTGTGAACAATCGCAACTCTCACATTTCAACGATTCCGCCGTCAAGGTTGGGGTGTGACAGATTGGTATCAGAGCCCATAACTATAGGGATTTAGGTTATTAGAAATGGCGACCTAGACTATAGTTGCATGAACCTCATAAAAAGATCCTTATACTTTTGTGCTTACATATTGCTACATAATGCTATGCCTTTTGTGCAATTTGATGCCTTAGCATAGGATTGCCTTATATATGCTTAAAACTTAGTTACTTGACTCCCTAAATTTACTTTGACTCTTTGACTCTCCCCGATAAATGAACTTCCTAAACTTATTCTCAACGACATATGGAGACTACACTTATCGTCGTGGGATCAATTCCTTAGACTCTATGTCTAATTTAAGTCTGTGCCCCACCACTGAATACATGCAATACTGAAGAGTAAGATGCCTGTATCTCGAGTGTTCTGTCTAGGCAAGGTATTCGTATAAATCCAAATCAGCCGATGGATCTGTATACCTTACCTGGGAACCCTTGGGATGAGTATCTGCTTATAGGTACGCATGTTTTCAACAAAGTTGTGGTTGACATAATACTTTGATTAGTCAACGTACTCGCTTTGATTTACGAATCAAACGATTACACTCGGACATCTCATTGTTATTATGCCAAATTCCCGATTGTTGTTTCATATGGTATAACTCCTATTATCCAATTCTCATAAAATATTTTAATGATATTCCAGAATGTCTTCTCGTCAAATCCGTTCACGGTCTAGAAACTCTCGCTGTAAGATTCCTACTCTTGTAGCCCGGGAGGTTGCTGCAGTCATACCAACTCTCCTAACTTATCTGAATCAAGGTTTGATTCCATGAACCAAAGAGACTTGACACATAGAACCTGTAATCTGGATTTCCTGGCAAAAGGTCTTCAGGCTAAGGCAAGCATATCGTATAAATCTCATTGTGAGACCAGTTATGCTTACCTGGGGATTTCTGAGATGAGTGATAAACTATGGTCAACACACGTCTCTAAGGCAAATGGGTCAAATTACCTTGACGTGTCAACGATTCCAAATGGTAATGCGTTACCAATGGAACCATCCTTTTTGTATTTTAAAAAATCCTTGAACTGGTTTATCACCAAAGTTTAAATATCTTCTCATTCTTAACCTACATAATGTTTCCGTTAATATTGAACTCATCCTACATTTCAACTCTTACGCTCAACGTGTAACGTGTAACGGTATTGAACTCAGCGTTTCATGTAACTATTGCTATACCTTCATCAACGTGAACATGGATCTTAATATACCCAAAGATATTGGGAATCTAAAACAAATGGTCTTCAAAACTTTAAATCGTTACTTATGGTTTTCAAATTTTCCAAGGTGTGTCCTATGACTAAAGACATTCAATGCTGTAAAGTGAAATTCTTACATCTTTGGATATTTTGTCTAAGCAAAGTGTAAATAGTGATTTGATTCGATCATTGAATCCGTTTACTTGACTCGAAACCCTTGAGATAAGAGATCACTATAAGTACGTGTATCTTCAACAAGGTTATGGTTGACCTCATATCCTGAGAAGTCCATGTATTTCCTTTCGATCGAATATTCACATCTCATTGTGGTGTTGAATAATTCTTGTCCTTGATTTCGTCTTCCCGATTTAAACCATTCAAGATTTGAACACCACAACAAATTCTGTTATCTCGAACTTTGATCTTAAGTTTGTAATCATGATTTTCTCTTTGTTACATTGTTGTAATTTGAAATTTATTAAATTTCTAAATTGATATTCTTTTCTTTTCGCTGTTTTATCAAACTTCGTACCGTTTGCACCGTGGGTGATGCAAGAATTTGTAAGTCAACCTATGACTAAGAACACTCGTATCTTCTAAATGATTCTTAACTCATCAAACAGGGGTTTCCCTTACTTTGATGATAATTCTTCATTTGTTTCGATAAATGGTTTCTAATGGTGTGTTTTATGAAATTTCATCCTCTGGATCAAGATGATTTTTTATGAGGATTGACTTCAATTATTTTCATTGGAACTTGCATTTCATAAACGACATGATCTCAACAAAATAGGATTGAAACCCGTACTTTGGTGACAAATGTCAAACCTCGATTGTTTTCTTGTAATAATGAAACCCAAGGCGTGAATTCCATACTTTGATGATAATTTCATTTTCATGAATGACATTGTCTCAAATGGAACGACCTCATCAAAGTAGGAGTGAATTCTGGATTTTGATGAACAAGTTCATTCGGTTATATTTTGTTTTGTAGAACTTCATCGTTAAGATAGGAGTTGATTTCCCTTACTTTAATGGTGAGTTACCTCGTCTTATTTCTATGAATCCTCAACAATTGGTTGGATCAAACTGTTTGATTGGTAAGTTGGTGGACATACCTTGAGAATACACCATCAAGTTAGGAGTGAAACCACACCTTAATGACTATTCTCATTTATTGATCTTCAACTTACCAAGGTTGTAATCAAGTGACGAGAAACATGTAGTAACTTAAAGGGTGAAACAATGATTAGTGTTTCGATCTAGCAGGCCAAAGCATGGTCTCTGAACTTGAAAGAAGACCCGATCGTTTTAGGTTGATTTTGACTCCAACCTTGGAGCACTTAAATTCTTAAATCAAATTCTTCCCTTATTTTTATTGACTCGATCTAACTACATCGAACCATTTATTCCTTGCTTATCAACTTTCATCTTGAGATATCATCAAACCCATAAGTATAGTCTTCCTAAACAATCTTTTGTCAAATAAAGATATTATCAAATACCTATCTTATTGTTTGAAAAATTACGTATACAAATCTGCATTTGGAAATTTGTTACCTTGCAAAACATGGTTACAAATACCTTTCTTATTATTTGTATCACTTCTTGAATCGATTTTGAATCCTTAACCTTGGAATATTTATCTTGAATTCGAACAACAAGACTCGTTATTATCCTCATTACAATATGGATATAATGATTCATAAAATGTCACACCCTCAAATTCCGGGTCTGGAATCTATCACGGAGGGGTGAGCAAACAGGATCGAACACAGTAGTTACACATGAGATGCAGTTATCTATGATAAGTTTTAGATAATTAATCCATTATTATTCAGAGCATTAGATGTTATACGCAGCGGAAATAAATATATAGATTGTTTCTTAACAATACGTCTAATCATGTTTCAGATAATAATCAATAGGTATCTTGAGCTCTTATATGATCCTACGTGCATGTCCATAAGCTCCTAGTAGATACCTGAGAATACATGTAAAATCAAGTGTCAACACAGGGTTGGTGAGTTCATAGGTGAGTAAAACATATTGATAAATCATCAATTATCATTCAAAGAGGGTTTATTGTAAAAGTGTGAGTTTAAATTACTCACCGGTATATGAATAGCATGTCGAAACCCTTTTTAATAAGGTGAACCCGCTATCCCACATACCCACTATGTACAAGCCCAACAAATCCTTCACATAGGATTTGCCCATGTATCATAGTTTTATTATTTCTATGTACAAGCCCAACAAATCCTTCACATAGGATTTGCCCATGTATCATAGTTTAATATCCTTTTCATGTTATATTATGTTATTTATAATAATTCAAATCAGAAGGCGCGAATCCTCTCTTTACATTTATCCTCATATGGGTTGTAAGTGGAACTATAATGGCAAACTTTATATAGCGCACATCTACCTTCTCACACCAGAACAGTCATCCCGAATGACAGCGAGATCTTTGTGCATCTTGGTATGGACCACATGTCCAACCTTTGTGGGGTCAGTCACTCCCCGATAGTACTATCCAAAAGATCCCTGCCTTGTTAATAGTCCAGTTTACAGAGAAGGATTTCAATATAACCATATGTAATCATAAATGTGATTCAATTATTATTTAACATTGTCACACCCCGACCGATGGCGGAATCATCGGAGCGGACGAGGGAATGATTGATTGTTCAGAACACATGGTTGTCTAATAGTGGAAATAATATTAAAATCAGATTACAAGATAATATAAGTTTAACATACACAAATACAACAATCGAAACCACAAATAATATTGTCTTTTATTTTAACTAAGTCCGTGTCTTAGGTGAGCACGTAGAAGTCCACTATCTCGCTTAACCTGAAATCATGTGAGAAAATAAAGTCAGCTAACGAGTTAGCTGGTGAGTAATCACAGTTTTGAATATACATATAGATTGATTGATTGATTGAGAATAATTCAATTCACAAGTAATATTAAGACTTATATGGCAATAGCGAAACATATAGATAAACGACACAATATAACCCCTTGACTTGACACTTGCATATATAGACTCCATACAACACCATAGATGAACTAATTGCCTCTGGCATAATCACCACTCGTAAGCCATGTGGTGGGTTATCCAAACCAGTAGATCTACCATTGATACCAGGATTGATTACTTGAATTAGGGTTACTATCATCCAGTTTACCATAGTATGTTCACATAATTGCAAGTAATAACATAACCTGTCTTGAATTGAATTTAGAATGAAATAACAATAGAATATCATGGTTGAATATATTGTATCACATGATTTCCCCCAAATAAGAATGATATAAAAAGGGGATATGAATACTCACTTGATTGATGAGATTGAATTTGGACGTGATAGATTAGACACCAACGATTTCCTTATGATTAACCTAAGGAACGATGTCTCAAATTAGAATAATAATGATTTGGGAATTTGGGAAGTATTAGGATTTCCATGGTAGTTTAAATTGATTAATTTTATTTGGTTTGAAATGTCTTGAAATAAACGAATTTGTTGAAAGTGATATGTCCAGGATTTTAATAAAATTTATGCATATAAGTTATACATATATACAATTTATTAATAAATTGTATATGTATATTTATATACATAATTATATATATTCATGTAATTATATCTAATTTCATGTATGATTACATACATAATTATATGTATATAATAAATTTATACATAAGTAAGCGTAACTACATATTGTATGTTAATTATATACATATGTTATAAATTGTATACGAGGTGGTAAAATTATATACCTGTAATTTATTTAGATAAAAGTTGTTTCGATAATTGAATAATATATATATTGTTATATATATGAATTCAATTTATTTATTGTATAATTATGTATATACACTAATTATAAATTGGTGGGATAATACAATTAGTTATTTTATTTATTTAAAACAAATAAAAATAAATGAATAAATATAAAATAATTTCAGAAAATAATTAAGTGGTTTTAGAAATTTTTAAGGTTTGTAAAAATGTTTTATGATTTTTAGAATTTTTTTCTGAATTATTAAAGCCTAAAAGAAGGTTTAAAAAATATGTGTAGGTGGCGGGTCTCGAACCCGAGACCTGAAGGTTGGAATTCAAGTGTGTAGCGGGAACCAAGGGCCTAAGCCGCGATAGAAACGGTTTTAATTGATTTTAAACACAACCCAACAGAACCCCCAGAACCCGAAGAACCCTAGGTTCGAATCTCTTCAATTGAACCTCGATTCGATTTCAATAGTGAGTGAAACCATGGGCTTTCATTCCTCATGTAACAACGAGTCTATGTGTGTGTTCAATTCATGTATGATATCGGTTTGAGTATAAACCTGATGAAGAAACAGGTCGCGGCCACGTATGAACTTGAATCGAGTGCTAATGATCTCTAAACTCAAATTAAACTTGTAGACACTTCGGATGATGATCAAGAACAATAGCCCTTATCAATTTCGATTAAAATCGATCGTAGGTTGGTTTAAAATCGAGTTGCAGGTCGCGGTTGGGAGGTTGTTCGAATGAAAGGTTTTGGGTGATTTCAGATGAATTTGAGAGTTGAGTTCGATTAGGAATAAAAAATGATCGAGTTGGTAGTTTTAATTTGTTTATTGATGTTGTTTGAGTGGGTTTATTGAGTGGTATCGAATCCGAGAATAAAGTGAGATTATAACCGTTTGTTTGACCGATTCAACACGGTTTATGTTGGAATTCCATTAGAATTGGATCCAAGAAACTTTCGGTGTGATTGTGGGGTTCAAAATCAGGTTAATTGACTGATTTTGGTCGGGAATTTTGTGATTTCGATGTGGAAACTTTGGATTCGAATTCACCGATGATTAATCGTGTTTAATAGGTGCCTTGGTTCGAAACTAGTCCATGAGTGCATTGGAACGGTTTTTGCGAGTTGAAATGGTGTAATTTCATCGTTTTCGGCTTCGCCGGAGTTCGGTCGGAGACTCGCCGGAGTCTCGCCGGAAAAACGGGGGGGGGGGGGATGCCGGGTTTTAAAATGTTACACATTTAGTCCCTGCGGTTTCAAGTTTTATATTTTATGTGTGAAACTTTGGTTTTAAGTTCATAAATTACATATCACCCCTGGACCTTTAAATCCAATTTTTAATACCTTATATATATATATATATATATAATATATATATATATATAATTCTTACTAGTTATTATAGCAGTATATTTTTATTATTATTATTATTATTATTATTATTATTATATTATTATTATTTTATGATTATTGAAATTTTTGAATTCAACATTGACGTTTTAAAAAAACTATTTTATTAACGAATATATACGCGATGTTACAGTCTCCCCTGCTTTAGAAAATTTCGTCCCAAATTTTAATCACGAGGAGGCTGAAACGAAAAGATGAGGATACTTGTTTTCATTTGGTCCTCACGTTCCCAGGTGTACTCTGGCCCACGTTTAGACTCCCAACGAACTTTGACAATGGGTATCCGACTGCGTTTGAGTTGTTTAACTTCCCGATCCATATTTCCACAGGTTTCTCAATAAAGTGCATAGATTCATCAATCTGGACTTCGTCGAGTGGAATGTGGAGATTTTCATCGGCAAGACATTTCTTGAGATTTGAAACATGAAACGTCGGATGTATATTGCTAAGTTCCTGGGGTAGTTATAGCTTGTAAGCCACTTTCCCAATTCGCTCGAGCACTTTGAATGGACCCACGTAACGAGGTGCTAGCTTCCCTTTCTTTCCAAAGCAAATTACTCCCTTCCAAGGTGACACCTTAAGAAGTACGAGATCACCGACATTGTATTCCATGGGCTTACGTCTTTTGTCAGCATAATGCTTTTGACGATTTCTAGCAGCGACCAAGTTATCACGGATCTTATGAATTTTGTCGGTTGTTTCTTGTATCAATTCCGGACCAGTAATCTGTGATTCACCAACCTCAGACCAACAGATGGAGATCGACACTTTCGGCCATACAAGGCCTCAAATGGTGCCATCTGGATGCTGGTATGGTAACTGTTTTTGTATGAAAATTCGATTAACGGAAGATGAGAATCCCACGATCCACCGAAATCAATGACACAAGCCCGGAGCATATCCTCGAGGGTTTGTATCGTTCTTTCAGTCTGACCGTCGGTTTGCGGTGATAGGCTGTGCTAAGATCAGTTGAGTCCCGAGAGCTGTTTGAGACTTTTCCAGAAATGAGAGATGAAACGACCATCGCGATCAGAATATCTAAAGGTACACCATGCCGACTGACTATTTCATTAATGTAAATACGAGCCAATTTCTCGACTCGTAATCTTCCCGAATTGGAATGAATGAGTCGACTTAGTCAATCGATCAATGATAACCCAGATACTATCGTGACCACTAGCGGTACGAGGCAGCTTGGTGATGAAATCCATGGATATGCTTTCCCATTTCCATAATGGAACCTCGGGTTGTACGAGTAATCCAGAGGGACGTTGATGCTCGGCTTTGACTTTGGAACATGTGAGGCATTTAGATACATACAAGGCTATATCCTCCTTCATGCCGGGCCACCAATATTGGTTCCGAAGATTCATGAACATCTTATCTGCTCCCGGATGAATAGAATAACGAGCCTTATGAGCCTCATCCATGATGGTTGTTCGAAGATTATCGTGGTTCGGAATCCAAAGTCGATTTAGAAAATACAGTAGTCCGTCTGACTTGGTTTCCAATTGGAGTTCAGCACCGCATGACATTTCCTCATACATGTTGCCCTTAGTGACTGATTCGTGTTGAGCTTCGAGTATACGGGTCAAAAGGTCGGTTTGAATGGTAACACTTTGAAGCATAACTTGACCCTTACGACTTAATGCATCGGCTACAACATTAGCTTTACCGGGTGGTAACGAATCTCACAGTCGTAGTCATTGAGTAGTTCGACCCATCATCGTTGTCTCATGTTAAGCTCCTTTTGGTTGAAGATGTACTGGAGACTCTTATGATCGGTGAATACAACACATTTAGTGCCATAGAGATAGTGTCTCCAGATTTTGAGTGCGAATACGACAGCACCCAATTCAAGATCGTGCGTCGTATAATTTTTCTCATGAATCTTCAATTTCTTGAAGCATAAGCTATAACTTTGCCTCGCTGCATGAGAACGCAACCTAGGCCTTGTTTTGAAGCGTCACAATAGACAACGAAATCGTCGTTTCCATCAGGAAGTGTTAAAATCGGCGCTTCACACAACTTTTGCTTGAGGGTTTGAAATGCTTTTTCTTGATCAGGCCCCCAAGAAAAAGGCTTATCCTTGTGGGTCAAAGCAGTGAGTGGCACAGCAATCTTCGAGAAGTTAAAATAAAACGTCGATAATATCCGGCTAGACCAAGGAATGAACGAATCTCTGTAGGATTTTTAGGTTCTCCCATTTCTTTATTGCCTCGATCTTTGCAGGATCAACGTGAATTCCCTTGCTGTTTACTATGTGACCAAGAAATTGAACCTCATTAAGCCAGAATTCACATTTTGAGAATTTGGCGTAGAGTTTCTCTTTCCTCAGAAGTTCGAGTATTAGACGGAGGTGATTCTCGTGATCGGATTTTGATTTGGAGTATATCAAGATGTCGTCGATAAATACGATCACGAATTTGTCTAGGTATGGCCGCACACGCGATTCATTAAATACATGAATACTGTCGGTGCGTTAGTTAACCCGAATGGCATCACTGTAAACTCATAATGGCCATATCTCGTTCGGAAAGCTGTTTTTGGAATATCATCATCGTGCACACGGAGTTGGTGGCAACCAGAATGAAGATCGATCTTTGAGAAATGAGTGGCTCCTTGAAGCTGATCAAACAGATCGTCGATTCTGGGTAATGGGTAACGGTTCTTGATTGTGAGTTTGTTGAGTTCTCGATAGTCAATGCACATACGGAATGAGCCATCCTTTTTCTTCACGAATAAGACTGGAGCTCCCCATGGTGACGAGCTCGGGCGAATGAATCCTTTGTCTGACAGTTCTTGCAATTGGCTAGCAAGTTCTTGCATCTCAGATGGTGCAAGTCGATAAGGAGATTTTGCCACGGGAGTTGCACCAGGTACAAGGTCGATTCGGAATTCAACTTGACGAACGGGAGGAAGACCGGTTAAATCTTCGGGAAAGACTTCAGGAAACTCTCGAACACCAGAATGTCTTCAATTTTCTTAGGTTTCTCATCTGCCTTCACGATGGGCTAAGAAAGCCACGTAATGCTTGCGGAGGTACTTTTGGCTTTGGTACAAGACATGAGTTTAAGCCCCTTGTAAGGTTTTTCCCCGTAGATTTGTAGTATGCTTCCGTCGGGAGAGGGATACGAATGGTCTTTTCATGACAAATCACTTCGGCATGATTCTTTGATAACCAGTCCATGCCTACTATAACATTGAAACTACCCAGTTGCATGGGTATAGATTGATAGGAAATCATGCTCGCTTAGATTCAAAGTACAGTCGGGAATAACAGAATTAATTGTAATGGGTTTTCCGTCAGCTACTCTACCATAAAGGGGTTATCTAGCTTGGTTCGGGCACTAGCAAGTAAGGGCTCAAAGTCTAAGGATACAAAGCTTTTATCTGCACCGGTGTCAAAAAGAATCGAAGCGTATTGATTATTAATTGGAACATACCGTTCACCACGTCGTTGCTAACTTGGGCTTGTTGGGCATTGATGTTGAATGCTCGACCTTGAGCTGCAGGGACGGCCTGAGAAGCTTCGGACATTGGTTGCGGAAATGGTTAGGATCTCCGCATTGGTAGCAAGCTCTTGTTTGCGTGATTTTCGGGGTATGCTGAACAGTCGGTGTGGTAACTGGAACCCTTGCAGTATTCTTGCACACGTTGAATGTATGGCCGAAACGACCACAGTTGGTGCATTGACGACATTGAACGTTAGCGGGATTATGATACTTGCAGTTGTTACACTGCGGAAAGGGTCCAGCGTAGGGCTTTTTCATCAGCGGTTGATTGTTTACTGTTGTTGACGAGTTGGAGGGACTTGATTAATTGGCACAGCAGGGGTAATCACAACAAAGTTTTGAGATTTAGCCTTCCTCTTCCTGTTTTGAGAAGTTTCAGGTTTTTCCTCCTTAGGGGGTTCAGCTGAGGGTTTTCTCAGGCACCTTTTTAGCACCCTTCCTAGTCAGGGTTCCAGCCTTGACATGATTATCAGTTAACTGAGCAGCTAACCGATGGTATCTTCCAAGGTTGCAGGATTTCTACCCCACACCGTGTCTTGAATTTGCATGGGTAGACCACCGATGTATTTCTCGATAGCCCGAGATAAAGGAGTAACCAGGTGAGGAACAAGTAGACTCAGTTCATGAAATCGGTTGGTATAAGCTAGATTTTCTCCACTTTCTTGAGTTAAGTCCCAGAACTCAGCTTCCAATTTCTTAATTTCATTTCTCGGACAGAACTCCCGAGTCATAAGCTCCTTAACTTCATCCCACGTCAGTGCTAATGCGGCATCAGTTCCACGGGTTTGTTTCTCACCGTTCCACCAAGTGAGTGCTCTCTTTTGAAGAACACTTGTGGCATACCGGACTTTAGATTTTCAGGGCACTCGCTGTTGAGGAAAGTGTTCTCGATGCTTTCGAACCGTTGTAGTAATCCGTAGCTCCTTCAGTTCCACTGAACTTGGTGGGGTTGCAAGAACTGATTGTTTGTAAGTACAAGTTTGGGAGGGTTTGGTGCAGTTGGGTTTTGGACAGTATTGTTGCCTTGGTTCAAATGGGTAAGTAGAGTTGGAATGACCGCAACAACTTCACGTGCCACTATAGCAGCAATTTTACGGCCAGAGTTTCCAGATCGTGAATGGATTCGACGAGAAGACATTCTGAAACATCATTAGGATATTTTATGAGATTTGGTAATATGAGTTATACAATTTGTAAACGAAATCGGGAATTTGACATAATAACAATGATATGTTCCGAGTGTAATCGTTTGATTCGTAAATCAAAGCGAATACGTTGACTAATCAAAGTATTGGTCAATCACAACTTTGTTAAAGACATGCGTACCTATAAGCAGATACTCATCCCGAGGGTTCCCAGGTAAGGTAAACAGGTCCATCGGTTGGTTTGGATTTATGCGAATACCTGCCTAGACAGAACACCCCGAGATACAGGCATCCCACTCTTCCAGCATTACATTATTCAGTTGTGAGACACAGACTTTGACGAGATTTTGAAAACCACGAATAACGATTCAAAGCTCATTTTGAAAACCATTTGATTTAGGCACACAATGCCTTGAATATGTTTTAGATTTGTGTGTGCATTGATAAGAATCAAAGTATAGGAAGAATCACATAGGCATATAATCATATAATCAAGTGTAAACATAAAGCACACATATAATCCTATCTATGCATATAATATACATGAGAGGACTCATGTGTAAGGTACTTAGTTATAGTCTAGGTCATTCCATTTCTAATACCTAATTCCCTGTAACCATGGCTCTGATACCAATCTGTCACACCCGACCGACGGCGGAATCATCGGAGCGGACGAGGGAATGATTGATTGTTCATAACACATGGTTGTCTAATTGGAAATAATTTAAAATCAGATTACAAGATAATATAAGTTTAACATACACAAATACAACAATCGAAACCACAAATAATAATTGTCTTTTATTTAACTAAGTCCGTGTCTTAGGTGAGCACGTAGAGTCCACTATCTCGCTTAACCTGAAATCATGTGAGAAAATAAAGTCAGCTAACGAGCTGGTTAATCACAGTTTGATAATACATTGATTAATTTGATTGATTGATTGAAATAATTCAATTCACAAGGTAATATTAAGACTATATGGCAATAGCGAAACATATAGATAAACCGACACAATATAAACCCCTTGACTTGACACTTGCATATAATAGACTCCATACAACACCATAGATTGAGTAATTGCCTCTGGCATAATCACCACTCGTAAGCCATGTGGGGTGGGTTATCCAAACCAGTAGATCTACCATTGATACCAGGATTGATTACTTGAATTAGGGTTTACTATCATCCAGTTTACCATAGTATGTTCACATAATTGCAAGTAATAACATAACCTGTCTTGAATTGAATTTAGAATGAAATAACAATAGAATATCATGGTTGAATATATTAATCACATGATTTCCCCCAAATAAGAAATGATATAAAAAGGGGATATAAATACTCACTTGATTGATGAGATTTGAATTTGACGTGATAGATTAGACACCAACGATTTCCTTATGATTAACCTAAGGAACAGTGTCTCAAATTAGAATAATAATGATTTGGGAATTTGGGAATGTATTAGGATTTCCAATGGTAGTTTAAATTGATTAATTTTATTTGGTTTGAAATGTCTTGAATAAACGAATTTGTTGAAAGTGATTATGTCCAGGATTTTAATAAAAATTTATGCATATAAGTTATACATATATACAATTTATTAATAAATTGTATATGTATAATTTATATACATAATATATATATTCATGTATTATACTAATTTCATGTATGATTACATACATAATTATATGTACATAATAAATTTATACATAAGTAAGCGTAACTACATATTGTATGTTAATTATATACATATTTATAAATTGTATACGATGGTGTAAATTATATACCTGTAATTATATTAGATAAAAGTTTTTCGATAATTGAATAATATTATATATGTATATATATTGAATTCAATTTATTTATTGTATAATTATGTATTATACACTAATTATAAATTGGTGGATAATACATTATTTATTTATTTTATTTAAAACAAATAAAATAAATGAATAAAATATAAAAATAATTTCAGAAATAATTAAGTGGTTTTAGAATTTTTAAGGTTTGTAAAAATGTTTTTATGATTTTTAGAATTTTTTTCTGAATTTTTAAAGCCTAAAAGAAGTAAATAAAAATGTGTAGGTGGCGGGGTCTCGACCCGAGACCTGAAGGTTGGAATTCAAGTGTAACCGGTGAACCAAGGGCCTAAGCCGCGATAGAAACCGTTTTAATTGATTTTAAACACAACCCAACAGACCCCCAGAACCCAAGAACCCTAGGTTCGAATCTCTTCAAATTGAACCTCGATTCGATTTCAATAGTGACTGAAACCATGGGTTTTCATCCTCATGTAACAACGAGTCTATGTGTGTGTTCAATTTCATGTATGATATCGGTTTGAGTATAAACCTGATGAGAAACAGGTCGCGGCCACGTATGAACTTGATCGAGTGCTAATGATCTCTAAACTCAAATAAACTTGTAGACAACTTCGGATGATGATCAAGAACAATAGCCCCTTATCAATTTCGATTAAATCGATCGTAGGTTGGTTTAAAATCGAGTTGCAGGTCGCGGTTGGGAGGTTGTTCGAATGAAAGGTTTTGGGTGATTTCAGATGATTTGAGAGTTGAGTTCGATTAGAATGAAAATGATCGAGTTGGTAGTTTTAATTTGTTTATTGATGTTGTTTGAGTGGGTTTATTGAGTGGTATCGAATCCGAATAAAGTGAGATTATAACGTTTGTTTGACCGATTCAACACGTGTTTATGTTGGAATTCCATTAGAATTGATCCAGAAACTTTCGGTGTGATTGTGGGGTTCAAAATGATTAATTGACTGATTTTGGTCGGGAATTTTGTGATTTCGATGTGGAAACTTTGGATTCGAATTCACGACGATTAATCGTGTTTATAGGTGCCTTGGTTCGAACTAGTCCATGATGCATTGGAACCGGTTTTGCGAGTTGAAATGGTGTAATTTCATCGTTTCGGCTTCGCCGGAGTCTCGCCTGAAAAACGGGGGGGGGGGAAGCCGGGGTTTTAAAATGTTACACATTTAGTCCCTGCGGTTTCAAGCTTTATATTTTATGTGTGAAACTTTGGTTTTAAGTTTCATAAATTACATATCACCCCTGGACCTTTAAATCCAATTTTAATACATGCTATATATATATATATATATATATATGTATATATATATATTTATAATTCTTACTAGTTATTAATAGTATTTTTTTATTATTATTATTATTATTATTATTATTATTATTTTTTATGATTATTGAAATTTTTGAATTCAACATTGATTTTAAAAAAAACTAATTTTTATTAACGAATATATACGTGATGTTACAAACATAATACACAAAATAATTTGTAAATTTAATACAACATGTATTCCTCCCCAAATATTTAAATGATAAAAAGGGGAAAATTGTATGAACTCATCTCAGTCCTTATGTGGTGTTGACAAGCTAGTAAAATCCTGCTAAGGAATTATAATTCACATAAGCAATAGAACAAATCCCATAACCTAAATAAGTTAGATCTTGAACCTGGTGTTCAATTGATCTAAGGTTGGTTTTCTAGTATTTGTTATAAACAATAATTAAATCATTTAATTATTTTTGTCAATTCTTTAATAACTAAAGATTTGTATTTCATTTGATAATTTAGTAATGATTTTAACATATCATATGTTCTTAATAAATTTTAAACATTATTTAATATGTAAGTTCGTATCTAATTCGGTAAGATTTATAATTAAATTTATAAAATCTAATTGGTATTATCATGTTTAAAACATAAATAGGATACTTTAATATTTTATAATTTATTTATAAAATCTAATAGTAAGATTTATAAATAGACACAAATTATCTAAACATTATATTTATATGATAATGTTATTATAATTGACATAGATTATGTATAAATAATAATAATAACATATTTTAAATACATATTTACATATAAAACATAATATAAATTATCTAATTATTAATTATGTTCAATAATTAATAATTAATAATCATAACATAATAGGTTTTGTTCAATAAATAATATAAATTATCTAATTATTAATTATGTTATCCATATTTAAAAAAAATGATATAGTGTCCAATAATGAATTAATAATTTAAATTATTATTTAGAGTCTATTTTTACAAAAATAACTATTCATACATTTGTATATAATATTTTTATAAAATTACTAAGGAGTTTTTAAATAAATAAATTTAAAGAAATTAATTAGACACTTTTAAAATGAAAGAAGTTTTTAAAACTTATTTCATAATTTTTAGGTATTTTGTATATTTTTAAAGAGCTTAAAAAGGCATTTAAAAAAATAATAGGAGGTGCACGGGTCGAACCCGTGACCTCTTGAATGGGATGGAAGCTTTGAACCGGTGAACCAAGCTTAAAGCCGCATTAAGTCTCGGCTTTTAATTCCTTTAAACACAAACCCAAATCATCCCCAAATCAATAAGAACCCTAATTCGGTCCGAATCAAATGATCCTTGATTCGATGTTTATACCCAAATTGATGTTGGGGCTTTTGTTCCCCAACCAAAATCGAGTTGAATACCAAGTTTAATTACCTGTTGTGAAGTTCGATTGATGATGAACAGGTAAAGGAACAAGTCGCGACTATACAAAGATCGATTCCAGTGGCAACATTGATGATAATCAAATTACTTCCGCAGGAAGTTTCTAATAGCTCTAAAGATGAAAAGCCTTATGTCAATTTTGTGAAATAAAGCCAATAATAGTAATCGACTTGGTTGCAGGTCGAGGAAATGATGGTGATCAATGGGTGTGATTCGTTGTGTTTTAGTGAAATTAAACTCACTGTCAGTTTATAAACGATCAAATGACTGTTAGTGCTCCACCATTTCGATTATTATTAAGTTTAGTTCAAACACCCAAATTCACGCGGTTTTAACTCAAATTAAAGGTCCCGACACCCTCGCGACCAAGATTCGAACCCTATGCGTTTAATCATTGAAAAATTCGGATCCAAAGCTCACCACCTCGAATCCACTTTATTCCCGACCGTTCAACGGTCGGTTTAACCCACTCAAACATTAAAAATGATCAAATTAATCGAAGTGGAACGACCATTCATATGTTCTTAATCTATTAACATTTTCAATTTCATCAAAAACACCCGAAATCACAGCTGCAACCATCCTCTCTGTCGCGGACCTACAACTCAACCCAATCCATTATACGAGCATCCTTAATCGAATTTGATTGAGGGCTTTCATTTCTCGTCACTACACGGAGCTACACACGAAGTTAATTTCATAATAATCATCATTCGATCCAAATCAGAAACAACGTTAGCCGCGACCTGTTCTTTATCGAGTTCATCTTCAATTAGTTATCAAATGGGTAATTGTTTACATATACATGTTCGATTTCTCATGGGAATCAAAGCCCCATGAATGTTTTCATTAACAGAATCATTTGGATGGTCGATTTGATCATAATCGATCTAGGGTTTATGTGAAATGGGGATGGATTGCAATTGGTGTTTAAAACAATTTGGAACCAAAACATACCGCGGCTGCGGCCTTGGTTCACTGGTTCCCACGCCCTTGACAAACATTGAGGTCCCGGGTTCGACCCCGGGCTCCCTCATTTATTTTTTAAGGCTTTTCAGCCCTTAAATTAATTATAATAAATTTCTAAAATTATAAAAATTCGTTTTGTAAACTTTGTTTATTTTTAAAAATTATCTATGTAACTTTTTATAAATTATAACATTAAATATTTAATATTTTATAAAATATTAGTTACAAATATTATACTTAGTTTATTTTTATAAAAATAGACTTGAATAATGGTTTAAAATATTAAATTATTATTGGTCACGATGTTAACGTAATTATGAATTTCTCGTAGAAAGTATATGCATTTCATAATTAAATTTCACAAATTTTTATAAAGGATTAAATTTCCTTAAAAATTGTATAAATGATACATTCTGTTATCAAACTAAGTATAATAATCGTTTATTAACTTTATTTATAAAATAACCCCAAACTTCTACCGAAACCCTAGTTCGCGTTAAAACGTTAAAACTTAATATAATTAAACTTAAATCTCGTCAATATATATATATATATATTCTTAGGTATCTCGTGAAGGTTTACATTGGAACGTCGCTATTATCTTTATTAATCGTCATTCATATACTTAATCGCCACGTGAGTATTTCTATACCCCTTTTTCATATTTTCACACTTTGGGGAAAAACATGTTACTTATTAACCATTACACTTGTAAACACGTTTGATTCTTATAAACTTATGGCAATTTACTTGTGTGTTGTGATTAGTTGAATCTTGTAGCTACCATGTAATGTCGAATATATGTACAATCATTAACTATGCTAGCCTGACGACGTCATAGATCTATGGGCCTGACAAGCCTGCTTGGTTGATCCAAGTACACTTAGCTAATCGTATATACTCGTAAACGTTTGAGACTTGTAAAACTTTGTCAAGGTTTGATTGTGCATTCTGTCTTACATCCCTAGTTACCTTGTTTTCTACTTTACAACATGAATTGCCATCTTTTATATACTTATGTAATCAAAACTATAGAATGCTCACCAACAATATGTTTACCTTTTATTTTTAACATGTTTCAGGCAATAGCGTTATGTGACTGTGAACAATCGTAACTCTCACACTTCGACGATTCCGCCATCAAGGTTGGGGTGTGACAGATTAGATTGACTTACCCTTATATCTCCCATGGTGCAGACGGTTCAAGGTTCGACTTAACAACGAAAGGAAAAGAATATCAATTAGAAATTTAGAAAATTTCAAATTACATCAATGTAATCAAAGGAAAATCATACTTACAAAATTCTAGGTCACAGTTCAAGGTAACAGGATTTGTTATGATGGTGTTCAAATCTTGGATAATTTAAATCGGGAAGACGAAATCAAGGATAAAATGATTTGACATCACAATGAGATATGAACATTCGATTCACAATCGAAGGAAATACATGGACTTCTCAAGATATGAACTCGATAGAGGGTAATTTGATGTTAAGCCATGCGAACGAGTTTCATTGTTTGTCGAACTTTCGGTTTGAATATGATTGTGTTTGAACAGATTTTATGTTAAATTAATGGATTGATTGTGATTGGAATTGTGATTATGCGATTCCAGGTTGGTTAATTGAATCAATCTGTCGAGTTTTCATTTGAATTGAATTTGGTTTCAAATGGTTTAAGCGGGTTTGGTTTTAAATTGAAAACATGTAATAGATGTTGTATAGAATTTGATGTGGAATCATACTGCAAGCACAAACCACATAACATGTGTTTTAGACAACCAACCTAATGACGTTATGCATATAGATTAGCCGGAATATATTCACCTTGGCCTGATTGCTGGTAGCTGTGTTGGTAACTCGCAAGTTAACCAATCGTCGAAGGGTGGGGTGTCAACCCAGTAGTATTACCAATACCTAACCGTTGGTTCCCAAACCCGGGAATTAATGGTTGTAAGAATCATAGAATAACACCATGTATGCATGCAAAACAGTATCAAGTTGATTCCAAGTAAAAATATTGAATATATAGTGTACAGCATTGAAATCGTGTGAGCATACTTTTCCCCCAAGTTTGGAAAAGATTGAAACAATTATAAAAGTATAAAAGGGGCCACGAAACTCACTCGAACTCTCAGCAACTCCAATCGATCTAAACACACACACACCGATTGCAGATCAAGCTCAAGCCGAGACCCACTCAAACTCGAATCCATCCATCTCTATACAATTACATGTAATTGAACACACTACATGCTCGATTTCCTATGAGGAATCAAAGCCCTATCATTAATTTCATTAACAAAATCATTTTCGGGTTCAATTTGATCGAAATCGAACCTAGGGTTTAATCGGATTTGGGGATTTCCTTTGAAACTGTTTAAAAGAATTTGAAACGAAGTTCTAACGCGGCTGAGGCCTTTGGTTCACTGGTTCTGTGCATGCATTCTATCCGGGAGGTCCCGGGTTCGAACCCGGGCACCTACACTATTAGAATGCATGCACAGAACCAGTGAACCAAAGGCCTCAGCCGCGTTAGAACTTCGTTTCAATTCTTTAAACAGTTTCAAAGGAAATCCCCCAAATCCGATTAAACCCTAGGTTCGATTTCGATCAAATTGAACCCGAAAATGATTTTGTTAATGAAATTAATGATAGGGCTCTGATACCATTCTGTCACACCCGGGCTCTCACACCAACAATATTGTCCGCTTCGCCCACGACGAGCTCACGGATTTGCTTTTGGTTGCCCGGGTGAAAACTTCCCAGGGAGGTCACCCATCCCTGGATTGCTCCCACCTGAGCACGCTGAACTGTGGAGTTCTCCTCTTATCCACAGCCAATACGCCCAAAACGCGTTATTGATATTAGAGGCCAGACATTCTTTATGAACCAGTAATCTCTCCTGTCCACGGCCGATGTGGGATATGTGTAGGTGTCACACTTTAGTCAACAAAGTTTAGAATCTTAGAGTTTGGCCACTAAACTATTTATAGTGATGTTTTTATTTTTTTTCGATTTCCACCACTAAAGTTTAGTATATTAAGTTTCACAACCAAACTTCGATTTATGGATCCTGACGAGCCAAACAATAAACGACGAAGCAACGCAGTGTTGTGTTTGAGAAATTTTATCGGACTCCGCCGCGTAGTGCGGGGAGAAAAAACTAGTTAATTATAAGTAAGCAAGCAAACATGCTGGTCAAAAAGTAAGCAGGAAGCCAGACACGTCACTTTCATCCCATAATATAATTTCAGGTGTCTGCCTGCTTACTTATAAATAGCCTGCCTGCTTACTTATAAATAGAAAACTTAGGGTTGAATTTAGATCATAAGTTTTCTCGGGAACGCTCTAGTATTAAGTGAATCCCAAGTAATCGATATCCCATTGGGTATGTTATTAGTCGTTTTTGGAGCTCGAGTAGGAGCGCGAGTAGGGAGACTCTACATCAGATTGCCGTAGATAGGTTTAAGGTATGTTATCGTTTAAGTTTATGTCAAGTTAATTATTATTTATTTTAGTATTATTATTAGGATTAGTATTAGTATAATATTATATTTTAGATGTTAGGGTTATTGTTAGAGTTGGATTTTAGGTAGCCTAGCCTTAGTTAGGCATGGACTGATCACTCATGCTTAAACAAGGTAGCGCTAGCTAATATCCAACCATGACAATGACTAGTTAGTTATACCATCGTCTAACCTAGGATTACTTAAACTGTATCAGGACCTTGAGATATCACCAGGTCTTGCTAAGAATTGATTATCAACGGTTGTGCAACTGTTAAACAGGTGAGTTGTCATGTCTTTTTCAAAACTGTGATAATATACTTGTTTTGTTTATACTGGTAATAATTATAATGCTTACATATATGCACGGGTCGGTAAGTGTATACAGGATCCTGATATATTTAATGGGGTGTGTCAAACTAGCTGAAAAGATGATAGGGTTCCTTGTATGCATCAGGCACATGCTCATATCTATTTGACGGCCGGGGGGTCTGACGAACCCGCCGCCGGTGGTTGTGGTAAACCAGGGAAGACACTGTGCCTATAGACCCAAATATCACAACCTATATTGTATGCATGTCAAGGTTATTTTATAAGCTGTATAGCATGAGCCCACAAGCATTAGCTGACGTCTTTTTAAGTATATGTATCACGGGTAACCCTTAAGAAAATGCTTAAAAGGTGCTCAAAGATAAAGAATCTAGAAGATCAAGAAGTTTTTGTTTTAGTTGTTTTTTAAATACTGCTGTAAAATAGTAGTGTAACAAGTTGATGATATTATAGTTTGTAATAAAACATATGCTAGCTTCCGTTGTATGTTGTATCAATTGTAGACGCTCGCCCGGGTCGGGTGGGGTGTCACACAAAGCTTGTGAGTTGAATCCAAAAAAACATTAAAGGAATTCATAGTATTTTTTTTGAGGAAGTATTATATTTTTTTATGAGAATAAAAGTATTATTTGTGAACTAATTTCTGTAGTAAGAAAGTGTGATATTTATTGTGGATTTTGGGATAATTTTTGGGATAATTTTTTTTAACGGGCATAATTTCCGAAGGTCTCAGGTTCGATCCGTGGAAACGGCCTCCCCACAAAATGTGGGGGAAAGACCGCGTACATCTTCCCTTAAATGGGACGGACCCTCCCTGGAACCTGCGAAAACACGGGAGCTCTTTGCAGCACCAGGTACGCCCTTTTTTTTTTAGCTAACGAGTTGGTGCCTTGAAAACCTCACACCCAATGACATTTATGCCCGTTGAGGACTTCAAGGCAAGGGCCATCACGCTCCTATCACTTTTAGAGGTTTGATGAGCTCAGCATGATAAAATGTCATCCCATTCTCTTTACATTTATGTGAATTGTCTTGTAAAATTTCTCAATCGCTATATTATTTAAATTAAATATATATTTACCAACTAGATAATCCTATAATTTTAAATATTTCCCCAACAAGTTCATAAATCAAAACATATAACAAAAATATAAATAAGCCGTTCATTTATCTGAACAAGTCTAACAGGTTAAAAAATATTAGTTATAAACAATGGCATCCATATAACAAGACCTTTATTTTCAAGTTATGTAAAGATTGCAATCCCTTTAGACACCTAAATTATCCCTCAAATGACAGGGATAATCAATTCAATGGTTCCAACAAATTCTATAATCACGTTATATACCCCCATATTTAACTTGAAACATGCCAAAACAATGAAACGTTAATAAAAGAACAATTTAATTTTAACTTATTGAAAAGAATTAAATGAAGAATAAAACACCCTTTAAAGGTGAAAGTAACTCTTGGTCACCAAGAGTAAAATGCTATTTCATGACAAAAACCTTTATCAACTGCTTCATAGAGACCATAAATAACCAACGACCAATAGCTTATACTAAGAAATTTAACCTCAAAAACCTGCCTATGAAATCACTATCAACATTTACATTTAATAGGCAAAAATTCAAAGTTTTTCGATCCATCAAAATTATTATTTCCGAGCACCTTATCCCCCTTATCATCTTCAAGAAGTTGTTGCATAGTGCTCGTGAACCTCTCTGAAAACAGAAACCAACTCGTTAACAATGAAAACAAGTAATAAATTATGAAAAAGAAGTACAATTTGTAAAGGCAATGGAGGAAAAGATTTGTCAAAAGCATGAAACTTTTACATATGAGGACACCATTGTTGAAAATGAAGTCAGGCCTGGGCCATACATTGGAACCTAACTTCATTGACCAAACATATAGGTGACAAGATGGGCGGGTCACAATTGGCTGGGCATTGGTTGGGTCCATGAGTTTTCCAGTAACAGGTTATCACAGATACTAATCAGAATAAACAGTAACTACAGATTCTTATTATAATGTGAATTGTTTTCATGTACTATGCAATTGTTAAGATATCTAATAATTAGAAAAAAACAGTAACCGTGAACCACATACAATTTGTGTATTCAATCTATTGTTTCTATCTTACCTTATTTTGTCTATGTTCCTATTTTTGTTGTGACTTGAATCAACAATCAATTTTGCTGTGTTTTCAAAAGCACTCATGATAACGACTATTTGCTTATTTAAAGCCAAAATAATCATATTTGGAAAAGCTAGCAACTGTCACGAGCGACCCATTTCCTATAGTAAATGTAAGATTTAATAACTACATCAAGATATTTGTGTTGTGATCTGATTCTTGAAGTCATGAAAATAACTATGACAATGAATATCCATATACCCCTTTAGTGCTTTTCTTGCTCCTAATAAATAATAACCATGCGGATTATATATAATTATGCTCAATTATGGTTAAGTTGGCTTATGTTTTATCTCTAATAGTAAGAGAACGCGTTAAAACTGGTTTAAAATCACCCAGGGTGTGATTTTAATGCACCAAACCTCACAAATAAAACTGTTCAAAACATGGAGAAGCATTAGAAAACGTAAAATTTTGGTAATCACGTCCGACCCCATAAAATTCATAAGTTTTAAAGTAAAAAAACGGAAAAAGTGTTATAGGTCAAGCTGAATCAAAAAAGTTATCTGTTTCGAGTCTTTTGACCTGTTAACCAACCCGCCTAACCCGGTCATTTTACCACATCTGATGAATCAATGATATACCAACACGATTCACATACAAGAACGTGAAAGTGACTGGACTCCAAAGATCAAATGATTATATTTATGTTAAATGTGATCTACGGTGTCAAGAAACAATATAATTTTTAAGAAAGAAAAACGTACTTGCAAGATCGCTTATTGTGACCAAGGCCTTTACACTTTCCACACTGAAGCTGTCGCTTAAGAAAGTCAGCAGGCCCAACCCGACCCGGTGCAACCTTCCTCATCTTGGTCCTACCAGGTGTCCGAATAGTGGGCGGAGGAGTAACAAGAATTGTACCGTCATCTAATTCAATATCCATTACTCTTTCTAAATTAGGTATGGGATTAATAGAATCTGCATAAGCCAATTGGTACATTTCAACGTGAACAAATCTTGAACAATGATCATATGGGCTCCTACCATAACTATACAAAACAGCAATAGCATGACAGCAAGGCAATCCAGTCAACAACCACACTTTACAACTACAATCCCAATTTTCAATATCAACAACATCAATACTTTCACCAAATCTAACCTCAAATTTGCTTCCATGTGACCGTAACATTTGAACAGAATGTGCCTTTAACATCTCGGTTTTTAATTTTTCCTCCATAGATGGTGTTAATCGGGTTAACCACTGACTTGATTCAACTCTACGTGTGTATATCAGTTGCATCAATTTACCCCTTAATTCATCTATCATTTGAGTTATAGGCAATTCGTTTGCTTCAGATACCCATGAGTAAATATAGTTACCAAAATTGGAAGTCATATGATTGTACCTCAAACCTCCAAAAAAAGCATTAGCCCAATGATCCGGCTCACTTCGTATGATCCAATTATAAGCTTCGGGTGAAATGGCTTTCATATCTTCTGTATATTTTTCAAACCCCTCAAGTTTTGGTGCATGAGCAGCAGCATAAAGATCTTCAACCATAAGTCTTCTAGCATCATGTGAAAAATGGCCTGTTAAATCTTTATTTAATTTCTCGGCTAAATAACCTAAACAATAAGCATGATAACATTCCCCGCCAAATATTTCAGGCAAAGACTCCCTTAAACCCTTTTGAAAATCAGCCACAAAAGTAATTGGACCGTGACCTAAAACCAAATTCTTAAACTCACTTAAAAACCAGTGCCAATTGTCGCTAGTTTCCTCATCAACAACTGCAAAAGCCACTGGAAAAGCCCCGTCATCACCGTCTGCTGATGTGGCGGTCAACAACATTCCTTGGTATCTTGAATTCAAAGGTGTGCTATCAAGAAAGAGAAGGGGCCGACAACCTTGTATGAAACCGGAAATTGATGCATGAAAACATACAAAAAGACGATGAAAACTTAAATCCTCGTTTGTACAGAATTTAGCAAGGCTTCCCGGATTTGTTTCCATAATTTTCTCACAAAAGAATGGTAATTCACTATATGCATCTTTGTAAGAACCTAAAAGTTGCTCTCTTGCATATTCTTTAGCACGCCTTGCTTGTGAATAGTTAAGCTCAATTCCATAATCACGTTTAAGATCATTAGCAATGTCTTTGGCTTGATCTTTGGAGATTCTTTAACCTTTTCTTTTATTAGATTTCCAACCCAACTTCTTGTAGCCCGAAATGCAGGTTTTATTGAACCACCTTGACAAGTATGAGTTGGTCTCATCGTTTTAATACAAACTAATTGGGTGGTTGATAATCTTGATGCATGAATACGCCATGGACAGTTTTCTGATTTGCACTTTACAGTCACCCGTTGATTTTCATTTTTCTTGTACACGTAATTAAACCCGTGAGCAATTGAATATTTTCTTAAAGCCTCTCGAAATTCAGCTAATGAATGGAATCTTTGACCTACACCCGTTATAAGATTCTCC
Organism: Flaveria linearis; assembly: GCA_024085815.1. NCBI lineage: Eukaryota > Viridiplantae > Streptophyta > Magnoliopsida > Asterales > Asteraceae > Flaveria > Flaveria linearis. Next base: position 10,537,814 of record CM044008.1, on the reverse strand, counting down.
CACTGTTTGGCACCTATGTGTTGCTCATTATTGATTATAGGCATAGGAAAAGGATTGACGGGAACTGGGCCGGGAAATGGAGTGATCCCATTGGCTGTTTCCATGTCAATAACTTCGTTAAGAGGGATTATATTTGGTGGGCCCAGGTCAGCAGGCGGTAAAATTGGCACCACTTGTGTCTCAGCTGGTCTCTTTTGCGGTCTAAGTTTATAAAATAACATAAACAGAATAGAAAATCATTAGACTGGTCCACAAATGTTATAAGTGTTTATAAAATAGCCAAAGGGTACTCGTAGATTCAAGGCATGGATGTGCATTTTGAATGTGATTATTGTGACTTAAAGCTACAGATAGGAAGGTAATTGCACATTTATTTCAGTAATCAAATCAAACGATAACTTCTTACCTGCTTCTCTGGATCTGATTGTTTTGACCTTAATAACCATAATCAAAATCACGTTTACCCATCACCACACATATGGAACTTTTAAAGGTGCGTGTTGAAAGCGATCACAAATTTTACGCATCTGAATCATACAATCTATCTCGTGAAGCTAGAAATGGTAGGTAATCTTACCTTTCTATCATAATCAGTTTCCTTATGGCATTAGTTACACAAAATCTATAATATCATAAGTTTCCTTATGGCATTAGTTACACAAAATCTATAATATCATAATCATAATCACTTTTACCCAAACACTCCCGATCAATAGTTGTAATTCTCGACTTGCAGTGATCATACTAAATGCACGTCCACATAAAACGATCATCCAAACGTACTACACATAATCATATACAAATAAAAACATACATATGGAAGTTCTAAAAGGTAAGATCATGACAATTACCTACGAACAGGCTTCTTCTTGGGAGTTTTAGCAGGCGTCGATTCATTCATTACATAGACCTCCAGCTGATCAGATTCTTTATAGTAATTCACCATTCGATGAAAGTCCTTATCTTTCGAAACCGTAATAAGATTCTTCTTATTTCCAGGCAAAAAATACTTCACTACCATCCCATCCACAGTTAAATCAACAGTTTCAGCTATCTCTTGCTTAAAACCACTTAACTGCATATCAACTTCAAGATCAACAGCATAAGCTTCCCCACCACTATACCCCATCAACCCATCTTCATACGTTTCAAACTCTCCCCCACAGTGGCAAATAGCTATCATCTTCTTCGATAGCACAATCGCCATCTCTGCAAACAAAAACTCAAACTTTTAAATAAATCCCACAAACAGAACAAACCACACAACAAATTAATCCACACCCACCGATTAACGATTGAAACATTCATCATTTCATCTCACATTCACGAATTAACAGATTCAAACAGACAAACCCAAAAAAAATCAAATCAAGAAAACGTCAAAACCAACAAATTTGTGATGCGAAAACAAAACCCAGGTGGGAAACAGCATCAATCAATGAAAATCGAACATGTTCGAGCTAATTTTGAGTTTAATAACAGCTTCAAACAGACAACCCCCAAAAAAATCATCAAAATCAAGAAAACGTCAAAACCGACGAATCTTTGATGCGAAAACAAAACCCAGATGGGAAACAGTATTAATCGATGAAAATCGAACGGCGTTCGAGCTAAATTTGAGTTTAATCGACTCATTTTGAATGATAGTGGGAATCGAATTGGGGAAAGGGGTCCCGTTATATAGTTGTATAGGATTAAATGATTGAAGCAAAAGGGGGAAGAAAGTACCTGTGTTCAATATGGGTGGAAGTACGAAAGTGGATATATTTTCTGATCTGCCCTTGGAGATTTGCAGGTAGGGCTAAGAGGGGGGCGAGATGGAGGATTGGGTATATAGGGAGGACGATAGACGCATCTATTGAAGGTTTAAGGGGTGCAATCGCTTCATGTTTTGTATGTTTACATATGGTTTGTGGGTCAGGTATATCGGGTTTGAAATGATGATATTATTATATTGACATGTGGTATAATATTATAATAGCGCGTGGTTGATTAGAGGTGCACAATGAAGACGGGGGTTTAAATTGGTCAGAGTAGGAATTGGTTAGGTTTGTGTTAGAGATGGTCAATGATGATTCTGTCGAATCGGTACAGGTTTGAAACAGGGCTATAGAGAATGAAATTATGGTTAAGTTTGGAGGTTATTTGGGTTTGAACGGGGGTTTTATTTGGTACGGATTAGATTTGACTGGTTTTAAATCAACTTCAACGTAGGGGTTACAAACTAATTTTAACCCTATGGATAGGGTTGATTCCGAACTTGTTTCGCTCATACTAGTTTTGATACCGATTTTGAGTTATAGAACATTTTTGTGTATTTGTAGTGACACTGACTTCCAAGGCGATAGGAGATGAATGTTAGTGACCATTCTCCATGTTGGTTGAACCCCCCCCCCCCCCCCCCCCGATTTGGCTTCCTTCATTCCTCTTCTCACATTTCGAGTCCGCCCGGTAAGTGGAAGGAAAATTTACTCACCCTCTCTCCTTGTCATGTCATCCTTGTAATCTCTCTCTCTCTCTCTCTATATATATATATATATACACACACACACTCTCTCTCTCTCTCTCTCTCTGCATTGGTCCATGGGCATCAAAGGACGACAATGCGTCACGACTAGAGATGTATTTGTTAGGTTTAAAATATTATCATCTGTCTAATAATTTGTGTATAAATTCTTATATTTTACTTAAGTTTACTTTTAAAATGAAAATCAAAGTAGTGGTAGAAGACTATAAATAGTTGCACAATATGATCTTGGAATTTTATTTCATTAACTATGCCGCTATGGATCGAGTTTTGATTTATTTTCATGATGTATGGATGTTCACATTCATTATATAACGAGTTAAGAACCTCATGTCATATAACTATACATATAATTTGCATTGTCGGTCTCTAAGAGCGTTTTGTTTATCGAAATGGAACCACATGGCATTTTACAATTAGTTTAAATTAAGAGATTTAAACTTTAATGTCAAACGAAAGATGGTGCAAATGACAGTAAATGGCTGAATATTTGATATCAAACCCACAAGAACATATTTTATAAAGTTAACAATCAGTCAAGTATGATATAATAGATTCAGTAGATATTCTGAGAAGGAATGGTTATAGATTTGATAAATTTAATCACCTTCTAATAAAAATGTTATTTTAAAAGTTCGATGTATTAACAAATTAAATTGTTGTGTTAAAAGTTCACTGTAATCACAATCTATAATGATGATGTAGATATTTTTTTTGAAAGGAATTGCTTAACTTTTTAGAATAATTTTTTTAAAGATATTAACATTGTGTGATTATCCATTGACTTGTAGTTTGAGTATATGTGCAATTATAGTTTTATTGAACTACATTCTAAAAAGTGAAAAAGTTAACATGCATAAAACTCATCTCTAAGTATCTTAAAGGTTGTCCAATAATTAGGTCTTCTATCAATGAATGAAAATTTTAGTCCAAAAACACCATAGTTAAATGAGCGATTAATAATGATAAAGTCAATACTCAGTACTCACTACTAGTAGTTAAATAGTGTTACTATCGATAAGTGGTTAATGCTAATAGGAAATAAATGTTTATGAGAAGTAATTGTTGAGTAGTTACTACTAATGAAACACAAGAAAGTTTATTTTTGTTTACCATGTTGTAGCCGTTTGAGTTACCTAGACATTATATAATGGGTGAGAAGAGAATCTTATATTCTATCTTAAATAAGTGTAACTCATTTATTTATACTCATTAAGTAATGTTGGTGATCATTCACATGAAGCATTCAGGTATACCCGGAACCGACCCGGAACCGGGGACCGAAAGTGTATAATTCAAAACCCGGAACCGGACCTGTTTCATAGTTAACGGTTAGGTGATCTTAACGGTTTTTTGTTCGGGTCTAGTGCACAGAAACGGAACCGAAGTAATCTGGGCCAAATTTAAGCTGGGCCAGATCAGTTGTGTAAGTGGGCTTGAGTTTTATCAATGGGCTATGGACGTTTATATGAATGTTTATGTAATTGTATCATAAGAGGAAATTTAAATCAAAACAAATGATTTTACATGCTTATTCAACGACGATGTTCCATTCGTTGAAGATTCAGCACATAACACATTACCACAATAGTTGCATCTTCCTTTCCTATGACCCTCCTCATCGTAGAATTCTTGAAAATGTTTCCAACATTCTGTTGGGAAACAAGCGGTCTCAAGGATCCCCAACAACCATCCCAATGCTAACAATAGAGAAATATAACTGAACACAAGAATATACGTGGAAACTCCAAAACCGGAGAAAAACCACGGGCCTCCAGAAAAAAAGATCCACTATGCGACAAATTGTTACAATCACCTAGACTAATCTCTCAAGCCTCCCCCCGCCCAATTACACTCACACTCTCCAAAGTGTTTAAAAAAAACTTTCTACACTCTAAGATAAGAGAACTAGAAAAGAAAGAAAGAACCAAACACTTCAAGTGTATTTTTGGTTGGGGCACTTTGAAACCAAAGCCTTGGACTTCTTTTATAGGCTTGAAGTCCTCCCAAACTTTCATCCTTGCACCAATGTGGGATGAGAACAATTTTCATATAGCCAAAAAATCCTAATAATCTCCACCTAGGATATATGAAAAACAACCACATTAAAGTAACACCGTCTTCAACCGACGATCATACTCCACCATAAAAGAGTATCGCCACTTAGAATAGACCATTCTAAGAATTTCTTCTCGGCACATATTGAAAAACCTGCTGAAAATTTATGGTGCAACTTCCCCCTTGGCATACCTGGAAGTTCATCAGCCATCAACATCAGTTTTTCACCACACATCTTGCATTTATGCCAACCCAATGCCCATGTGTAAATCCGTGAACCCGCTAACAAAATTGCATCCCCTTTCATGGTAGCGCGGGCATACCATAGGGATGACATAACCTCAAAGGAAATCATCACCGTCAACAACGACGGAGACATTGTTAGCTGACTTGGAGCTGCTAGCCGAATTTGCTCCACCTGGACAATTTCTCTTGACATGCCCAGACTATCCACACTTCCAGCATACAGGAATCTTTTGTGAGTGGTTCTTCTTCCTGTTCCCGCATATTAAAATCGTTCCTTCTGAGGAAGTATGACCGCTACTTCCTAGCCTTTTCTCTTCAGACAATAGCTTCTCAGTAACATCCGCATACTTCAGGGTTTCTTTCCCATACATCAGAATGGGCTTCATATGCTCATAGGAAGATGTCAAAGATAATATGAGCCTTAGTGCTTTATCCTCATCTTCAACCTTTACTCCAATAGCCTCCAGTTCTGACACGATATTATTAAGAACACTTAGATGATCTGAAATTTTGTATCTCCATCCATACGAAGGGTATGAAATTGTTCCTTGAGATACAACCGATTTGAGATGCCTTTGCCTTGATACAACTGCTCAAGCTTCTCCCACAAATCCTTTACAGTTGATATCCCATGCATATTTGCAAGAACATTCTTTGCTAGACACAAACGAATCGCACTTGCTGCTCTCAAATCCAAATCTTCCCATTCTTCATCATCGTCTTTACTGGTTCCGCTTGAATCCTTGCTTGAAACAGGGGTCAGTTTCCCCTTCAATGCCTTGTGTAACCCAGATTGAATCAACACATCCTTGACTTGAACTTGCCACAAACCAAAGTTGATTCTTCCATCATATTTCTCTACGTCGAACCTCATGGGACTGTATTTCGACATCGTATCCGTATCTTCAAAGACAATATTGTATACTAGAAAATATACACCAAGCCTATAAGCAGTTACCCAACAAAGGATTCCCAGGAAAGAGAGGTGGGTCACAATGGACACACTTAAATACCAAGTCTTTCCTAGCCAGAACCTTCTCAGGACAAATGCATATATCCGACTCCTGTATAATTCTATCGTATACAAAACAGTCAACCGAAAACCCGTTTCTGATGTGGAAGATCAGACTAAGCTGCAACCACAGAGCATACTACGAACCTTCTAAACCGAGACCTCCCCCAAAACCTGGAGCTCTGATACCACTTGTTGGGCACAAGCGGTCTCAAGGATCCCCAACAACCCTCCCAATGCTAACAATAGAGAAATATAACTGAACACAAGAATATACGTGGAAACTCCAAAACCGGAGAAAAACCACGGGCCTCCAGAGAGAAAGATCCACTATGCGACAAATTGTTACAATCACCTAGACTAATCTCTCAAGCCTCCCCCCGCCCAATTACACCCACACTCTCCAAAGTGTTTAAAAAAACTTTCTACACTCTAAGACAAGAGAACTAGAAAAGAAAGAAAGAACCAAACACTTCAAGTGTATTTTTGGTTGGGGCACTTTGAAACCAAAGCCTTGGACTTCTTTTATAGGCTTGAAGTCCTCTCAAGCTTTCATCCTTGCACCAATGTGGGATGAGAACAATTTTCATATAGCCAAAAAATCCTAATACATTCTGCTTTGAGCTTCCTATTCTTTGGTTGCACTTTTCGTTTCCTGTTTTTTTTCACTCACGGGTTTGATTTCTTCGTTGTCCTTACCTCTAGATATGTTTTGAGTATCCATCTTCTTAAAACATGTATATAAAGATAACATTATGTTAAGACATGTTTATACTTACATGTTTCTCAAGATATAAAACATAATCATCGTAATGCTTTATTAAAAAACAATTTTTAATCATCATAATTCGTTATTAAAAACAATATATAAAAACAATATACAAAACAATTAATCAATTAATCAACATATAAAACAATTAATCAATTAATCAACATATAAAACACATATATACATACAATGGTCCCTGTTGGCTGCTGCGATGGTTCCTACTGTGATGGTTCCTACTGCGATGGTCCCTTCTACGATGATGATGATGATGATGATGATGATGATGATGATGATGATGATGATGATGATGATCCGAATTAATCCATGCTGCGATGCTACTGTTAAGGGTGGTATGATGATGATGATGAAAAGAAATTACCTTCTCGAATGAATGCAATGTCCCTGCTGCGAATCTGCGATGATGATGATGATGATTTACAGGTCCCCCAAACCGTATGATAAAGATGATGATTTATGGATCCTAACTTCCTATTAAATTGGAATTTTAAATTGGTTTGTGATTGAGTTTAAATTGACATGTCGATCTTCTATATTAATTCAATATCCATTCCAAATGCGGGTCTCACGGTTCCACCTTGTTTATACCCAGGACCGACCCGTCACCCGTTTCTTACTAATTCCAAGAACCGTTACCCGTATGGTAACACAAACATCTCGGTTCCAACGGTTTTAAACGGTGCGGTTCTTCGGTTATCTCGGTTCCTACCCGTATGTTGCTCAGTCCTACATACCAGTGGCAATAACCTCAAAGTGCATATATTGTAATGTTTGGCAAATGAACAAAGGGGTGTTGGCTTGAGTAATAAGCGTCCAGTCAGTTTATTTCTGGGTTCAAGCCCCGTCGCTTATTTCTGGCCGGTGCAAACTTTTTTCCCTCTTATTTTTTATTTTCTTTGTATGTTTTTTTTTTTTTTTTTAATAAAATTTAAGCTTTTAAATTTTGTGTTTGTTCTCATTTTTCACTCTTTATTTGTTTTTTTGCTTTTTTTGTTGTTTATTTTTGACTTCATTGATTTCAACCTTTTTAAGTCTTCTATTTTCTTAACTTTTATTTCACTTTTATTTTAATTTGTATGTGTTTTTTACCGATGATTTAATGCAGTAGAGAACATCAACTTAGAGGGTAGGAGGAGTAGAGGTAGACCTAGGTTGACTTGGGACGAGATTATTAGGAGGGATATAATAGACTTGCATCTTTCTGAGAACATGATCGAGGATAGAAGTGAGTGGAGGCGTAGAATTAAAATTAAGGACTTTTAGGTGGTGTTTGTTTTTCTGAAAAAGAGCTTCTGAAGCTCTTTTGTCTGCGCCAAAAAGAGGCGGGCAGACGTTTATGGTCTGCAGAGTGTTTGTTTTTCTGAAGACGTTTCACTAAAAAAGGTCTGCGTGACCTCTGCTCCAAAAAGAGATGGACCAAAGTCTTCCCACCTCTTCCCACCTCTTCTTAACATATCTGACCCTAAACCCCCCATTTTTACCCACACCCCACAGAGGTCTGCTCCCGTCTTGTTTCGCCCCCGTCGCCTCCCCCCGTCGCCCGTCGCCCGTAGCCACTCCCCTACGTCGCCACTCCACCGTCGCCACTCCACCCCCCGTCGCTCGACCGTCTGCTCAGCTTCAGAAGCTCGATCGTCTGCTCCCGTCTGCTCGACCGTCGCCACCACCCCCCGTCGCCACTACACTCGATTAGGTTTCACTGTCGCTCTCCTACTCGATTAGAGTTCAAATCTTGAGGTAAATTTTTGATCTTGTTGCTGATTTCTTGATGTTGTTGATGATGTTCTTGATGTTCCTGCTCGACCGCGCTTCATCTTGTTAAATGTTTGAACTTGTTAAATCTGCTCGATGTTGTTGTTGTTGATGATGATGATGTTGTTGTTGTTTGACTTTCTTGTTGTTGTTTCAAATCTGATGTTGTTGTTGTTTGATTTCTTGTTGTTTGACTGCTGATTTCTGTTGTTGTTTGAACTTGTTTAATACTGCTGATTTCTGTTGTTAATGTATCTCTGTAGATCTGCTTCTTGTTTAATCTCATATGAATCTGTTTTTAGTTTGTATACTCACATATATCTGTAATTCATTGTTTCATTGATCGACTGTAACTCAGAGGAGTAACAAAGCTTGTGGCTTTCACGCTTTGTGGCTTCAATTCGTTCGGTTGCCCTAATTTTCATCTGCAGGTACGCTGCATACATTCATCAAATCATCCTCTTGATTCTCTAATTTATCAGTGACCCTTTATGTATTAAGTTTTGTATGCATTAAGTTTTGTATGCATGATATCTGTGCTCCAACTTAAGTAGTTTTAAAGTCTTAATGTGCAGTTTAGCTAAGTGGAATAATGATAATTTAGAAAAGCAAGGCCAACCATCATTGTAGTGTATGCCAAAGTGACGATTGGTCCATGGATTGAACACGGGTTTTACTATGATTTTGATATTGAGTCGTTGACCGATAAGGACCTCAAGAAGATCAAAAAGGAGATGGTATGTCATTGAGCATCGGTTATGTTGTCACATGTAAACGATTTATAAATGTAATTGTATGATTTTATGAATATTATTGTAGTGTTGTATGACTTTTATTTATATTTTAATGTATTTCTATGACTTTTATTTATATATAATGTATTAGTTGTTTTTAAAGTTTAAAAAATAAATTTAGTTTAATTACAGAATATTTCAGCATTCTGCAGATGTTAAACAAAACAAACAGTCTTTTTCTTGCAGACTGCAGACATTTGGTCCACCTCTTCTGCTGCAGATGTCTGCAAATGTGGTCCGCAGACTGCAGACGTTTTACCTCTTCTGAAACAAACAGCACCTTAGTGGGTTTTGTGGGTGGGAAGGGTATACGGTCACATATGGCCGGACCCCACACGTTAGGTGTAGTTTTCCTCATCTACACTTTTTGGGTGTTACATGCTGTTTTTTATGAGCGCATTATCTAATTCTCCATGTGATATCTATCTTTGTGTTGTATTCTTTGTATTATGATTGTTATTGTTATTGCCTTTGTTAACGAGTCGGGGGTCTCTTCGGAAGCGGTCTCTCTATCTTTCAAGATAGAGGAAAGACTTGCCACCATATACCCCTCCCAGACCCTGCTTTTCAGCGGGATACACTGGGTATGTTTGTTTGTTTGTTTGTTTATTTGTTTTTCTCTTAATTTATAAATTACTTTTTAAATTGTTTTTAAAGTTGTTTTATTTCTTTATGACCAACTTATTTAATGATTATGCCGTTTTAGGGGGTGTTTGTTTTTTTATAAAAAGCTCTTCCCCACCTCTTCATATACGCACACGCAGACGCGGGAAGAGATTTTAATAGCGCAGACTGTTTGATTTCCGGAAGACATTTCATTTAAAAATGTCTTCCTGAGCTCTTCATGGGGCAGACATGGATACTAATCTTCAGATGGGAAGACATTTTATGAACCTATTCTCCTCTCTTCACATAACACAACCAACGCCTCTCCTCTCTTCACTGTTCCCGTCGTTCTCTCCACCATCCATCGGCCTCCTCCCTCCTGCCGCCCCTCCTGCCGCCGTAAAACCTCCTGCCCCTCTAGCGCTGCCGCCCTCCAGCGCTCGATTCTCCTCCAGCGCCGCCTTCCAGCCGGGCTCTCCTCCAGTTCTTGGCCTTCGAGCCGGCCTCTCCAGTCCGCGCCGTCCTCCCTGTGGTCGCCTCTCCTCCACCACCCTCCGGCCGCCTCTCCAGTCCGGGTCTCTTCCACCCACCTCCTAAGTTCATTCATAAAACAGGTGCGTTTCTTTAGTTCTTGAAGTTGAATTCGCAATGGGTGTGTGAATCGAAATGTGTGTTTTGTTTGGTGATCGTGAATTGTATATTGATTTGTGGTTTATGAGTTGGTTTGATTGGTGATTTTGTGTTCTAGGGTTTTGAATTTGGTGGTTCTTGTGGATTGTGTATCTGATTGGGGTTTATGAGATGATTTTCATTTGTGGTTTATATGCTTGTACTAATAAATATTGTTTATGAACAGCCACTGAAACTTGTTGAAAATTTGAATGTTGAATTGTGTTTTATGAACAATGTTTTAAAACTGCAACTGCTTGAAAATTAAGAACAAAATACCTTTCAAGCATGAATTGTGTTTTATGAAAATTAATTACAGCATATTTTAGCAGTCTGCAGGTTTTAAAAAATCAAACAGTCTTTTTCTTGCAGACTGCAGACGTTTGGTCCACCTCTTCTGCTGCAGATGTCTGCAGATGTGGTCCGCAGACTGCAGACGTTTTCCTGCAGAAAAAACAAACAGCACCTTAGTGTCACTTGTTTTTTCATGTCGAATCATGAATAACGAAATCGATACATACCAGAAAACATCAAAATTGTTATATAACACTTTTATATCTGTTGCTACACGAATCCTAATCAAAGGATTAAGACCGGGGAGCAGTGCAAGGATGGGGTTAACACCAAGGATTAAGCCGGAACTTGGCCTCGACAGGATGCGGCTGAGCTTGACTTCGCCTAAGCTGGGCTTTGGCTGGGCAGTACTTCGAACGGACTGGGCTTATGTTGAGTTGGACTTCGTCTGAACAGGATATCTGCGAGACAAAAACAACACCGTGAGCCTCGCCACGGGCAGAAGGGATTTCTCCCCGTGACCAACCTCCGGCGTGAGAATAAATATCTGGAGGAAATGTATAAGTATGAGTATAAGTGTAGTGAGTTGGGATGATGTGTTGTGAATGTACCTGAACCTTCGTATTTATAGTGATTTTCATATGTCAATTTGTTCCAGATGAATCTATTTTGAGACATCTGGAGTTTATGTATCTGGACTGGAATTCCTTGGTCAATGGAGTTGTTTCCCTTTTGGTGCAAAGGGTTTACTACTTAGTATTAATGTTGTTTGTCTTCAATAGTTGACATGTTTCTTATTGTTCTGCATAGCCAACCTGCTGTGTCTATTTATTTCAGGATTTGTTTTCTACTCTTTGTCTTTTTCTACTTCTGATTGTGCTCCTGCAGCAACCAATAACCTTCCTTCCGTACTTTACGAATTCTTTTGTTCCTTGACGTTGATTCCTTGGAGGATTACTCGAGTATTAAAGTATCCACTTCTTCTTTAATCTTTAAGTGTTTGGGCCGCGGCTAAGTTCTCCTCGATTGCTTTGTGAGCCGCGACTGGATCCCCTATGATCCGCTTTGTGGGCCGCGACTCGGTCTCACCTTGCATTGTGAGCCGCGGCTGGATGCCCATGGTTCGCGTTGTGGCCGCAACTTGGTCTTATCTTGCTTTGTGAGCCGCAGCTGGAGTCCATGATTCGTATTGTGGCCGCAACTTGGTCTCAAGTTACATGTGAGCCGCAGCTGGAGCCCCCTTGTCCACATTGTGGCCGCGACCTGGTCTCACCTTGCATGTGAGCCGCGGCTGGATCCCCATGATCCGTATTGTGAGTGCGACTTGGTCTTATCTTGCATGTGAGCCGCGGCTGGGCGTGTTCCAAATCCTTCCCCCGCCGCGGCCGGGTTTTGCGAGAGACTGCGCGTTTCTTTTTTCGTGTGTTGCTATCGATCCGGGTGGTACCCCATCAATATCCATATTTTGATTTCTGAGACCCGGTCGTCATTCATACGTTGCTTTCATATGCATAAGAGTTAATTTCGCAAATGCTCTATGTGGTTTATTGAAAATAACAGGTTTGGGTATTAAAGGTTTTTTGGTCACATGTATGGGTATTGTGTTTTCAATTTATAATGAGTTAAGGTATTAACACTAACAAACGTTAACTTTTCATTTATAATCTAAGGGCATTTTCGTCCTTTATCTTACATGGACTATTTATATCATTAATACATGAAAAGGACTGTTTATGTAACTTTATATATACATATTGATATATGAATGCACAAAGACACACACACACATCTTATGTTCCGAACTAATTTCACCACCACCACCGACCACCATCCCCGCCGCCCTACCGCCGGCGACCATACCCGTTGCCCCCACCGCCTACGACCAACCCCGCCGCCCCCACCGCCTCTACCGCCAACGACTATCCCCGTCGCCACCCCCACCGCCGACGACCACATCTGCCAGCCCCATCGCCGACTACCACCCCGTCACATCATCCTCACCACCACCATCTTATTCCAATCTTTAAATGAAACAACAGGACCATCAACGCCATAATCATCCGACCACCACCACCACCATCTTACCATCATCATCATCGCATCATCACTACTGTCGCACATGTAACATCCGATCCATTCCAACTTGTAACCCGAACTCGTTTATGTTAGTAAATGAAATCTATTTTATTTGTTGCAAACACATTAATGTTGTCATTTAATTCAAATAATAATCATATAGTTATAAATATATCTTTATAAATTTATAAAGTTATATTAGTAATTATGAAGCTTAGTTATCAAATTTGAAAATAAATAAAATAACTTTAAATATTTTTGAGGTTTTCAAAGATTTAACAAAAAAAAAAAAATAATAATACTAATAATAAAATTTATTATTCAAAACTTAACCCTAAAAGTTTTGGGTTGAAAGTGTAAACAACTAAAACTTATTTTACAAGACTTTGACATAAAATTATAAACAATGTAAACCTCAGGGGGCAAAAGTGTAAAATTTTTAAACCCAACCCCCACCCCGTCGACCTTTGTTTCTCCGGCCACCTTCCGGCCGTTTTCCGGCGAGCCACACCACCAAAAACCACGTAGTTTCAACCCAATTAAACACCCCCGACAATCTCGCGTGAAGGATTCGAACCTATGCCCCACTACAATTTGAAAATAGAGTCGATTTACGCGTTTTAGAACCGACCCAACCACCCCACTTAAAACCGAATCAAATTTGAGTGGAAACATCGAGTAGTGGACTCAATCAACCAACCTGGAACGCATAATCACAATTATAATAATAATCAACACATCAATTTAACATAAAATCAGTCCAATCACATACAAAATCGACTCGAACCTTCGGCAATTAAATTGAAATCGTTCGAATAGTTTAACATCAAGTTACTCCTACATAATAAAGGCAAACCTTCGAAATCACACCCTCATACTCTCTGAAATTTCAATTCGACCAAACACATACACACACAACGATTCAAGATCGGACTAAAGCCGCGAACACCTCGACTCGATTCTACCGACCTCTTCATCATTTCGGGTAATTAAACATATCTACATACTCGATTTTTTATGGGTAATCAAAACCCCATGTTGGATTTCACTATTGAATTCGTTTTCGTGTTCAATTTGATCAAATACGAATTAGGGTTCTTATGAAATTGGGGTTATTTTGTGATTGAGTTTAAAAGATTTTGAAACCGAGAATAACCACGGCTGTATGCCTTGGTTCACCGGTTCCCGACTAACAATCTAACTTGGAGGTCCCGGGTTCGAACCCGAGCACCCTCAACATATTTTTTGGGGCTTTTCAGCCTTTTAAAAATTACAGAAAATTCCTAAAAATTATAGAAATCATTTTTATAAACTCTGTTTATTTTTAAATCATCACACTTATTTTCTGCAATTTTTTTAAAATTTAAATATTTATAAAACAATATAACAAAGATTATGTTTTTTAGTTATTTTTTTATAAAATGGATTTTTTAATTATGGTTTAAATTAATAAATCATTATGGGTCCAAACGCTACCTTTAGTTATAATTAAATCTTCCTACTTTAAATAATTATTGAAATTATTTACACTTTATATTAAACCTTATCCGTTATTACAAAAACTTTAATTACGTTAAAATTATTTAAATGATATAACACCATTCATTAAAATACAAGTGATTTCATTATTAAGTTTTATCTATATATATATATATATTTAATAAAAACCCCAAATCTCTATAGAAACCCTAGTTCACATTTAAGCACTAATTTTATTATTAAACTTAAATCTTGTAATATATATACACATGATTAGGTACCTTGTGAGAATTTCGTTGGAACATCGATTATTATCTCTATTAATCCACCTATATATACATAATCTTCATGTGAGTATTCATAATCCTATTTTATATCATTTCTTATTTGGGGGAAATCATGTGACCCAATATTCAATCGTGTTATTATATTGTTATTCGTTCTAAATTCAATTCAAGACAGGTTATGTTATTACTTGCAACTATGTGAACATACTATGATAAACTGAACGACAGTAGGAACCCTAATACAATCAATCAATCAATTCTGGTATCAATGGTAGATCTACTGGTTTGGATAACCCACCCCACATGAATAGTCGAGTGGTGATTGTGCCGGAGGCAAATAGTCAATCTATGGTGTATGTGTGCAAGTCTATTATTTGCAAAATGTCAAGTCAAGAGGGTTATATTGTGTCGGTATATCTATATGCTCCGCTATTGCATTATAAGTCTTAATATTACATTGTGAATTGGATTATTTCTCAACCAAACAATCAATCTTTATGTATATCAAACTGTGATTACTCACCAGCTAACTCGTTAGCTGACTTTATTTTCTTACAGGATTTCAGGACATGCTGCATAGTTGGATTATCTGCAAGTTTACAATTAGGACTTTTGGACTTAGTTAAAAATGAATATCTTTTGTGACTTCAACTATTGTATTTGCATATGTTAAACTCATGCTATCTTGTAATCTTATTTTAATATTATCTCCATTATTAGACGACCATGTGTAATGAACAATCAATCATCCCCTCGCCCGCTCCGATGATTCCGCCGTCGGTCGGGGTGTGACAGCACAATCCACTGCCACTTCATCTCCATTAAGACATCAGGACCATTAACGCCATCATCATACGCTACTGCCTACAAGCCCTAAAATCAAGAATCTTGAATTAGGTAATGCTTGATTTGGTTTTTAGGGTTTGAGAAAAAGCTGAAGGGGGGGGGGGGGATGGTGTGTTTGGTATTGATTGGTGGTTGGTATCATCGGACAAAATGGTGGTGATGATGGTTGATGGTGGTGGTTTACCCTTTTGAAAAATTTAAGGTTTTTATATGGTGGTTGCATCGTCTATGATGGTGCTTGGTATTCAATTTGTTAAAAAAATTCTTAATACTTAAACTTGTTATTTTTAATAAACTACATGAATTATTTATTTATGTAATTAACTTCATACATAAGTATACTAATATTATGTCATAACACACATAATGAACGTGCACGCACATATTTAAACACGAAATAAAAAAAATGTAAAATACTAAAACTTCAATCTGTTAATTCGTCAATATCCAACTAAACACTCCATCGAACCAACAAGCGGTTCATTCTGTTGATATCAAATGGGTGGAGGATTAGCATCCCCATGGATTATCGGTAGCTTTCTTCTTCAACAATCATCACTTCCTACTCATTTCTCATCATCTTCACCTCCGCCGTCCACTTGCGCTGGCGCCGCCGTGTGCCGATCCCATTTCCGACCACCGAACGACCTCAAATTTGTACTCCATGATGCCCTAGATTCTTCCGGATTCAACACCACCTACGCTAGGGTATTCGTTTCTGTCCATCTTATATTCTTGTATCATGAAACACGCGTCCAATTGGCTCGATTTTTAGTTCAATTTGTTCTTGTGGCTCCTGGTTTTCGTACATGAGAAGTTAATTTAGTACATTGTTGTGATTTCTGTTATGATTCGTGCCTAACGTTTTAGGTTGATGCTGATTGTTTAGAATTATTAGGATTTTGAGATTTTTCCAAAAAGCTAGTTTCTAAAGTGTTGCATATATAGTTATGGATGCATTTAGTAAGTTCTCGTCGAGTAGATTAACAATTAACATGGTGTATTTGTAGGAGTTTAAAGTTATAAACTTTAGTAAAAAGTCATAGCTCTTCGTGAATGATTGTAATCTTCTGTTAATTAATTGGTTATTTAACGAAGAGTAACAACCTGTCATGTAAATTGCAACCTTTTTAGGAATATAACGAACAGACACAATTTTGTATAAAGAGTCTCTATATTTGCATATAGGAATGTGCTATTTCAGAACACAGTAAAGCACTCTCGTAATTACATTAAAGAATTGCACTTTGGTTTGGTTCACTTAAATAGTTAATTGGTGTGCTTCGTATAAGTATTCCTTAAACCATTGTATCTTGGGAGACTATTTGCGAATTACCGAAAGGAACCTGTGGGGTTCATATAAAAAGTTAAAAATTTGCGTCCAACGCATGCCTTGGTTTACTTGATTTGTTATCTTGCTCACACAGCAAATGTTCGTTTATACACTGCTTAATTTGTCTAGTGAAATTGACAAATTTTGAATTTTGTGGTTGAAAATGTTCTAAAGGGAATGATAGAACTAATATATGTGTAAATGTGATGTCCTGCAACAGGAAGCAAGGGAGGGATTCTGTTCACAGATCAAGAAATTGTCAAAAATAGAGAGGGAAACAAGCATAATCATCAATGGAGAGGTTGATTTAGGGAAAACAGCTCTTTATATAGCAGCAGAAGATGACTCACTCATTTCTCACTCTTCTGTGGCACTTCCTGTTGATGCTTTTATTGGGAGATTGGATGATCTTTCTATGGGTTACTGTTCACGCTACAATTCATCATTTAAATCGTCTCCTGATGATTTTCTCGAGTGCTTAGAGCGATACATATATGTTGATAAGGTATATTTATCACAATTTCCCAATTCATCCTGAAAGTTAATAGATTTGCTATATAAAGTTTTATGTTTATAAGTTCTTCACCGTCTCCAAGGAGCATGAAAACTAAATATTTTGAGAACAAAGATGCGATCTATGTTCGACTTATTTATAAATGAAGATATTGGTTTTCTATTCATGAAATTTGAAATTTGTTTAGTACTCAGTAATATGTTGTTAGCAAACATTTGAAGGTTTTTATATGATTTGTTTCCATATAAGAAAACATGAATTGATAACGTTAGAGGTGGCGATTTCGACCCATTTACTTATGAATTGGTCAACTTGGGCTATGTTTTATTCAAACAGGTCAAGATAAGAAAATGAGCAAAAAGGGAATGAGTCATACAAGAAGTAATTTGCCCAAAGTCTATTTTTAAAGCACAAAACCTCTTAAATCAGCTTGTTTGAGAATTGAGGTTGTATTGTAATAATGTTGTTTTAGTATATGTATTTAGTGCATTAATAGGTAATAAAAATAACAAAAAAGTGTACCCAGGTCAACATGCCCGACCCTTTGTGTGTGACCTACTCAATTTAACTAGTTCCAACCTACACTCGTTTTTAAGTGTTACCCATCCAACTTGATCCACCCACCTTGTTACCTCTAATTTATCTCAATCTTGATTTGTTTCTTGCATTCTTTTGTTTTATTCAGGGCTTTCGTAGGACCAAGTCAAGCAACCATTTGGAGCATCGAGCAGTTTATCTTCATTCAGTAGGACCACTTATTATCTTAAAACATGTTACCATGTATTTACACAGCTTTCTGTAAAAAGCTAAAACATTATGCCATGCTTACCTTCTGCTCAGGTTTTGACTCACCGTGTGGGGTCAATGTCTATGCTTTCACTGATATATTCTGAGATACTGAAAATGCTACGTTCATGGGGTCTCCTCAAATTTGATGTTGAAGTTTCTTCCCCTACTGATTCTTATGGTTCTCCTAGAGGCTATCTCAAGCATAAAGCTACAGAATCTGATCAACAAGATGTTATGACGACTGAATTCCTGTTATTGAAGGTGGCTCCTGTCTTTTATGTTGAGATATTCACCTGCAGGTTCATTTACTATTTTTTTTCATTTCATTTTGTTAGTTCTGCACGTTTAACCAAGTATGTCATTGGCGTCAAATGTAAGGCAGTCTTTCAATATTTAGAAAGCAACAAACACTTAGCTTTAGAAAAAAATTCTACACACATATAGACATATCATACAGGTAAATGTTTAAGTTTTTAACCGGTAGTTCTGCAGGTTCATTTACGTGTCTATGCTGAAAGAATATACTAACGCAAGGAGCTAATACATGTTAACAATTAATTTTATGTGCAGATTTTAAGAGACTTAAAGGATGCTTTCTGGCCATTTCAACTTGACCAGAGTAAAAGTCCTTTTCTCAGAGCAGCAGAGGCTGCACATTGCTCTGATAGATCAGCCAATGTTGATAAAAGGTCCCTATTTCTTCACTATGCATGGAAACAGGTCAATTTGGGTTGTATTTGATTGATAATGGGTCTAATGGGTCAATATTAAAATTGTTAAAGATGAAACGACCAAAGTAGCTAAACAGTTATTCAAAGTTGTTTACGACACTTTAAATTGTTTTATTTAATATATTTATATTATTATTTTAAGAATATAGTTTTGTATTCTTATTTAATACATCTATAATTTACAAATTTTACTGTTGGCCCAAACCATCTGGACCCTTCTTGACCCTAATCAATTTTACCCGGCATGCTTCATTTTGCCACTTCTATTTTCTACTCCCACCGAACCAGTGTTTTGCCTACTGTAGCGGTATGGAGCTTGCATCTGTGAAGGCTGCCAGGCATAGGCTAGAACGTGGTGTTTGGACCAGTGTCCGCTTTGGGGACATAAGACGTGCACTTGCTGGTATATTGTTTGTCATTTCTTTCTCTTACCACTGAAGAATTTATGTAAACTTGGAACATTGATTAAATATGTTAAAAACATTTCTTGATTTTGCATTAAAAGTTACCGGAGGTGACAAGTGAGCTCTGGTCGGGGCTAGATAGCAGCCTAACAGGTTCTGTTTAGGTCATATTTTTAATGGGTCGTAACATGCTGGGTTGGGTTGGATTGGCCACAAACACATTTTTGTCTATTCTCTATTAGTTATGATGAGTTTACTTGATTATGATTTTATAACAACTTTATTTCAATAATAATTTGAACTTTCAATATAACTATAATAATAATTATTTATATCTAACAAATGAAACGATAAGTCTATGAATAAAACAATTATATTACAATAATAATCTAGATTTTTGAAAGACTTCAACATGTTCGACTCATCCCCTTTTAGATTAACTTTTTTCTTCAACCCGTTTAAGGTAAAACACAACTCAAATCAACCCATCATCAATAAATTTCCATGGTTGGGGCATTGTTACATGATATCCTGTTGACTCATTTGTTACCAAACTGGTTTCCCTAGTATTCAAATTATACGAGTTTATTAAGAAACATTTGGATAAACTTAACATTTTAGCAGCATAGTGCATTATCTATATTTCTTTTAAATTCATGCTTCACTTAAACCTTAAAAACAAAAATAATCAAGTTTCTCCTGATTTGTTTATCATTTAAATACATCTTCTTCATTGGACAGCATGTGAGCGGCTCATCATCCTAGAAGCTGATTCAACAGAACTAAGAGATTATGGTGTTCTTCTGTATCACTGTGGATTCTACAAGGAATCGTTGCAATACCTCAAGTTATATCAAGATACAGAGGTAAACCATGCTTTTTATGATTATTTTTATTTTTAAATACTAAAAGGAATTTCATCAATTTCTTAAGGAGGTATACCATGCTATTAGCTGGCAAATATGGGGCTTTTGGATTTGTGTTGAAAAACTACTATAAAGTAAATTATCACCTAATTAACCCTTCATTTGACCAAATATCAGAGGCTTTACTCCCTTTTTTCTTTTGCAAGAACATCCTTTTTGGCAATTTAAATTTCTTAATAATCAGAAATTGTCAAACATCCAAACAACACACACACATCCAAACACCCTAAATCTATCTTTCACTGCTTATTTAATTATGAGAAAATTGATTGCAGAAAGAGAAGCAATTACCAGATTTATTGACAAAAATGGAGGAAGAAGCTGTAGAAAACTTAATCATTCGACTTAATCTTATTCTAATGGAGGACGAATGGACTAGACCTTCATCAATTGCAAGCTCTCTATATAACAACACTGATCCATGGTAAACAGAGCACGTATTACTAAATCCCACCTCATGAATTTCTTGGTGTGAAAAACTCTACAGTTCATATCATTATCGAGTGAAACTTGAAATGCAAGTCATCACGACATGCGATCATCAAGTAGATGCACATATGGCCATGAAGAATCTTTTGTGGCAACTACAGAGGGCAAAGATATATGTTCATTTATTATCTTTAAACGTAGGATGAGATAGAGTTTGTGATGATTGCATACATGTAAATAGTGTATATGCTAGTCTTATAAGCTCTTCATAATGGAGCTAAATTGATGTGATTGTGTAAAAGAAACAAAGATTCTTACAACTCAAGTTTGACCTGGTCACTTGCTTAAATGTAATAACAAAGTGCATGTATAAAAAGTTTATTACTTAAAGTCCCCAGTTGCTAACATTGTTTATTGTTGAAATTGTTAGATCTTAATGTTGAAGTATTGGACCCTTTGTTACTTGATTGTTATTTTCTTGAAATTGTTGATTATATATGAAGAAACTAAGGAAATGTCTAAAGCAGTCTTTCAACTTCTCCATCATAAATGAGAAAATCATGAAAACAAACATATTATGACTTACATGATAACAAATGATGCTTGTACTAACTTTTACTCGTGCAATGTTTAATATGCAATGACGAAATGAAATTTAAATATACCCGAATCGAATGCATGCAAAAGAAATGAGTTTTACGAGAGGGAGAGTCGCATGGGAGTCTTCACAATCAATTAGTCACCCCCGTTGGATATAAA
The DNA here is from genome assembly GCA_024085815.1 of Flaveria linearis. NCBI lineage: Eukaryota > Viridiplantae > Streptophyta > Magnoliopsida > Asterales > Asteraceae > Flaveria > Flaveria linearis. The sequence continues at coordinate 10,516,496 of CM044008.1, read as the reverse complement.
CGAGGATCACTAACTTCTTTTTAGCTCATGTTTCATGAGCCGTTGAAGTTGCACACCTGCAAAAGGGTTGTGATGCCTTGGTCTAAACCAAGAAAAGAAAGCATAACACATACTGAAGCTATACACAAATAAAAGTCTAATATGAATTTGTATATGCATCTCAAATAAAAAAGTTTTAAGTATGCAAATATAGCTAGATATTTTTACCTCATGCCTATAAAAGTGGAATTGTTTTCTTCTCATCATAAATTTATAAACACTTAAAAAGATAGTTATTTTCATGATTTTCTCTGCGTGTGAGTGTATATGTTGTTGTTATGATATATAATTCCCATTCAGAAAATCAAACAAACAATACTAGCCTAATAACTCAATGAATGAACATCTAAATACAAAAGCTACTATGAAGAAGAGCAAGAAGTGAAATATTTATGTCACCTTGACCAAACTCTTTGCATTCTTCACTCCTTTAGCGAAAACAAACCCAAGTTTTCATAACATTATTGTTGCATAACATGTCGGGTGTGTAATATCACTACTAGTTTAGAACTACTCTGTCCTAGAACGACTTGAAATTTGAGCTTGTTTTATTATATGAGCCGACTTTTGCAATCGGGCTATGAGCTGAGTATGTTATGTTTTGAAAAATATACACGCCTTTTGACCATTTAACATCTATATGGGTTGTGTGTGTTGATCTCCACACTTAAGGTATCTAATTTGATAGAGGTTGTTACTCTAATGGGTTAATATGTAAATAATGGTAGTTAAAAGATTATTCACTCTAAGTTTTGTCATTACCTTAGTTCTTCTCTCCTATGAATTCTCTAAGTTCATATTATATATACATATTAATCCCTTATGTCGGTGGCTACAGTGCCACCGACCTCCACACCTCACAATGCATTCAGTACAAATAAAACCCTAATCCCCTTACCTAATTTCTTATCCATCTTCACAGCACCTCTCATTCACGGTTCGCAGCACCTCTCATTCACGGTTCGATGGCGGAGATCTGGCGATCCTTCTGTCCTCCGGCTCCTCTTTTGCCTCTGGTTCTCTCCGTAGTGCTCCGGCAAGTTTGTATTTCGTTTTTGTTGCACGCATCGGGAGTTGCATCTCATCTATTGCTCCGACTCATCTCGCCGTGGTGTCGGTGGTTGACCTTTACGATGGTGTTCACACGGATTAGTTTGATGGTGGTGGCGTCGATGGTTGAGCCGGTGTCGGCCCCGCCTCCTCCTTAGCCTCCCCCGGTTGTTTTTGTATTTGTGTTATTTGTGGATCTGAAGTTGATTTTGTTGTTAATGTTGAACCTGTTGTAGTGATAGTGAGAAATCTGGATTTATCAACCTTGTGTCGCGCTATCTCAGGTACGGTTTTCTGATATCGGATGAATAGATGGAGGATGAAGAGTGGAAGGAGTGGGGGAAGAAGAAGGTGAAGGAGGAGGTGTTTGATCCGGCGCCGGATGAGTTGTCGGAGGTGGATTTGGGGCGGATGCAGAGTTATGATCAAAGTTGTGATCTTTAAGGAAAAGGGTGATTAATAACTTACGCTAGGGTTAGAATATTACCCCCTTTTACTTCTAATTTCATGATTTTGGTTCTTGAATACAGTTTGTGCAGATTATGTAAGCTTTTTCATGTGGGTTTGTAGTAATTTTGATCTTTTAGTGTTGTTTGACTTTATTATCTCTAGCAATTAGTCAATCGCTTGTGAATTAATGTTTTTTATCTACTCTTCTGCTATATTTGTTGATTGAATGTCTTCGAGAAATCTGATTTTGAAATTTCAAGCTGTATCATAGCACCTTTCAAAATCAAATTTACGATAGATTGTTTGTTTATTTAATATCTTTATATGTGTTGTTTATTTGGATTTGATGTGCATGATTTTTCATCTTGAGAACTTATTAAACAGTCAAATAGTTAGACAACTTTCTTGTGATTAATACAGTATGTTTCAGTAACTTATCGTAGAACATCTATTGAAGCTAATTTATGATTTTAATTCACTTTCTAATTCAAATATCATTGTTAATCGTGATCCACTTCAGGCACAATGGGTAAAAGTGTTGGGATCATCTTTGTTTTCTTGCTGGCTGCCAGCTTGGCATGTGATGCTCGGGATTTGACTGAGACCTTGAGAAGCAAGGCTTCTGCGATTTCAGGTATTTTTTATGTAATAAACAAACAAACAAACAAACCCAGTATATCCCACTCAAGAGCAGGGTCTGGGAGGGGTAGGTGGTGGCAAGTCTTTCCTCTATCCAGATATGTAGAGAGACCGCTTCCAAAAAGACCCCTGGCTCGATAACAAAAGCAATAACGCTAACGAATCAACATATAATCAAACATACGATATATGATATATGTAATCAATTTTGATTACATTCCTATGGTTCCCAATTTAACTGCAATGTTTAATGAATAGAAGATTTAATTGTTTTTAATGAAGTCTTTTGACTTAATGGATTTGTGGATTTGCATTTTAGTATTGATTGTCACGACTTGTGGTTGCAGTAATAATTTGTTAATGTTTGGATAAACAGATTTTGGTTCTGATTGTCTGATTATCTAGGGGTAAAATAAATAGTTTCATACAGGCTGCAACACAACTGATTATCTAAGTGTGTACTAAAAGTACCTACTTACCCATTCTTTTAGCCTAATTTGATACTTTTGTTCCCATTCTGGTAATTTCTAATTTGAGAACTTTACTCCCGTTCTTTTGGCCTAATGTCACAAATATCCTTCTAATTAATAGTATCATACATACTCTCTGAACCATTAGTAATATCATATCTATCCATTTCATAATAAATAAGATCAAATCTATTGCTTATAACAGTTTGTTTCATTGACTTAACAATTAGGAAAACAATGTTATTGTGTGAATCATCTTGGATTCTTAGCATTTAATGTTTTTCATTTATTTGTAAAACAACGCGCTGTGACTAATGTTCTTTTATTTACTATTATTTGGGCTTATATGATAATCTCAGTATTTTGAAAGGTTAGATATGATACATATGAAATTTTGAGCTTTTAGAAAGATATATTTTGAAAATTGCCTCCTTTTTTGTTTTACCAAAAACGAATACGAATGAAGTAAGGTGAATCTTTTCCAAGATATTTAAAAATAATATATTTTTTACCCTTGTAGTTTTGCGATCAAAGGCTGAGAAGAGAATCAAAGTTTTGGGAAACATGGTTAAAATGACCAATTGTGCACTTTGTGTGAAGAATATACCAGTGAAGCTCTTATGTGTAAATCCCATATTTCACGGCACGTTAATAATAATAATAATAATAATAATAATAATAATAATAATAATAATAATAATAATAATAATAATAATAATAATAATAATAAAAATAATAATAATAATGATAATAATAATAAAATAATAATAATAATAATATTAATAATAATAATAATAATAAAAATAATCATAATAGTAATAATAAAGTCTAGGGGGTGTTTTGGTCGATTTATGCTTCGCCGGAGCTCGGTTTTAGGATTTTGGGGTTTTGTATATTATATTTATTAGAAAGAAATATGTCTTTTAAGTGTTTTAATCTAGAAATAAAATTAGGTTTAATATCGGATAATGTTTAAATATATTTGTATATATTCTTCGTAATAAATATCGTTTTAGGTATCTTGTAAAGGAATTCGTTGAAACGACGCTTGTTATTATTTCTTATTAATCATCCAATATATACTTAATCGTCAAGTGAGTATTTCTATACTCATTTTATTACTTTCACACTTTTGGGTGAAACATGTTACATTATAAACGTTGCACTTGTAAACACGATTGATTCTTGTAAACTTATGGCAATTTACTTGTGTGTTGTGATTAGTTGAATTTTGTAGCTACCATGTAATGTCGAATACATGTACAATCATTAACTATTGCTAGCCTAGCGACGTCATAGATCTATGGGCCTGACAAGCCTGCTTGGTTGATCCAAGTACACTTAGCTAATCGTATATACTTATAACTTGGTTGGTCCAAGTACACGTTTGAGACTTGTAAAACTTTATCAAGGTTTGATTGTGCATTCTGTCTTACATCTCTAGTTACCTTGTTCTCTAATTTACAACATGAATTGCCATCTTTTATATACTTATGTATTCAAAACTATAGAATGCTCACCAACAATATGTTGACCTTTTATTTTTAACATGTTTTAGGCAATAGCGTTATGTGGCTGTGAACAATCGTAACTCTCACGCCTCGACGATTCCGCCCTCAAGGTTGGGGTGTGACATTATGTATCTTGAACAAAACAAAACCCAACAGGAAATTATTTTGATTCTTCATGAATCTTGCTCCAAGCTATATTCATTGAAGCAGCAGGTTTGTTTTTCAAATATCTTTTAAACGTGGCAAAATGGGTGGGTCGGGTGCATCGTGTAACGAGTCAAAACCGCCGGTCTTATTGTTCTTATTTGAATTGTATAAATATATAAAGTGTTACCATTACAAAGTGTATAGTATTACAATAATAATATGTATTTTTAAATAAATTGATTTAGAAGGTATAAGCGATTTGAATACACTTCTGAATCTTAAGGATTGGTTTTGTATAGAAAAGATTTGGGTTTTGAGTAAGTCACATGAAACACTTGCATAAAGTACACATCTTTGGTGATCCTATGGTCTGTTTTGGGTGTAAATTATTTTGATTGTTGTTTTTGCAAAGAAATACTTAAATCCCGAAAAGTTTAGCATCTTTTATGGATTAAAAGTTTGTATTTTTTTTGGTTTTGAACCTGTGCAGTGCATTACTATAGTATATTACTACGCTCCTCTTTTCTTCCGTGAGATCGCCACCATCCAACCTGAAGAATTTTGCGGAAAAGTCAACCTTTGCAATGAAGCTGTTGCTTACGCTCAGGAATTTTCAGAAAACAGCTGTGATGTTTGTAATTTGGCTGTTTCAGAAATCATTACTTTGTTGAAAGATCCTGACAATCAGGTATTGCTCTTCTACTATAATCATTTTTGTTAGATATGTATTTGACATTTGAAAGTCAAAATATGACAAAAAGTTTAAAAAGAAGTTCTATTTGAGTATTTTCCACGCATAGGTGGGTATGGGTCGGATTTTTAACAAATAAGTAAAACTAAAAAGAAGCTTAAATTGTTTCAATTCAAGATTTTTCATCATTTCTGTAAGAAATGAAACAATTCATGATGTTATTTATGTTTCATATTCATCATGTTTGTCGGTATCTTATCAGTTGCAAATCTTGGAGTTGCTCTTGAAACAATGCAAATCTGTGGAGAAATACTTGCCGAAGGTTCGCTCAATTCTAAACTTTACTCGTATATGTATATTTATTCTTTGAATGTTTTACTTAAGTAATATTTAAATGAGCGATGACTCATGGATTCATACGAGACACAACTAATGGCCTATGGATACTTACCTGATTTCTTTATTGTCAGGTTTCATTATTTGATTTCTATTAGTTAATTTATTTTATATATCATTAGTTATATTAAATATTGAGTATTCCATTACTTGATTTGTATCGGTTCGTTAGCTATATATGTTATATATTGAATATTAAATCTTCTTATGTTCAGTTAGTTTTCTTGAAATGGTTGATTCCCTAATCAGTTTGATTTGTATCAGTTTGTTACCTACATTAGCACTACCCTTTGGTCGTTCGAGCAGCTCCCCAAATCCCAATTGCATGAATAGATTCATATAGGTATGTATCTTGCTTTTTGTTTATTTCTTTCTGTGTCTACTTCTGTTCCAGCAGCACCATGACATTCTATCTATTTTTACACCAAAAATGGGATGGTGGTGTATGTGATGCTGATGAGAACCCAAGGTTAGAAGCCTAGAAGCACTTATACTTGCTAAAAATAAGAGCAAATTAATATATTGACCTGGAGCTTTAGGTAACGATGATTATAAATCCTCTTACTTAATTACAAACATAAATCCTCTCTCTGTATTGTGATCTGTTTTTGTTTATTTTTATTTTAGTTTCTTCGTGTGGCTGCGGTGACGTCGGAGTTTGATTTTACATGGCAAATTAATTAATACCATAGGCTGCAATGTAATTAAGCTTTGTGTGATTTGGGATAAGTGATTACTTATTCGTTATGTGTTCTCTGTTTGATTATATTTGTAATCTCTTATGCAATGTTGAACTTGGCAAAACAGGTCATGGTTTGCAGTGGCTAATGCCCGGACAAACAAGTGGACATTAGGTTTCTCCCTGCTCTTATGAATCTATAAATGAAGGATGGCTCATGGATTCATATGAGACACAATAGCCTATGGATCAACTTTCTGTGCTCATTTCATTTCTTTATTTTCAGGTTCTTTTATTTGATTTCTTTTAGTTAATTTATCTTATTTATCATCATTAGTTATATTGACCATTGAATATTCCATTCCTTGATTTCTATCAGATTGTTAGCTATATCCTTTAAATATTGAATCTTCTTATACGTTGTTATCGTTGCTAACGATGTGTTAGGTGTGCCTTTGTTTGGTTAGCATTTATGTTTTCATAAACCACACATTTTCTAATTAGGCTAAAGTATTACTATTCTATTTAAAGACTTTGGTCGGTGCTTTTCCTTTCTTTTTTCCTTTTTTGTGTGAAATTTTCTTTTTTTATGTGTGTTTTAATTTTTTTATTGTGTTTTAATATAGGTTGTTTTGGGTGTTGGTTTGAGATTTTGGGGTGGAGTTTTTTGTGGGTTTTTTATACTGATTTTGTGGTTTTGAACCTTTATTTTGATTTTGATTTAAGGTTACATTAAAACTCGCATAAACCACGTGTTTTTATGTACGTTTTGAGTTGCTATACTTTTCGATATAAATTTGTTTTTAAAATAGTTGGGCCGAATATAACATGTTGTCATTCAATGGTAAATATTCGAGTTACTCTACGTTTTGACGTAAATTTAGTTGGGGAACGAGTCGGCTGGTCGTATTTTATACTTTATTACGTCGCAAACGCCGCCGCAACGCGCGGCGGGTTAAAACCTAGTTCCTCATTAGAGAAGGTTAAGATCTTAACACCGTAAACAAAGTTCATCTATCATATCAAGACAAACAACACTCTTAATCCACATTTGCATGACTTCATCTTCATGTACTAACTTTGAGAAGATAGGAACATCATCTATAAATAAGTTTAATTAAATTCACCACACTAATTAACTTGGGAGTTGTATAATTGATACAATAGAAAAAAGAAATCACTCTACATACTAGTTTCGTTGACAAATCACTTGGTTTTATGGTTACATATCAAGTTTTACAAACTCTACTAAGCATATGTTGTTGCATAGCTAATCTTTCTCGCGTATTTTGCCTCAAATGCACAAGATAAAATACCAGTAATACCTTATACTATGTATCCAATAGAATATAACTATCAATCTTATGATCCGGTCTATGTTTATATTGTTTCTATTTCCCTACAAAATGCAAACCAAATCATTCACTACCGTTGGAATTTTGAAACCGACAAATCGAAAACCAAAACAGTTTTTACAAACTCCTAACTAAAGATATTACTCACAGAATAGTAATTAAGTATCAAAAGTGTTTTAATTTGTTTACTCATGTATATTTTCTTCAGATTGGACCACTAAACCATCAAATCGAGTCATTATCAAATTTTCTTACGTCAAGAAAGTAATAACGGAGAAGACGTGGGGTTTGGAATTTTCAATATATGATATAATATTAAAAAATAAAAATATGTTAATTATTATATAAAATAAAAATTTAACTAAAATTCACATCACCGTTTCACATCAGCATATTAAAAAGAAAAAAACATATATTCTAATTGAAACAAAAAAACACAAAAAAACATGCTAAAAAGATATTAAAACTTATAATTTAATAAACTATAAAAATTAAGTGATTATTCAAGATTTTTTTTTAAAAATGGGTTTTTTTAGAGAGAGAGTTGACAAGAGGGGTTTTTCTTTTGGGTTTTGGCATTAGTGATACCCGCCCCTGTCATGGGCGGGTTCTCGGTCTTGTTCAACGTGTCATAGAGGCTGTCAAATCAAACTCAGAACTCACCCCTACCATGGGCAAGTTCTCAAAAAGCAAAAATTATTTTTCGATGGTGAGCAAAAACTGAATCATGATTAGTATATCATATATGTTAACGAAAAATATTAACATATAAATGCTTGAGAGTATAAATAGTATTTTTTTTAAACGTAGAATCTTGAACTTCAGAGAGATGAAATGTATGTCTATATAAATACAAGTTGTTTTAAGTTTTAACATCATTATAGATAAATTTGACTTGTCATTTTAATTAGTTTGACGTATGATAGGGAATAATAGTTGCTAACTAAAATTTATTACACAACAGATAATCATATTTTAAAGTTAAGTATAGCAATGTAGAGGGTTAGATGCATTATTATAATCAATAATATTATCAGAGACTCGTTAAAAATTAAAACAGATTATATAGATGTATTATTGTATATACATCATTGCACAAATTATATAGATGTATTATTTTAAAGTTACACACTAGATGCATTATTATAATTAATAATATCATCAGAGACTCGTTATAAAATTAAAACTTAAAAGTTATATACATCATTGCACAAATGATGTAGATGTATTATTGTATATATACATCATTGCACAAATTATATAGATGTATTATTTTAAAGTTACACACTTTATATACAATAATACATCTATATAATCTGTGCAATGATGTATATAACTTTCAAGTTTTAATTTTATAACAAGTCTCTGATAATATTATTGATTCTAATAATGTCTCTAACCCTCTACATTGCTATACTTAACTTTAAAATATGATTATCTATTGTGTAATAAATTTTAATTAGCTACTATTATTCATTATCATACGTCTAACTAATTAAAATGACAAGTCAAATTTATCTATAATGATGTTAAAACTTAAAACAACTTGTATTTATATAGACATACAATTCATCTCTCTGAAGTTCAAGGTTCTACGTTTTTAAAAAATACTATTTATACTCTCAAGCATTTATATGTCAATATTTTTCGTTAACATATATAATATACTAATTATGATTCAGTTTTTGCTCACCATCGAAAAATAATTTTTGCTTTTGAGAACTCGCCCATGGCAGGGGCAAGTTCTGAGTTTGATTTGACAGCCTTTGTGACACGTTGACCGAGACCGAGAACCCGCTCATGACAGGGGCGGGTACCCCTAATGTCAAAACCCAAAAAGAAAAACCACTCTTGTCAACTCTCTCTCTCTCTCTCAAAAAACCCCATTTTTAAAAAAAAATTCTATTATTCAAACATTTTTTAAACCGGAGTTATTTAAGTAAAATACTTTTAAAATTTAATTACTATTTTAAAATGTTACTCGTATAGTCTTTATACAGCTTCAAAATTTTATAATAAAAAATAAAAAAAAAACTAATTTTCCTTTTTCTAATATTTTCGGATTTCAACAGTATGTTCGATCGTAGATTCGTAAACACAAATTCATCAATGGCCTTTGGATCAACTCACCAAATCATATTTGCTAATTAAACAAGCTCTCGTGAATCACAATGATCAGTGAACTCATTCGAGATTTGTTAAACTATTGGATTTCGTGATTCGAATCGGATCGAAACTACGAATCAGATCTGAAATTGGGAGATTATTTCTCTGTTACTGTAACTGTTAGAGATCAGATTCGATCTACCGATCTCCGTTAATCGATTGTTTGATGATTTAACGCCATGAAGAAGAAGCTCGATACGCGATTCCCTGCCGTAAGTTTTTCATCCTTTGATTTTATGTGTGGTTAGTTTTTCATCCTTTGATTTTATGTGTGATTTTAGATGATTTGTTGTTCGATTTAAGATTACTGATACCTTGATCATAACTATTGCTTTTGAGAAGTTTTTAACTTCAAAATTGATCTGTTTTATATAAAAAATTAAAGGGAAAAAGGGCCTAGTACTAAGAGAACATTGTTGGTGTGAGAAAGAAATACGAAGAGTGTGTTAAGTGATTGTGGAGATATATCGTTGAATGATTGGAGTATGAATGTGTGATTGAACAGTCTGAATCGACTATGGCTATGGAAGAAGCTTGATTGCCCATAGTATCTACAACTCTACAATATATACATACTTTGTGTTTAGCTTTGAATTATTTTTACCTCTAGAAGCTGTATCTAGTTTAATTTGTATATGTGGTTGTGTGTGAATGGTATATATATCCTAGATGCCTTCACACTGATAGCTTGAGTTTTGATCTGAAGTATTGAGGGTAATTGTAACGTTTCTGCTAGGCTTTGAGTTTGGTATCTTGGGTGTAAAATTGGATTAATTGACCAATAGAAGGACTACCTTCTGGTGATTTGCGTATCTATTTCATCTAGGCTTGAAGCTTTTCATGGTAGTTGTTAATTATCATCCGTTTCTATAAATTGTATCTCGTTCATGCTAGTCCTTAACTTTTTTCTGTTCCACCTGTGAATCTTACTTGAATTGTGTCTCTTAAGAGTCTAAGGGATACATACCACTTTCACTAAGAAGTAGAACCATCATACCACAATGTTAATCAACTAAAACTTTTTTATGTTATTAGTCGTGTGCATTGTAAAAAAAGAATTCGTGACAGCTTTATTAAATCCATGTGATTCTTAGATTTAAAAATAGTTGCGAACCTATAAATTCTTTAACTTGTTTTGAAAAGATAACTACTTTCTACTTTTGCAATTATGAGATTGATCATCCTTAATAGTCCACGTCATGATAATTGAAGAATGACATAAATTATAATCCCTTCTATTGCTTTGAACTGATTATTTGCAGGCACGGATCAAAAAGATAATGCAAGCCGATGAGGATGTTGGAAAAATAGCCATGGCAGTGCCGGTTTTAGTTTGTGAGTTATTAGCTTCTCCTTAAGGTTCAGTATTAGACAATTAGTGTTCTTAATCTTGTATAATAAATTGCAGCCAAAGCTTTGGAACTGTTTCTGCAAGACCTTTGTGATCGTACATATGATATAACTCTACGCAGAGGCGCAAAGACTGTTAACTCACTGCATTTGTAAGTCCTGCTTCTATCCAATTATAAAGCACATTTAATAATTTTATAACTGAATTCTGAGGATAGTAAAGGATTTAGTTATTAGCGATTTTGGTTACTTGAACCATTACATTATGCCGTTGGTGACATGAGAAACACATTGTGAGGAATCTAGCATGTTTACCTTTGCACTTATAAAAATAAACACTCTTTGCAATAGAAGATTTGTTTGGATGACAAAGCTTTAGATTTGATTCAGTAACTATAAGCTCCATATAGATAAGCTACTTCGTTAGTTTTCAAAACAAGCTGGCATGACTAATGAAGGGAAATTACCATTTTGCCCTTAACTAATATGCTCAAAAAATATGAAACGCGTTACAATTTCAGTCAAATTTACAAACTAAAGAACTAAGTTAATGTTTCATATTATCATCTTGTCTTTTTACAAGCTTGTATTAAATTTCAATACTGTTTCATATCATGATATTCGCCTTTTATGCTTTTTGGATATATTTTGATGTTTCTGGTACTTGAAACTCTCCTAATCTGAAAAAAAGTCAAGTTATCATTATTTTTGTTTTATTCAGAAAGCATTGTGTGCAAAGCTACAATGTATTTGATTTTCTGAGGGAAGTTGTAAACAAGGTTCCTGACTATGGCCATTCTGACGCTGGCGTTGATGATCGTACCATGATAAAAAGGAAGTAAGAATTCTCTCCCATCCTCCAAAGTCCTTATTAAGTTGAGCACTTGAGCTCATAATATCAAATTTTCGTTGACGTTACTCCGTGGAGTTGCTAAAATAATAGTTATGACAATTTAATTTTCCTTTTCAGGAAAGCTGCTGCAGATGATATGAATGAGAGTGATGAAGAGTCGAAGAGAAACAGGATGGTAAAAGTCTCTTTTCATCAAATTTCCCTACATAGTAATCATATTATGCATCATTAAATTACCCCTTTATACTGAGAAACTCGAAATAATATTAGTTCTCTTGGATACAATATTTACAAGTGAATTGTTGGATGTTTCTAGACTCACGTTTAATCGTTTATTTTTCTCATCTTTATCCCATTTTAACAGAAATCTATAGCACATTGTTGCTGCTTAAACATTTCTTCTGTCATTGATAACCTAAACACAAGTAAATGTTACATACCAGTGTACTAGTTCTCACCTTATGTAGCTATTTATCCATCCAAAGTATCTCTCAATTTGTTTTAGCTATATTTTTTTATAAATGGTGTCAATCTGGTTCAATTTTGCTTCTTAGTGTTTATCAAACTGCACGGTCACCTAAAACTGGAGTTGGCAAGATGGACAGGTTGTTGGTCAGGTCACAGGTCAAAGAGAGTTCAGGTTTACAAGTCATCTTTTAGTACAAGTCAAACATGTCTTGTTGACCTGCAAACATTTTTTTGTCATTTTTATTAAATTCTTTTAGTTATTTAATGTGTTAGTTACGACTACAAAAAATTTGATTACAACAACAATCTAAATCTTTGCATTAGAGGGTTGTATAACTTTCAACCCACTTGAGTCATTCCCATGTTAGCTAAATTTTTTATTCAACCTGTTGAGAACCCAAAACGACCCATATATATAAATGGATTTGATGCAGAATGAAGCAAGTCAAACAAGCAGCAATGGTAGGGGCAGAGGGCGGGGTAGAGGAAGAGGCAGGGGCCGTGGCAGAGTAGCAGTAGAAAGAGAGCCACAGCCACCACAGACAGAAGTAGAACCAGAAATCTTCATGTCGGTTCAAGCTAGCAACGCCAACAAGCCAGACCTGAACCAACAGGAGGAGACTGACCACCACAATTTAGAGTCACCCAAGCCAATTAAAGGTGAAGTGGCTGGCAGTGACGGTGGTCTGAACTTTGACCTGAATGCCGGGCTTGATGACACCACAAACAAAACAACCAATTTACTGGATGGAGGAACCACCCTACAACCACCTACACCTACACCACCACTGGTGGCTCCTGGTAGTGGAGGACCTGGCGGTTCATCATCAACACAGCCTGGTGAACTTAAAGACGGAAATGATCTCGGGTTGTCACTATCAGAAATGGACAGGATGGCAATTGACACTCACAATCTGGCACAAATGAACTCAAGGTTGGATGAAGAAGATGAAGATTATGATGAAGAATAAAACACCCACTAGACTTCTGTGTTGCTAAATGGGTAAGAAAGTGAACTTAAAGATTTTTTTTTTATTTTTTTTTTGGTAATTTAGTTCTTTTATGTAATATAATCCATGCATGTTTGTCTTTGTTGCTAGTTGTTTCTACCCTAAAATGCCAAGTACTGCAATTGACTTGTGGTTTTCTATGATCCATGTTGGTGCATTTAGAGGCATTTGCTTATATTTTTCTATTACAAGTTCTTCCAATAACCTAGAATTGATGCCAATATTCTCAATCTTTGAAGCATTTGCTATAACTTAAAAATCAATAAGACCGTCTACATCAGTAACAGAACCGGTGCCCCAGCTGCTGCCCTTTTCGTTGGTTGTCGCCTTTTTCGTCACCAAGACTTTGATTACGATGTTGGAATCATGGGCGTTCTCTAAAAACATTTACATTTTATTCGAGATTGACCTGAAGTAATAGACCTTTTTCTGTGTAGTACTTTGGTTAATTTATTAAATTGTGATTAAATAAAGACCACTATGGACCTTAAAAAACCATTCACAACCTCTTTGAGATCAATACTGGTCAGGACCTATGGAAGAAGTCAGATGTCCTGAAGTCAAAACATAATCAAGACATTACAAGTGGAATAACATGCTCATGCGAGAAAAGACCTAAGTCTGAAATAAATGCTTGTCAAAGCAAGGTATGAAATGAGAAGCTCATCATTGCTATAGTAGATGATCTTACTAATAAGCAGTAGCGTGACATTGAGTGTTAAGGAAGTAGCTGTGGCGTGACTTAGCACCCGCCTTGCATAGTGTCCATCGTTTCACAAGATGTGCGCAGACTTAACCAGCACTTTGTGTAGCAGTTTGTTTCCTACAAATTGAACCCATAAATTCAAGGTTACAATGCAGCAACCTTACCGGTTACTTCAAGGCACGTTATCTGCCATGGCATTAGACAAATTCTATATACTTCATTCGAGGACTAACCATGCATTCAATGCTCCTGCATTCAATACTGAAATAGGACATACTCAAAGGCACTCTTACGCTTAATTCTCTCGCATTTAATACTCAACTACAAATATTCTCATGTTTACTCTTTGTCACTTTCTGTTATATATCTATTAAAGTTATGAACCAAGCATTACAAGTCTTTTGTTGCAGCATTTGAGAATTTCCTTTTTAATAACATAACATGAGCCAACGAACTGTAACTCTATAGAATTTTCCTTTTTATTCTCATGACCATACTATAAGCTACACAAAAAAGTCTTCGTTTCTTTCTCGATCACAATTGTTCGCTTGCATACTCTAACAGGTCAAACACTCAACATAAAAGAAAAAAGACAATAAAGGAGAGCATGTCAAACGGATCAGAAGTTACCGCAACTGTATTACTATCACATAAACTTGGTTTGTTCAGAAAATTATATTGTTTTTTAAACAGAAAATGCAATATTTGTCTTCAAACAATCTCTTAAATCAATACAGCTTACACTTTCATATATTTGTACAGTACAATCTGGTAACACACACCTTGTATAGAAAATCAAGAACACCAAAAATGATTATGAGATGGAAAAAGGTTGAAACAAATAATCAAATATCAAATTTTTAATAATTTGAAAAATAAATAATTTAAATCAAAAGTAATCAGATTGAACCTGCAAGAGTTCAAGTTGTGCTAATAACTTTGCAACTGTTGGTTTCAATTGTGTTTCACCATTCTGTGCAAGATCAATCAACACCACCTGTGCCATTGGTCCATATTTGACTCTATGATCTTCAACTCTAAAAACTCGTTCCAGTATCCAAACGGCCTTTTCTCGAGTCTTTAGACTCCCACATTCCAACACTTTTATAATCGCTTCAATTCCCGCCATTTTTTCAAGAAAACCACACCCGTTTTCCCAGATTTCATCTTGCAAAAGAGTCGATAAAGCCTCAAGAACAGCTTCATCAGCTTCCCTTTGATCACTTTCCAAGATTTTTATCAATGGAGGAATGGTACCCCGATTTCACCAAACAAAAAGTGGTTTTCACAAAACAGTAACCATTATGAACTTCACAAAAGGCATCTTTAGGAGGAGGAACACACAGCCACGTTGACTTTTTGGTTTTCTGAGATTTAAACAATTCTTCGATAATTGAGCTAGCGAGGTTGCAGCTCTACTTTTGGCGATTATTGGCCCGTCTGTCAGAATCTTTATAAGAACGGGGATTACTCGATTTTCACATGCGTAAAGCTGTAGCTTTACATTCGATGAGATAGTAAATCTCATTAATATCCCTGCAATATTCTCAATCAATTGTGGTGACAATGGTGTTGTGAATTCACCTGTTTTGAGTTCATGATTGACACAAGAACAGGTAACAAGTTTGCCTTTTTGAGTATGTCTGTAGCTTTCTTGTCATTAACAGGAATATTACACAGAATCCCAGCAGCTATAGCTTTTTCATTCTCAGATGTTGAAGATGAGAGGATGTTTACAATTGTAAGAACATGAGTTTCTCCCAATTGCTCCATAAGTTCATCTGATAACTCTTTAGACAAAGTGTGGATTAGATTTATGGCACCAACTCTAATTTTAGGATTTGGTTCAGTAAGAAATGGTAAAAAGTTGAATCGATCCATTTTCTTTCATTTTTCTCCTGACTTTCGACGCCCTTGGATGAGAAACAATGCTGTTTAAAGCTTCCAAGAGATGAATCTGAATAATGGGACTTGAAAGATTAAGAAGTGAGAACATTTGAAGAGCAATATCATGCTTAACAAGCATATCATCGGATTTAGCGATCCGAGCTAAAATGGCGGATGCAGGTTCACGAAGAGTCATGAGAACTGATGTCACAGAGAACAGGAGTTGAAGAAGTGAGGGTACGATTCCTGAATTGATTAACCTCTTTGTGTTTTCTTTTAAAGTTGATAAATTTTGCAGTGCACTTAATGATGATAATTTAGCTTCAAGTTTTCCTTCTTTGAACATTTTAACCAATGGTGGTATTGCACCATCTTCTCCAATGGAAGCTCTGGTTTCGTCTCTAAGTTCCATTCTTGAAATTGCTGTTGCCATAAGAATTTTACTCATGTCGGACCCTGTAATCATATCAAGAAAAAGAATTTACTAGAAAATAATATAATTTGACCCGTTTGAGATGAAACGCAAGCCAAATCGACTCATTCATAAGTAAAAGTGTTAAAGATGCCGATTGAGGTTTAATTTATTTACCTTCGGTTAGGTACTTGATTAGCGGCTTGAAATAACCAGCTTCTGCCATATGAAGTGCATTTTGGGTATTGCTTGATAAAGCAGCCAACAACTTTCCTGCGTCATGGGAAGCTGTTTGATCTTCACCATTAAAAATGGAAACTAACATAACTATGCATCCTTGAATTCTTCCGATCCTTCTTCTTACAGCTGACACATCAGAAAGAGTTGACAACAAACCTACTGCTTCCCTTTGTTCATCCTGATCACGAGTCAATGATTTGACCAGCGCTGACAAATAGTCAACCTCTGCCATCTTGCTCTGCATGATATTCGGCTATGTAAAATACATACACCATAATGGTGCAAGTGACACTTTTAACCCATTTACTTATGAATGGACTGATTCAGGTAATGCTTTATCTCTAAACGGGTCGAATAAAAATTTAGCTAAAGGGGAAATATATAAAATGGGTTGAAAATTTACCGATGCATATAACCTCTTAATATATACTCAAAATATAGTTTTCTATTTGGAAAAATTCTCTAGTTTTAATCATATTTAGTATACTAGTCATTTAAAATGAAAAAACCGGGCATAAGAGTGTTTTGGCAAACACAATGCAACTTGTACCAAAAATGACTCATTTTTACCTGAACCCGTTCCCAGCCTGCACGACAAAACCCATTTTGCCACGTCTAACAAACAGGGCTGATGCACATGAATGGACAGATAGACACAGAAGATATGGTCGACACATAGTTATAGATTTCATACTTCACAGATTACAATAATATGTAGTACTTTAAAAGAATGTAACTGAGGATGCAACTGAACATACCTTCATTTCATCATTTCGTGCAATGATGCTTCTCAGATTTTTAATGATACTCAACCTATTAACTGAATTTGTAGAACTCAACCGACTGAACAAGATCGGGATAACACCTTCAGTATCAATCCATTCAATAGTAGCCTTATTATCACTTATCAATGTGTGTAAAGCAAATAGTGCAACGTTTAACTGTTCATCGTTTCCACACTTGAGATGCAAAACAACATCTTCAATACTATTACATGAAAAACTTTCTTCCACTTCAATTATCTCCTCAACAATATTATCATCTTCTTCCATTACAACATCATCTAGAAAATCTGACTTACTAGAAGAACTTGCAGCACTAAACTGCACACCACTCATCATTTCTCTCCTCAAAGCCTCAAGTTTTTCTTTACCGTTCATCGACACATCATGACTAGCAAACAACACAAGGCCTATCGATCTGCCAAGATTTTCTGTGATTTCTTCAATTCGTTTGTTTGGTGAAGATGCATAACGAGGACTCGCAACCAAAGCCTTAGCCCTTTTCAACTCGGTTTCAAGAGATTCAACAGCTTTTCTAATGGGAGAAGTCTCCATGATCTTATTTTCCTTAAACTCACTAAGAACCACACTTAATTTACGCGTAGAATGAGATAATTCCGAAAAAGTTAAGGAATCTTTTGTTACACTACTACTAGCCTCATCAGCATCGTAAACATCAGAAACACTTTTACCCTCCATTTCTTGACAACCCCAGATGAAAAAAGAAGTGTCTTTATACAATATCTCCAAGTAAACTGTAGACAAACAAGACTAACACCCAGCTGGGATTCAAAAACTGGAATTATGCCTCAAGATCATGCATAACAGACCAAATTTTATGCAATCTTACCAGATTACACTAAACTAAGACAGAAATCAAGAAAACCACTTTCAATTTCATTTAGCTAATTCGACGAAAACTTGGTGATCAAGATTCAAGCAATCTTAGACTAAGATAGAAATCAAGAAAACTGCTTTCGATTTTGTTTAAGCAATTCGACAAACACTTGGCGCAAGACGTAAGCAATCTCAAACAAAGACAGTTATCAAGAAAAGTACTTTTGAATTCGTTTAGGCAATTCGACAAACACTTGGTGATCAACTGAGCAAGATTCAAGCAATCTTAAACAAACACCAAAATAAAGAAAACCACTTCTGATTTCTTATAGGCAATTCAACAAACACTTGGTGAGCAAGACTCAAGAAACCCACTTCTGATTTCACTCACGCAATTCAACAAACACTTGGGTGTGCAAGAACAACTGAACATATGCGTCCAGCCCAAACGGCAACAGAGGTTATCGAAAGCTCCAATATTGAAATCTTGGATATTATCGTCTCCTCCAGACGTGAAATACAAAGTGTGATTGTTTGACAGAGGATTTAAGGCAGAAGATACAAGATGAGTGGAGGTTGACTCGGTCGACTTGTGGGATCATTTTCAAACTTATTACGTTGAAGAAGAAATGAAAAAGTATAAATAAAGGGTGAGAAACTTCCGATTGACGTGACGTTTGGGAGAGACAAAAGGAAAACAACAAATTGTCGAATGTGCGAACGCCGTCGGACGGCCGGCGGCGGCTGATCGGAGATTCGCCGGAGTATTTTAATGGTGGTAGGTGTTAACTAACGAGTGGGTGGACTCAAATTATAGTTGTAATCATCATCATCATCATCATCGGTGGTTTGATTTTGAGGTTATATAATATCCATATACTTTTTAACCAACTAGTAGAGACTCGCGCGTTGCGACGGCGACAACAACAATTTATAATGCGATACTTATTTTTTGTTAGTTTATCTATCTTCTTGTAATATATTGTATTGTACGTCAATTATGTGTCCGGTTCAAATACAAAGTCAATATTATGTAAAAAGTGTGAGAAGCAATCAGGGATTGACATGTGACATATTTTTAAAAATAGAAGGAGAGGTATTTTATGAAGTGTAATTTATTAACAGAATTTTCAATACTTCAACGATGTCGACCATTACACTGTACGATTGAGGTTTTCAACAGATTTTTCACTTTATCGTTGAAGATTCAAACAATCGAATCGTTGAAATTTTCAATTGATCAATCGTTGAAGATTCAAACAATCGAATTTTCAATTTCAATCGTTGAAGATTGCTTTACATCAATTACTTCAGCGATGTCGACGAGAGATGATCAGTTTGGTACGTATGAGGACGATTATATACTGCAATTGAAATAGTATGTTAATTTTGGCACCGTAATTTTGTCGTTTTGATCATCGTTCTGTCTATACTGTATGATTTTCTGTGAATTTTGTTATTGATTGACATCATCATTGTGTCATAGGTATCATCATTGTGTCATAGGTATCATCATTGTGTCTTTTGTATCGTCATTGTGTCTATACTGTTAGATTACTCTGAACATTATCAATTTATTGTTGAACATATTTTATAAATATTAGGTGAGTTATATGATACTATTTATACTGATTGTGTCAGGTTTAAGGTTCATTGTGTCAATTGAGCATGATTGTGTCAAAATCTATTTTGTGTCATCTCTTTGTGAAGGTTCATTGTGTTATGTTTGGGGATTCATTGTGTCATGAAAGCTGCTTATAATGTGTCTTTTGTGAAGGTTCATTGTGTCATGAAAACTGCTTATAATGTGTCTTTTGTAAAGGTTCATTGTTTCATGATTAAGGATTCATTGTGTCTTTTATGCTGTTGTGTCTTTTTATGACATGCTGTTTTTATTCATATAGATGCTGAAAATTACAAAGATGTTGGCCAACAATGTGTATCCTCAGGTTCTGGAAGAGTATCTTATATACCTTTTGCAAAGAGTTCAATTAAACCTGTTGTAGGAATGGAGTTTGTTTCTATTGAGCATGCGTTTGCATTTTACCAAAGGTATGCTCTTTCTTGTGGTTTTGAAGCTAGGAAGCATACAAAATATTTACAAGCTGGTAAAGTACTTTTGAAGTATTTTGTTTGTTCAAAGCAAGGGTTTAAAAAGGGAAAAGTATTTGATTCTTTAAATGATGAGGACGATAAATGTAAGTGGAAGCGTAGTAAACCATCTAAGAGAGTTGGGTGTGAAGCGATTCTTAAGCTACGTTTAGTTAATAGTAAGTACTGTGTTTATTATTTAAAGGAAGAGCACAACCACTTGTTGGTTGATCAAGATGATGTGCATCTTTTACCTGCTGCTAGAAAGGTTGATCATGTAAAAGAAGGTGCAATTCAAGCTTTGTCTAGTATAAATATTGGTCCCGTTCGAGCTTTTCATATATTGAGAACTTTGTGTGGTGG
Source organism: Flaveria linearis (assembly GCA_024085815.1). NCBI lineage: Eukaryota > Viridiplantae > Streptophyta > Magnoliopsida > Asterales > Asteraceae > Flaveria > Flaveria linearis. Next base: position 10,495,904 of record CM044008.1, on the reverse strand, counting down.
TTATGCGGAAGTCGGTGCGATGAAAAATGATTTCAAGAATTATAAGAGGGATTTAAATAAATATATTGGTGAATATGATGCTGATATGCTTGTTCAAATTCTTATGAAGAAAAAGGATCACTTGACGAATTTTACTTGTGAATATATTGTTAAAGAAGATGGAACATTAGGTGGTTTATTTTGGGCTGATGATGTTATGAAGAATAATTACTTGATCTTTGGTGATGTTGTTGGATTTGATGCTACTTATAGATCTAACAAGCATGATTCTAATCTCTTCATTGTGTTATATTTTTATTGTGTCTTTTTTCCATTGTGTTATTACTTACATTATTCATTGTGTCATGTATATCATTGTGTCATATATATTATTGTGTCATATATATCATTGTGTCATAAGACTCATTGTGTCATGGTGTTAATGTGTCATATATATCATTGTGTCATAAGATTCATTGTGTCATATATTCATTGTGTCTAATTATAGTTATTGTGTCGTATATGATAGGTATGATATGGTTTTTGTACCTTTCACTGGTATAGATAACCACAACAGAAATGTTACTCTTGGTGCTGCTCTTCTTGGATCTAAAACTGCAGATTCATATAGGTGGTTATTGCGTAACTATGTCAAAGCTTTTGGTAATCCACCTAAAGTTATTGTTAGTGATCAAGACCCTGCAATAAAGAGGGCTATACTAGATGTTTTACCAACTTCCCGGCATAGGTTATGTATGTGGCATATATGGGACAAAGTGACATCTAAGGTATCAAGTGTTTACTCATTGTGTCTTTTTCTAATTTACTCATTGTGTCTTTTTCTTTTTTACTCATTGTGTCATTTGATATTCTGCTATTGCTTTTTCAGTCATTGTGTTTTTATATTATCTGATATTGCTTTGCGCTCATATTTGTAGGTGGGACCAATTTGTGTAACACTACAGATTTTAAAAAGAGATTGCTGCTATTGTATGGGCAGAATCTATTACTCCTGCTGAATTTGAAAAAGAATGGGATGTAATTCTATCTGAGTTTGGTTTAACTACTCATCCATGTTTGTGTGAAATTTTTAATATCAGAGAAGATTGGATTCCTGCATATTATCAAAATGAGAATTTTTCTGGGCTGATGCGTACAACGTCGAGATGTGAAAGTGAAAACCACTTTTTTAATCAGTTTTGTAACCCAAGATCAACTTTATTGGAGTTTAATAGTCATTTTGAATCTGCTATGGAGGCTCAGAGGTATGAGCATAGGAAGAATGATCATGACACTCGATTTGCTAATGTGGAGTTGTGCAGTTCATTTGTTCTTGAAAAACAAGCTGCACAGATTTTTACGCGAACTATTTTTTTGGATCAGCAGTTGGAGATAAATAATGCAATCAATAGTTGTGCATCTGTGAGCATTGAAACAGTTGATGATTTTGCAAAGTTTGAAATCAAAGATTTCAGGCAACCATGCACTGATTATTTTAAGGTATCAATTCTTTTTTGTTCTTGTTTATATATTATGTAATATTTTACTTGAGATATGTTTTACTATATCATTGTGTCAGGTTTAGAGGTTCATTGTGTCAACCAAGCATGATTGTGTCAAAATCTATCTTTGTGTCATCTCTTTGTGAAGGTTCATTATGTCATGTTTGGGGATTCATTGTGTCATGAAAGTTGCTTATGATGTGTCTTTTGTGAAGGTTCATTGTGTCATGATTTGGGATTCATTGTGTCATGGTTTGGGGATTCATTGCGTCATGAAAGCTGCTTATAATGTGTCTTTTGTGAAGGTTCATTGTGTCATTATTGGGGATTCATTGTGTCATGAAAGCTGCTTATAATGTGTCTTTTGTTGAGGTTCATTGTGTCACGTTAAATGTAATTGTGTATTTTGTTGTAGGTTATGTTTCGAAAGGAAGATTTGACCATATCATGCAGTTGCAATAGGTTTGAACAGTTTGGGTTGATATGTAGTCATATTTTCTATGTTCTTCGGCTTTGTGACATTAGAGAGTATCCAAAAAAGTATGTTCTTAAGCGTTGGACAAGGGAAGCCGTGCCAAATACTTCTCTCAGAACTGATTTTATACTTCCTGGTTGTGACAACAACTGGCATTTTATAGAAGATGTGGTTCGTGATATTATGAGTGCCAATGATTATATTGTTAATAAATTGGTTACGAACAAAGACGAGTTGTGTTTTTATCGTGATTATTTGAATAGTTACAAGTTTAAGGCTGAAGAAGTTGAAATGGTCGCCCCACCTCCAAGTAGGAGAGATAGGTTTGCAAAGTTAACTGGAGGGAGCGAAAGAAATGAAGCAAAATTCCGTGTACCGGTTAAGCAAAAGACAAAAGGTAGGCCGAAAAGAATGAAGTCTGCTCGTGAGTTAGCCATCGAACAAACAGGAAAAAAGTTTCGACATTGTGGGTTTTGCAAACAACCTGGTCACATTATACGCAATTGAAGTTTATATCTTCAAAGCATTAAAGATAAACAAGCTTCAAGCAGCTCAACAATTGATTCTATGCCTATTCAAGAATAGGATTCATTGTCATAAGATTCATTGTGTCAAATACTCATTGTGTCATTATATTCATTGTGTCATTATATTCATTGTGTCATAATATTCATTGTGTCATCATATTCATTGTGTCATCATATTCATTGTGTCATTAGACTCATTGTGTCATTATACTCATTGTGTCATATTTGAAGAGTTTTGTTTATGTTTGATTTTGACGATAAAAACATGTTACCAAAAAATATTGTGTAATGTAAAGCAACATATAGCAACAAATACTAACATGCCAACACAAAGCAAATATAACAACATGCCAACATACCAAATTACTATTGTGTCAAACTACGATTGTGTCAAACTACCACTTGTGTCAAACTACCATTGTTTCAAACAAGCATTGTGTCAACTACCATTGTGTCAAATTAATATTGTTTCAAACAACCATTCAGTCAAACAACTACTGTGTCAAATTACCATTGTTTCAAAGAACCATTGTTTTGAACTACGCCATTCCAAATGTCAGCCTTTTAAAGATTCTGTCTTTTGATGTTTTTTGGAGGCTGATTTTTTTAGGACCAGGTAACTCCATGTAGTTCTTCACATCTTTTATTACCAATCCCTTGCTTCATTTAGTCATGCAATAGAATTTTTACAGCATACTTTCGGCGCAAATCTTCCAATTCTGCCGCCTGCTTATTATCTTTTTCATCAGTGAATCCACAATCCCAGAACTTCACATCTTCTCCCAGATACATCTACATGTGTCGCATGAGAAATACTCCACAATCAATTCCATTTTTGGATGTTCTCCATGTCATTTTTAACCGTTCATTGATGTTTCCTTCATTTTTTTTGCTTTTTTATGTGAAATACTTACAAGGTAATCTGCAAAAACATCTCTCTGTGAAAAAAAATCAACATTGTGTTATATTTAAATAGCATACGTTGTGCTATATTAATTATATGGGTTTTAAGTACTTACTGCCCTCTCGGGTAGACCAAGGTACTTTGCTTCATATTCACCAGATGCACTGTTGTCAATCAAGATTGTCCTTGTGTCTTTTAGATTGAAACAAATAAGGTAATAATGACCTATTTGAAGGATTGGTGGCATCATCATATCAAACTTCTTTATATCTTTCCCCAACTTCTCATTTTTTAAATGGTTGTTCATGTTTTCTGTGAAGTCCTTAAGAACAACCTCATAATCTGTCATGTAAGTATTAGAGTTCTGTAAATCAAACAATATAAGATAAAATAAGTTAAATAAGACTTGACACAATGATATCATTGTGTCATAAGATTCATTGTGTCATATATAGCATTGTTTCATAAAACTCGATTCATTGTATCATATATTCATTGTGTCATATATTCATTTTGTCATAAGATTCATTGTGTCATGTATTCAATGTGTCATAAGATTTCTTGTGTCATGTATTCATTGTGTTCATCAGTAGTTCTGAAAACAACTAATGTGGATCACTAGTTTTAAACAGCTGAAAGCAATTGCTCATCAGATGTTTTGAAAACAGCTGATGTGATCAGTAGTTTTAAACAGCTGAAAGCATCTGTTCATCAGTAGTTGTGCATCAGCAACTTTAAACAGCTGAAAGCAATTGTTCATCAGTAGTTGTGCATCAGCAGTTTTAAAACTATTGTGTCATGTATTCATTGTGTCAAAAGATTTCTTGTGTCATAAGACTATTGTGTCATGGTGTTAATATGTCATATATATCATTGTGCTAAGATTCATTGTGTCATAAGATTCATTGTGTTATGGTGTTAACGAGTCATATACACTGTGTAATAATATCATTGCATCATTTAGTTTACTTACAATCATTTGAGGATTGCAAAAAAGCCTGTAATAAGACTCTCTTGCCTTCTTCTTTTCTTCGACATTCAATATATGTGCCCATATAGCAATGACATCAATATGAACTTCAATTTCTAGCCTTAGACTCTTCAATTCCACCCTTGGCACCGTCATGTAATCTTTAGATACAAATAAAAGATCCCTGCAAAAGAAACAAAAAGAAATGTTAGTAAACTAATTAAAATTTAAATTTATTCATAGAAGTTATTTTACCATGGTTTTTCATTTCCTGCAAATAGACAACTAGATGTGTTATTTTCTGAAACCGTTCTTCTTTCGGCCATTACAACTTGTCGTTGTATGAATGGTGAGCATAAAGCTTTTGTTGGAAACTTTTTTCTCTCTGGTCTCTTTTGATGTTTAAGTCATCTTGTTTTGGACATGTAATTGGTGGTGCATGTGAAATAGGATCAACATCAAGCACCATTTTTAAGCAGGAGTTTTAAAAGAATCTGCATTTTCTAGTACTCTCTAAAAGATGACTGTATCTCCCTTCATTATGTCATCCTTTCCTATTGTGTCATACTTTGTGTGCTCAGCAACAGAGTCCACAAGATTCTCCACATCCATAACATTCTCAGTTTGAACCATTGTGTCATCCTCCAACTCCTCACGGTGAGTTCATATCACCATTTTCAACCGTTTGGTATTTAGTAAAGTTTTGGGGGAAAAGTATACTTTTGGTTTTGTACCTCCAACTCCTTGCAGGCATCATCATTTTCCTTTCCCACTTCTACCTTCTTACTAACAGCATCAACATTATCTTCTTCTGGTGTTGGAGTCAATAGATGAAAGTTTGGTCTATCAAAGACATCATCCAACTTTTTCTTAACATCATCAATTTTGTTTGCCACCTCGCTTTCTTTGTTAACATTATCTTCTTCTTGTGTTGGAGACAATAGACGAAAGTTTGGTCTATCAAAGTCATCATTATTCATTGTGTCATAAGCAATTCCAATTGTGTCAATCTGATGCTGTCTAATCAATGTTTTCAAATTTGTAACAATTTTCATAATGTTAATGGTTGTTTGGTCTTGACATTCAACCATCGTGTCATCCTTTGCCATGGTGTCATTCACATTCACCGTGTCATCCTTTTCCATTGTGTCATCTTTTGCCATTGTGTCATTCACATTCACTGTGTCATCCTTTTCCACTGTGTCATCCTTTTCCATTGTGTCATATTTCTCATTCTATTGTAAACAAGCTCCTGTCTCTAAACCTCCTAACTCTACAGCTCTAGATCCAACTACCTCTCCAGCTGCAGCTCCAGATTCATCTGCCTCTCCCGCTCCTTCAACTTCAGCTTCAATTGTGTCATTCTTTGATTTTGGTTTATATGAGTTCACCAAACATTCTCATTCTTTTTGTTTCTTTCAATTGTTGTGCTTCCAGGAAAATCTTTGATTGACTTCTCTAATAATGACATTACCCATATTGCATGGTCATCAAACAGATCGAGCTCTTTTTCAATCTCTTTTACCCTTTCCTGTTGTATAAATAATAACTGTTGATGATCTTTCAAGTAAATTATTAAAAGCGTATTATAATAATTAAACGTCATAACTCTTCTGTTTCAGCCATCATATCCTCAACATTTTGTCCAACATCAACTTCCCTTACTTCTTCCACACCTAATGAAAACAAAATTAATATAAATTATTATGACACAATGTTTAAATATAATGACACAATAGGATTTGACACAATGATACAATGATCATTGTGTCATATGTAAATACATACTTTTCTTGATTTTGACTTTCAGGCTTGGTTTCTCCTTCCTTTGAGTTTTCTTTTCCAATGCCATTGTGTCTTTTTCAGACTTGTGTCATCCACAAGCATTGTGTCATCAAGTCTTCTTTCAATATCCAAAAACATTTCAAAATTGAACACTTCAAGGCTTATTGAAGATGAACTCTTCACAATCTCAAACTCATAAGCATATAAAATCTGCAATTAATAATAACATTAATTGTGTCATATTCCATTGTGTCATATTCAATTTGGTAATATTAATTTTAGAGACAATATACTCTTACCGCAAGCACCAAAAGAGGACCACAGAATAAGCCCTTTTCATCAGCTTCCCATATTTGTTTCTGCTTGTTCAAGCAGTGAATATGTAATCACACCAATCCACTTCCTGAATTTGGGTTTCTTTTGTTAATGACGGTAAAAATCTTTGGTTGACTGTGTTGCTTTTCATAGCCTCTCCCAACACAGTGAAAAAAATTAACAAAAAATTTAGTTGAAATGTTCTGCTTGTGTCATTTTTTCTATTAGATACATGCTCAACAAAATTTCTGATGAAGATCCTCCCAGATTCTCCAAACTGACTTCTCCACTCTTTTATTACTGGATCATTAGCATTAGGCTTAGCTTGTTCATCAACTTTTACACCACCAATAGGTATTCCAAATACTTCATGAATTAAACGTGGTGTTACTTTAAATTGACGTGTGCCATTGTTGAATATATTTGTCTTGGCATCGTAGTTTTTCAAAATCCAATAACCAAAGATGTTGGAATTGTGTGCAAGTTCAAGAGTAGAGCTGGTCCAAAACCCGTTTCTTTAACAACCTTTTTTGTTTTTTTTGTTAATTCTCCCAAAAAACTGATGAGGTTGTTAAGTGAACATCTCAAGTTAACTTTTGTCCATTGTATGCAAAAAAGCTCGCTTTTGTTGGGTCTTTAGCAACCTTGACGCGTTTCTCTTTTCTTATATGATCAATGGTTGATTTTCTCTTGCTTAATTCATTTTCTCTTTCAGCTTGTTTTTTGTCCCAAATATCAACCACAAAATCTCTTAACAGTATGCTATCTTGCACATCTATAAAACAATTAATGAGACAACATATCATATAACTTAGTAAAGGAAGTAAGTTTTTAATAGAAGAATTATGGTAGACACTAACTTTCAGAATCATCTTCAGGACTATCAATGATTAAAGGGTTTGACTTGTCATTTTTGAATTTACTGAAATACTTCTTTGCTATTCTTTCACTTTTTCTTTTACGTCTTGGACCTTCACAAAGACACATTATTAGCAGTTTTCATGACACAATGAATCCCAAACTATGACACAATGAATCCCAATCATGACACAATGAACCTTCACAAAGACATGACACAAATATAGTTTTTGACACAATCATGCTCGGTTGAAACCCCTCCAATCATGACACAATGAATCCTCAATCATGACACAATGGATCCCAAATCATGACATAATGGATCCCAAATCATGACACAATCATGCTCTTTTGAAACCCCCCCAAGCATGTTTTCATGACACAATGAATCCCCAAACCATGACACAATGAATCCCCAATAATGACACGGTGAACCTTCACAAAGACATTATTAGCAGGAATCATGACACAATGAATCCCCAAAAGCATGACACAATGAATCCCTAATCATGACACAATGAAACTTCACAAAGACATTATTAGCAGGAATCATGACACAATGAATCCCCAAAAGCATGACACAATGAATCCATAATCATGACACAATGAACCTTCACAAAGACATTATTAGCAGGAATCATGACACAATGAATCCCCAAACTATGACACGATGAATCCCCAATCATGAAACAATGAGCTTTCACAAAGATATTATTAGCAGGAATCATGACACAATGAATCCCCAAAAGCATGACACAATGAATCCCCAATCATGAAACAATGAACTTCACAAAGACATTATTAGCAGGAATCATGACACAATGAATCCCCAAACCATGACACATGAATCCCCAATCATGAAACAATGAACTTTCACAAAGACATTATTAGCAGGAATCATGACACAATGAATCCCTAAAAGCATGACACAATGAATCCCCAATCATGAAACAATGAACTTTCACAAAGACATTATTAGCAGGAATCGTGACACAATGAATCCCCAAACCATGACACAATGAATCCCCAATCATGAAACATGAACTTTCACAAAGACATTATTAGTAGGAATCGTGACACAATGAATCCCCAAACCATGACACAATGAATCCCCAATCATGAAACAATGAACTTTTACAAAGACATTATTAGCAGGAATCGTGACATAATGAATCCCCAAACCATGACACAATGAATCCCTAATCATGAAACAATGAACCTTCACAAAGACATTATTAGCAGGAATCATATGACAATGAATCCCCAAACCATGACACAATGAATCCCCAAGAATGACACAATGAACCTTCACAAAGACATTATAAGCAGGAATCATGACACAATGAATCCCCAAAGCATGACACAATAAATACCTAATCATGACACAATAAATACCTAATCATGACACAATGAACCTTCACAAAGACATTATTAGCAGAAATCGTGACACAATAAATCACCAATCATGACACAATGAACATTCACAAAAGACACATTATAAGCAACTTTCATGACACAATGAATCCCCAAACCATGACACAATGAATCCCCAATCATGACACAATGAACCTTCACAAAGACATTATTAGCAGGAATCATGACACAATGAATCCCCAAACCATGACACAATGAAGCTTCGCAAAGACATGACACAAAGATAGATTTTTGACACAATAATGCTCGGTTGAAATTCCACAATGAAACCCCTAGATCATGACACAATGCATAGTTATATTGACATAATAATGCTTGATTAGGTTTTACCTGTTTGTTCTTGCTCTTCGATTGGACTTATTCGTAGTGTTTCTGAGTTTATGCTTGTGGTTTTGGAGGTTGCCGAATGTTCATTAGACATTGAAGATGTTTTCAACTATATGGGATCCATGCTTACGTTTGAGGATTTCGTCGGAGATGGTTTTCGAGGTTGGCGAATTGAAAAGACGATGATGGAAGTTTTCGTCGGAGATGGTTTTCAATAGACTTTGAAGACGTTTTCGTCGGAGACGGTTTATTGTCAAATTACATTTTTGTCCCTCCACCTGTTAGTAGTTTTCCACTTATTTACATGTTTGCCACCGTGTTTTTTTGAACCATTGATCTATTTTAATTAGTTGATCCAACGGCCAGAACCACTTCTCACGCTTTTTAGGAATTATAGGCTTTGAAGCATATCCCAACTCCGTCAATTATTTTTCTTATTGAAAGCATTGGGAATATTGTACAACTCAAGATTCAAATAGCCAATAGTTATCGAAGTTAAAGTTTCTTATTTTCCTTGTTAATGATTTGTCAAGAGTTTCTGTCATAATTGGAGGTCTGGTGGCAATAGCTTTCAGGCGGTACCGCTCGGCTCTAGATCCAATAACCTGTCCCAGAACAGAGGCTGCAATTGTAAATGCCATGGCGGTTTTTGGCATTAAAACCAACTTTCTGAGCATGGCTATAAAAGGAACCGCTGCATGGACAGCTACAAACCAAGAAGGTGAGAAATTTTCAGTGTGTTCCCGCCATACCCTAATAGGATATTAGCCGCCATGCCCAGCATCCCAATCGCCAGTATCTTTGCAGGCAATGGTTGTGGTCTGAGATTCTTTGCAAACGCGGTTCGCGCTAAAGCTGCCCGGGCCGCCACGATTGCTGGTGGGCATTTGTATTGTATCGCTGATGGTGGTTTAAAATGCCTTGGCCACAAGAGGTAGAACATTACTCACTGCCCTGTATGACTTGGCAATCGGACACTTCCCACTTTGCAGCCACTCCTCACTCATTGTCTCATGATTCGAGTCTCCTTTCTGTGTAATCAGTTGAAAAAAGATTTATGTAAATTGCATATTCAGCAATTTTTTTGGCCTCGTGTGTTTTAAAAGTGATTACATGATATTAAATAATCAGGATCACAGATAGTAAACATGTGATAAAGTGGTAGCCTGCATACCTGAGAAGAGTTTTTCTTGGAAGATTTGTTTTTTTGTTGATTCTTAAACATCTCATTGAATGCATCAAAACCGAAGGATCCTCCAAAACACTAAGACTGATAGTGGCAGCCTTTGCTGCTAAAGGATTAAACTGCTGTGACACTTGTTCGGGCTTCACTTTTGAGGAAACTGCAATGTTCCCTCAGAAAGTGGGACAACACCGTTTTGCCCATGGAAAAGCCTAAAGGCCATATCAAAATTGGGCAGGTATTTTTTAGGGAGTAAGTAGAAAACCGATTTTTAAGTATCATTCCTTCGCATATTGGGAAGATAAAAAACACCATGAAGTGGCGTGAACCCTAACACTCCAATCTGAACCATGAGTTATATCTGTATTAAAAGTTACCCTTTACCAACCACACGGCCATACATTTTATCCACTCCAAGTGAATCGACAAGGGAAATAAGAACTTACAGGCAATGGGAAAGCCATGGCTGAGGAAAATGAGAAATTTGTTGGTTCATTAATGTTGCGCAAAATGGGCACCGAACAATATCATGCTGTGATGGTGTCACCGAACAATATCATGCTGTGATGGTGTCACACCCCGGGCCCAGAGAGGCGGGACATCGCAGACTAGCAACAACGTCAGCGGAAGCAAACATCATAAGAGCACACAAGTAGAGAAAAATCGGATGGCATTACATTTAACTAAAAAAAAAAAATCGGGGACTAAACGGCTTAGCCTGGTATTACATCAATTTTCATGTCAAAGGTACACATAATTATAGTGTCATTCCTAACAAATTGTTCAAAAGTTTTACATAAGTCATAATGCCATGAAGTCGGGTTACTAGGTCGTCCAAGCATCCTCTAAACAAGCTAGATCTTCATCATATGTTACCTGAAACATGCTCAAAAAGAAGAGGTTGTCAACTAAAAAGTTGGTGAGTTCAAGTGGTTGTTTAGAGAAATAAAAGAATCTCATAAAGTTCGTATATCAGGCATATATTTAAAGTATATGTCGTGGAATCACAACCAACCCTGCACTCAGTCCCGGCTTGCCTCTTCTAAAGTTATGTTATACCGGTAAACCCGCAGGGAGAAGCTGAGAGCCTGTTAGCATGGGATCCTTACCTGCCAGTAAGGCCCACGTTTGTTTCTTATAAACAACTGTCACATGCCACTACGACCCTTGCGGATCTCCAGTGGGGGTACCTCCCTGTAGCGGGGAGCCACTGGGTGTGGGGGATTCCCCAAATAGATCTATCCACGCAAACAAGCGGTTCACCAAAGAATTAATGATCGTGATCTTTGTATCAGCAGGAATCAACAAGTCCACAACATAGCATTTTATATAATATCACAAAATAATAGTTTCAGCTTTAAAAATAAAAATAGAACATGCTTCATCCCCAAAAGCTTAAAATAAAAAGGGGACACGAGAACTCACCTTGCTATCGGACAGGTTGCACAAACAGATAGTTCAAGTCCTAGCACCCTATAATCATAATTCAAGTAATAAGCTATAGATTCCTTATAAGTTTAGTATCATATGAATATACCTAATATATATTCTGGTCATAAGTTTTGCTGAAATTCTGCAAAAATGCAGATTTACACTTTTGGCCCCTCAAGTTTCAGATTTGGCATTTTCTACCCCAAAGTTTGTCTCTTACCATTTTGATCCCCCTATATTTTTCTATGCTCTTTAATGTTTATTTGAATCTATTTAACCCCAGAATATCAGATTCTAATTGGTGATAATAAACAACAATCTCTAGTTTTCGGGTAATCGACTTTTGTAATAAATTCGTAAAAATTAATATGTAACCCAAAAAATTCACCAAACTCGGTTTCTATTTCAGAAATAATTATTCTAAGGCCTGAAAAATTCTTAGAGCCTAAGTTGTTCATGTTTTGGCCCGTTTCTTGGGTTATTCCATATTTCGGGTCACCGAACTAATGGTTCATAGCCATACCATCTACTAATTTTCCCCAACCAACCAAAATTTGTTTTTCAAGCATTCTAAGCCCTAAACTTACTGAAATTCAGCCTCAAGTCTCGGTTCCACTATCATGACCATAATCGGTTGTTCAAGACTATTTGCCTTGGTGAACAATTTGTCTACATTCAAATTTCTACTACAGCACTTATAGTCTTAAATACAGAAAATATATACGTGTTTGGGGTTTGTTTTATTGTTCCAAATAGCTTAATAGCTTTGGTTAAAGGTTTGTGCAAGTAAGTGTGGCTAGATTGCATAAACGAGGGTTTACAAGGTCAAATCCTTGTATAACTGCCCTAGATTCACGGGGTTTGAGTTGATACCTTGTGTGGAGTGTGAGTTCCTCGAGAGGAGTTTCAAGCAGAGAACTTTCTGTTAGATAAGTGAGAGTGGTGTTTTAATAAGATACATACGGGTTTACTAAGATTATTGATAAGAGTTTAGTACTTACGTACGAGGAGGTTTAGAATGAGAAGATCCCTTCGACTCAGCTGGAATCCTTGTTGTTCGCTAGTTTGTTGGAAGGAACAGGAATATTTGTGTGTGTGTTTGTGGGTTCTCGGTTGAGAGAAGAAAGGAGAGTGTAGAGAGAGAGAGAGTCCGAGAGATAGTGTATGGAGATATGAGGCATGCAAATAAAATGAATGGGATTTGCATGTATGGAAAAGTGGGAAACGGTTGAGTGTTTGAATGGGTTTGCAGATGGTGTGTGGATTGGTGGTTTATGGGCGGCCATGCAAGGCTTGTTTTATTTGTTTTATCCTTGTGTGGTCTTATTATATATTATTATTATTATGTTAAGCGTGGTATATATAGATATATATGTATATGGATGAGTTATTGGTCTAAGTATTAAAAACATAATCGTTTCTAGTATTCATTCGGTTAGTAGTTTCTCATACAAAAAATATGTTTCCACGATGTAAAGTATCCATAATGGAATATAAAATAAGTGTGGAAAAATAGTCAGGAGTTAAATATATACATGAAAATACAAGAAAAGTCCTAGGCGTATTACCACTGTTTGGGCGTATGTTATGACAACTGGTCGGGCGTATGACCACTGTTGGGTATGACCACTGTTGGTCGTTTCACTACTGTTGGTCATTTTTTCCACTGTTGGCCGTATTAGCATTTTTAGTCGTTTACCACTGTTGGTCGTATATGGTGCTGAAACGACCAGTACTTAGTCGCGGGGGCATTATTCCAGGCGTTTAAGTACTGTTAGACAAATGAGCGCGACACTTAGCCATTTTTCCAGCAACTCCTAGACACATGAGCACTGTTCATGAGTATGACTTGGAAGAATTCCCACATCCTTCGGTAAGGGCGAGGAGGGGTTGTAACATTCTCCCACCGTTTAGAAAATTTCGTCCCGAAATTTTGTTTTTGTAAGTCTCTGAGCGGTTGGCTTTAAAGAGATATGGATATTGGTTTCTCATCTCATCTTCCCGCTCCCATGTAAACTCAGGTCCTCGCTTAGAGTTCCATCGTACCTTCACCTTAGGTATGCAACTCGCCTAAGTCTCTGAACCAATCGGTCAGTAATCTCTATGGGTCCTCGACAAAGTTCAGTTTGCCATTATTTTCGCTTCTTTCAACGGTTAACTCCAGGGCTTTGTCAACCAGACACTTCTTCAATTTGACACATGGAAAAGTGTTATGTATGCAGCTCAGCTCCTCAGGAAGGCTGAGTGGTATGCTACCGGACCAACTCTTGCCAGTATTTCAAACGGTCCAAATACCCTCGGGCTCAACTTGCCCTTCTTGCCGAATCTCATAACTCCTTTCCATGGCGACACTTTTCAACAATACTTTATCACCTACTTGAAATTCAAGAGGTTTTCGTCTTCTGTCAGCATATTCTTTGACGGTCTCGGGCTGTTTTCAGTCGTTCCTTAATCTTGGCTATCTTCTCCGTAGTCTCCATCACAACATCGGGCCCCATCACTTGACTATCACCTATCTCATTCCAACTCAATGGTGACGACATTTCCTGCGTACAAGGCTTCATAGGGGGCAGCTTTGAGCTTGAGTGATAGCTATATTATATGAGAATTAACTATGGAAGGTGGCGATCCCAGCTTCCACCAAAGTCGATTACGCACGCTCTCGCATATCTTCCAGGCCAGGTCTGAATAGTTCTTTCACTCTGTCCGTCGGTTTGAGGGTGATACGCCGTGCTTATGTCAAGACGGGTCCCTAAGGCTTGTTGGAGAGATTTCCAAAATCGTGACGTGAAACGACTATCACGATCAGAGATGATACGGAGCAGGCACTCCATGCCGTTGTCACTATTTCGTCGATGTATATTCGGGGCTAACTTCGACTCTCATAGTCTTCCGGACCGGTAAGAAATGTGCTGATTTGGTAAGCTTGTCTACAACTACCAACAAATTGTACATGACCCGCGGGATTCTTGGTAGTTGGTGACAAAATCCATAGTAATGTTATCCCATTTCCATCCGGGATTTCGGGGCTGCTGTAAGGTTCCTGATGGTTTCTGGTTTTCAGCCTTTACCATTGCGCAAGTTAAACATTTGCTCACATAGGTGGCGATAGATTTCTTTAGTCCAGGCCACCAGAAAAGTGCCTTTAAGTCCTGATACATCTTATCGCTTCCCGGGTGGATCGAGTATCTGGACTTGTGAGCTTCGTCCAAGACTATAGTCCTAACCCCGCCATGATTAGGTATCCACGTCCTTCCTTCGCATTTGTATATGCCCATCATTGTCCATTTCCAAATGCTTTTCCATCCTGTTAACATCTCTCCCATCAGGTTATTTTCATTGAAGGCTTGCCTTTGTGCTTCCCTAATCCTAGCAACGAGGCTAGTGTATACGCTCATCCTTAAAGCACGAACGCGAAGAGGTTTCTCCCGTTCCTTTCTGCTCAAGGCATCAGCTACCACATTTGCCTTGCCCGGATGGTAGCGAATCTCGCATTCGTAATCGCTTAGTAACTCTACCCATCTTCTTTGGCGCATGTTCAACATTTTCGGTTGAGGATATGCTGCAGGCTTTTAATCGGTAGAGATGACACCACTTAGTACCATAAAGGTAGTGTCTCCATTTTGAGTGCAAATACCACAGCACCTAGTTCCAAATCATGTGTCGTATAATTCCTTTCGTGCTCGTTAGTAATCTGGATGCATACGCGATCACTTTCTCCCGCTGCATTAAACACAGCCAAACCCTTGGCGCGAGGCATCGCAATAAACCACGAAGTCATTGGTCCCTCGGGTAGGCAAGGATAGGCGCGCTACATAGTTTCTTCCTTCAAATAGATCAAAGGCTTCATCTTGCTCCTGTCCCATTCATAGGTCACATCCTTCTGGTTAACGTGGTTAGAGGCTGCACTGTCCGAGAGAATCCTTAATAAACCTCCTATAGTAGCCGGCCAAACCAAGAAACTGTCTAATCTCGGTAGGAGTTCGGGGGGGGACTTCCAGTTCTTAATAGCCTCTATCTTTTGATGGATCCACCTGGATTCCATCCTTGTTTTGTACTATGTGACGAGAAAACTGAATTTCACGCAATCCAAAACTCACATTTGGAGAACTTTGCGGTAATTGCTCATTCTTGAGTAGATCAAGAATTATCCGAAGGTGTTTCTCATGTGTCCTCCTTGCTTCGAGAGTAATCAAAATATCGTCGATAAAAAACGATCACGAACTGGTCTAAGTACGGACGGCCACACACGGTTCATGAGATCCATGAACGCTGCGGGTGCGTTAGTCAACCCAAAAGGCATGACTAGGTATTCGTAGTGACCCTATCGGGTTCTGAAAGCTGTTTTCGGAACGTCCTCTTCCTTTATTTTTAGTTGGTGATACCCGATCGCAGATCTATTTTCGAGAAATAGCTTGCTCCCTGCAATTGATCGAATAGGTCGTCAATTCTGGGAAGAGTGGTACCGGTTCTTTATGGTAAGCTTGTTCAGTTCCCTATAGTCGATGCACATTCGTAGTGGTTCGTCCTTCTTTTTGACAAACAAAGCACCGGTGCACCCCAGGGCGAGACACTGGGTACGTATGAACCCTTTGTCAAGCAACTCTTGGATTTGTAACATTAGTTCCTTCATTTCGGGTGGAGCGAGTCGGTAAGGAGCTTGGCCACCGTGCATGGCGCCAGGTAGTAGGTCAATCTGGAATTCGACTTGCGGTCTGGAGGGAGTCCTGGTAGTTCTTCTGGAATACTTCCGAGTATTTCAGACACCACAGGTAAGTCTTCAATCTTCTTTTCCTCTTTCACCTTCATCACGTATAATATATAAGGCTTCGTGTCCTTTCATAAGGCTTTGGGTAGCCTTTAGGTGGGATATCATAGGACACGTGGGGACTCCTTTCTCCATGGACTACTAACATTCCCGCTGGCTAGGGGTATTTTGAGCAAACGCTCATCACAGATAATTTCAGCCCTATTTTTAGCCAGCCAATCCATTCTACTACTACATCAAACTCCTAATTTAATAGGCATCAGATCTATATCAAAGGAATTACCCTCTAGAATCAACTTGCAATTTTTTGATGATTTCGTTAGTTTCAATTATATTGCCGTCAGCTAGTTCTACGGTGTATGTTTCAGTCAAGGGGCAACCAGTCAATCCAATCAATGACCTAAAAGTAGTAGAAACAAAACTGGCGGTTTCCAGTATCAATAGCACAGTAGCAGGGTGGTCATTTACAAGAACGTACCGTTCACCACGTCGGGTTCTTTGCGAGCACCATTTGGATCCATCACAAACGCTTTCCTGTGGGCTTGTTGGGTCGAGTGTCCTTGTCCTTTGCTAGCTTGGGGCACTTGTTCCTCATATGTCTTGGGTCTCCGCACTCGTAGCATTGCTTCCCAGGCTCATAAGTGCAGTCCTTAATCAGGTGACCATATTTCCGGCATCGAAAACAAGGCATGGGTTTACATTCCCCTGGTGATGAACTTGCATTAGTGCAGTAGGGGCTTGTGCCTTGATACAGCCTCCTAGTCTTTCACCTTGGTCACCTTGCTTAGCCTCTTCTCCAGGTCGCTTGCTCGAACCACTACTGCTGCCGACCATCCTCTTGTTGTCGAACCACTTCCTCTTTCCATCCACAGTCTTCCTCCTGTCCTCAGTCCTTTCATGCTCCGTCCACCCGGCTCTCACTTGGTCATCAGTCAGGCTGCTGGCAACATCGACTGCAGCCTGTAGGGTAGTAGGCCTGGAAGACCTAACCATGCCCTCACCTTGGGTGTAACCCCCAAATGAAGGGCTACGCCCTTGGATTCGGGCATTACCAAGTGTGGTACCAGTCTGGACAAGGCGAGGAATCGGTTTATGTACTCCGTGTAGTTTGGGCCTTTCATCTCCAGATTTAGAAATTCCGCCTCGAGCCTCTCCAGCTGGTTATGGGCAGTACTTGCCGATGATCAATTCCTGAAATCCGCCCAGTTCATTTTGCCAACAGCATCTCGGCCTCGAGGTTGGATAATGGTTCTCCACCATTCGAGTGCCGGTCCTTTGAGAGATTGTGAGGCAAACCTCACCATGTGCTCCAGCTTACACTCGCTTATGTCCAACACAGCTTCAATTTCATCCAACCACCTATAAGTTTCAATTGCACCCTCGGTGCCATTGAAGTCCTTTGGCTTACACGCCATGAAGGTTTTGTATGAGCACCCATTTCTGATAGCTTCGGCTTCCTCACGGTTGCCTTCATCATTGTTGGTCTCATTAGTATTTCCCCGATCGGCGTTGATCTGGGCAATGATGGTTGGGATAGCGTTGGCAATTTGTTGTGCCACCAAGTTGGCATCCTTTCGTCACCTTCCTGGTGAGCATTATCCCGTGTGGCGTTCCTGGCGGCGTGGGTGGTTGGTTCCTGCCTCGGGTAGGAACCTTCTTCCCGTACGAACTCCACGTCGTGGCGGCATTCTGATAGTAACATAGATAAGTCTATTTAGTATCTCATAAGTTTGTTTCTGGTATGTCATTGTATCTCATAATTCCTATCACGTTCTACTATCACACACTCAAGTTTCATTCAAAGCATACAATAATGACTATCATTATAGGGCATCAATCATACAGCATAAAAATGTTCACGTTTTTAAACAACATTACCCTGCAAAAGTTAAATCATTAATCAATTGTTTCATAGACAAATTCAATCACAAGTTAACATACATAGTAAGTAGTGTCGTTGTTTCACAAATTGGAAGGTGTCATCACCCCATAAATAGAAATTGTTTCTCAAATAGATAATAAATTGTTTCTTAGATAGTTTTGGCAGCCTACTGCCATACATCCCAAGTACTAGCCATATCACCCTGCCATTTCTTTTAACCAACCGAACCATCCCGTGCTCTCTTCCTCTGCTCTTGCTCCAGGCGCTGGACGTTGTGATTTGCTATCATGGCTTGGAATTGGGCAGATGAGAGGTCCGCGTGGCTTGTTGTAACGTTGTTCATGGCGTTGAATGGTTCTCAGTATCTCGCTTAAGGTGGGGTCGGATGGACCAAAGTCGCTAGCCCGCCGGCTAGACTGAGAGTGCTGGTCTCCAGCGAGCACACTAGGGCCATCATACAGGCTATGTCTGGGTGCATCCAATACTCATCACGAGAGAGAAGTCCAGGTGGCGCGAGCATAGAAGGCGCTGGTGTAGGGGTCTGGCATGAGGAGGTGGAGGAGGAGGCATCCTAAATGAAACAGAAGGGCCTGGCCTAGCACTCTTCCTAGGCCGAGTAACTACACGGGTACCCCCGCTCCTAATAGGTGGGATAGGTGAGAGAGCGGGAGCTGCTACATGCGGCGAGTTGGAGCGCGTTCGGCTCCTAGCAGGCGATGCAGGTGATGACTCCTCAGATGGCTCAGTGTCGTCGGATGTCGCGGATAGCCACCCTGGGTGTCACACCCTCCGTAGGTATGCTCATACTCAGTCGGGGCTTCCTCCTTAGTGTCCCAACAGGGGCAGTCTCCTCATCTGGTTGCGCGGGTGCCTACTCTTTCGGCATGATGTGATTGTCCTGTAAAAACAGTCATGAGTAATTTTGTTTCTCATAGCTCTGATGTATAGTAATAGTGTTTCTCATAGAGTTTGCATCCACTAGTAATTGCATCAGTAAGCAGTAATAACCCATAAAAGTTGTATCAATGAATCAGTACCAGTAGGCAGTAGTATCACACAGGAGTTCAATTAAATCTAACCTTGACTATGCTAACAGTATTCCTTAAGCCGATCTAATCCAAGGTCGCACTTAGGCTTTGTACTGGGATTTACGCGTCCGATAAATTCATGATTACGTTGATCAAGTGTAATCATCAATTTATCCAACCCGATCACCCCAACACTTACCCAAGCAAGGACAGTCTACAGTCTCAGGGTTGTAGCCTAGGGTCTACTAAGGTATTCCCGATTCTCTACAACCTGTGGCTCTGATACCAATCTGTCACACCCCGGGCCCAGAGAGGGGGACATCGCAGACTAGCAACAACGTGGCAGCGGAAGCAAACCATCATAAGAGCACACAAGTAGAGAAAAATCGGATGGCATTACTTTAACTAAAAAAAAATAAAATCCGGGACTAAACGGCTTAGCCCGGTTACATCAATTGTTTCATGTCAAAGGTACATAATTATGTGTCATTCCTAACAAATTGTTCAAAATTTTACATAAGTCATAATGCCATGAAGTCGGGTACTAGGTCGTCCAAAGCCTCTAAACAAGCTAGATCTTCATCATATGTTACCTGAAACATGCTCAAAAAGAAGAGGTGTCAACTAAAAAGTTGGTGAGTTCAAGTGGTTTCGTTTAGAGAAATAAAAGAATCTCATAAAGTTCGTATATCAGGCATTATATTTAAAGTATATGTCGTGGAATCACAACCAACCCTGCACTCAGTCCCGGCTTGCCTCTTCTAAAGTTATGTTATACCGGTTAACCCGCAGGGAGAAGCTGAGCCTGTTAGCATGTGGATCCTTACCTGCCAGTAAGGCCCGGTTGTTTCTTATAAAACCTGTCACATGCCACTACGACCCTTGCGGATCTCCAGTGGGGGTACCTCCCTGTAGCGGGAGCCACTGGGTGTGGGGGATTCCCAAATAGATCTATCCACGCAAACAAGCGGTTCACCAAAGAATTAATGATCGTGATCTTTGTATCAGCAGGAATCAACAAGTCCACAACATAGCATTTTATATAATATCACAAAATAATAGTTTCAGCTTTAAAATAAAATAGACATGCTTCATCCCCAAAAGCTTAAAATAAAAAGGGGACACGAGAACTCACTTGCTATCGGACAGGTTGCACAAACAGATAGTTCAAGTCCTAGCACCCTATAATCATAATTCAAGTAATAAGCTATAGATTCCTTATAAGTTTAGTATCATATGAATATACTAATAGATATTCTGGTCATAAGTTTGCTGAAATTCTGCAAAAATGCAGAATTTCACTTTTGGCCCTCAAGTTTCAGATTTGGCATTTTCTCCCAAATTTTGTCTCTTTACCATTTTTGATCCCCCTAATATTTTCCTATGCTCTTTAATGTTTATTTGAATCTCTTTTAACCCCAGAATATCAGATTCTAATTGGTGTGATATAAAAACACAATCTCTAGTTTTGGGTAATCGACTTTTGTTAATAAATTCGTAAAAATTACATATTAACCAAAAATTCACCAAACTCGGTTTCTATTTCAGAAATAATTATTCTAAGGCCTGAAAATTCTTAGAGCCTAAGTTGTTCATGTTTTGGGCCGTTTCTTGGGTTATTTCCATATTTCGGGTCACCGAACTAATGGTTCATAGACATACCATCTCTACTAAATTTTCCCCAACCAACCAAAATTATGTTTTTCAAGCATTCTAAGCCCTAAACTTACTGAAATTCAGCCTCAAGTCTCGGTTTCCACTATCATGACCATAATCGGTTGTTCAAGACTATTTGCCTTGGTGTAAACCAATTTGTCTACATTTCAATTTCTACTACAGCACTTATAGTCTTAAATACAGAAAATATATACGTGTTTGGTGTTTTGTTTTATTGTTCCAATAGCTTAATAGCTTTGGTTAAAGGTTTGTGCAAGTTAGTGTGGCTAGATTGCATAAACGAGGGTTTACAAGGTCAAATCCTTGTATAACTGCCCCTAGATTCACGGGTTATGAGTTGATACCTTGTGTGGAGTGTGAGTTCCTCGAAGAGGAGTTTCAAGCAGAGAACTTTGTTAGATAAGTGAGAGTGGTGTTTTTAATAAGATACATACGGGTTACTAAGATTTATTGATAAGAGTTTATGTTACTTACGTACGAGGAGGTTTAGAATGAGAAGATCCCTTCGAACTCAGCTGGAATCCTTGTTGTTCGCTAGTTTGTTGGAAGGAACAGGAATATTTGTGTGTGTGTTTGTGGGTTCTCGGTTGAGAGAAAGAAAGGAGAGTGTAGAGAGAGAGAGAGTCCGAGAGAGATAGTGTATGGAGATATGAGGCATGCAAATAAAAATGAATGGGATTTGCATGTATGGAAAAGTGGGAAACGGTTGAGTGTTGAATGGGTTTGCAGATGGTGTGGGATTGGTGATTTATGGGCGGCCATGCAAGGCTTTGTTTTATTTGTTTTATCCTTTTGTGGTCTTATATTATTATTATTATTATTATGTTAAGCCGTGGATATATATATATATGTATATGGATGAGTTATTTGTCTAAGTATTAAAAACATAATCGTTTTAGTATTCATTCGGTTAGTAGTTTCTCATACAAAAATATGTTTCCACGATGTAAAGTATCCATAATGGATATAAATAAGTGTGGAAAAATAGTCAGGAGTTAAATATATACATGAAAATACAAGAAAAGTCCTAGGCGTATTACCACTGTTTTGGGCGTATGACAACTGTCGGGCGTATGACCACTGTTGGTCGTATGACCACTGTTGGTCGTTTCACTACTGTTGGTCATTTTTCCACTGTTGGCCGTATTAGCATTTTAGTCGTTTTACCACTGTTGGTCGTATATGGTGCTGAAAGACCAGTACTTAGTCGCGGGGGCATTATTCCAGGCGTATAAGTACTGTTAGACACATGAGCGCGACACTTAGCCATTTTTCCAGCAACTCCTAGACACATGAGCACTGTTCATGAGTAGAATTGGTTAAATGTGCATCCTTATGCTTATGTTTGAGAAAACCATAGTGTATGTCATAAATATCTCTTGTCATTGGTTATGAATTGTTTGTAATCGTGATATGAAGTTTATGAGTTGAAGAGTAATTATAGTTTGTCTACTTTTCCAAGTTTAGGTGTTATCATGTGTTTATCGTGTTAACTTTCCAAAGATTTGTGGAATTAGGTAACCCTAACGGGAGTCTAATTCATCTTTAACATCGACATAATTATATCATTAGTTCTTCATGGCATAACTTTAGGTGGCTATTGTGTGTTTATCGTTCTAGCTTTCCGAATGGTTATATGTTTAGATATCCTTGACGGGGGTTTAGGCTACTTCCATGTTCCATGTGTAAGAAATGGTCTCACCTCGAATTTGTGCTAGTTGTTAATTCTATGCTAAGTGGAATCAAAGTCCAAGTGATATATTAATTGATTGTGTATCTTCATCTTTACTTTCTAATTTACTAGTTTAATTTGTTAATCGTTTTAGTTAACTATAATACTCACAAATCCAAACTCAATTGATCGGTTAAATAGTGATGATGATTTAGTATTGGGAGCCATTGTGTCCACGGATCGATACTCGGTTCTTACCTAGAACTATACTATTATGCGATAGGTGCACTTGCCTATTGTGTGTAGTTGGTTTAAGAGTGATAATCGTTTCTTAAATTAAAACTCAAATTGTGTGAAAAATCCTTATTTAAAATATATATACTTTACACACATCAAGTTTTTGGCGCCGTTGCCGGGGACGGTGATTTCAAGAAAGATCGAAGTTGCTACTTTGACTGTTGTGTATATCTTATTTCGCATTTTTACATTTTACTAGTGTTTATCTTTTGTCCCTTTTTACGGTGCTTGGTATTGTGTTGTGTTATCAGGAAGCTTATGTCCACATCTTCACCTGTCGAGGACCTGATTGAACCATATTCAAATCCGGAGAAATTACTTAAGAGAAGAAACTTAAGGGCAAAATCTATACAAATAGCTAAGGAAATCGATAGTGAAGCTACTCGTGCACAAATTACCGAGGAAACCGACACCGAAGAAGAAGACAATTCCGAGGATACAAACTCGGAAGACATGGGGAATCGAAACAATGAACAGAGAACCATCTATGATTATGCAAGACCATCGTTGGGTGGTTTGTCATCAAGTATTGTCAGACGGCGGTTGAAGCCAATAACTTTGAAATTCGACCACAATGATTCAAAACAATGTTCAATTTTATGGTTTATCAGAGGAAGACCCGAATGCTCATATAGCAAACTTTTTGGAAATTTGTGATACGTTCAAGACAAAGGATTGTCCGATGATGCAAGCAAGCTTAGGCTTTTCCCATTCTCCCTTCGTGATCGAGCAAAGGATTGGTTAAACTCACTTCCTGCTGGTTCTATAACCACTTGGGAGGATCTTGCTCAAAAATTTTATTTAGATATTTTCCACCATCTAAAACTGCAAGATTGAGGAATAATATCACTTCTTTTATACAGGATGAAGGAGAATCACTTATGAAGCTTGGGAACGATATAAGGAGATGATGAGGAAATGTCCACATCACGGGTTGGATGAGTGGATGCAAGTTACTACCTTTTACAACGGGTTGTATCCACAAGATCGCCAAATAGTCGATGCTACAGCTGGAGGATCTTTAGCCATGAAAACCCTACGGAGGGGTATGCCATACTTGAACAATTGGCAATGAACACTTATCAAGGGCCATCTTCACGAAGTAGACCATCAAGACAAGGGGTTCACCATGTAGACGACTACACATCTCTAGCTGCACAAATGGAAACAATGGCTAAAAGAATTGATCAAATGCAATTGAACCAATTGCAAACAAGTTGTCATTTGTGTGGTGGTGCGCATATGAGCTCCGATTGTCAACATGGAGTTGTCTACAATGTGAATGAACAAGTGGATTTCATGAGTAACCAATATCGATCTCAAAACAATCCTTACAGTAACACTTATAACCCAGGTTGGAAGAATCATCCCAACTTTAGTTGGAAGGCAAGTGGAAGCAACCAACCTCCGGGTTTTCAACAAAGACCACCATTCCAACAAAACCAACAATCATTTCAACCACACCAAGATCACTCTCGACCTCAAAAACAAAATCAATACCAAAATCAAGGTTCAAGTAGTGGTTCACAACCGAGAAAAGATCAAATTTGGAAGAGATGATGGCACAATTCTTGTCCACTGCCGAATCCCGTCATCAAAATCTGAAGCTCGTCATGATCAAGCCGAAGTTCGACAACAACAATTTTCGGATGAATTAAGAAGTCAAGGCTCGGCGATTCGGGGTATTGAGAATCAAATGGGTCAAATGGCTAGTTTGCTAGCCGAGAGGGAGAAGGGTAAACTCCCGAGTAACACCGAAGCAAATCCACGAGGAGATTGTAAAGCAATTACTTTAAGGAGTGGTAAAACCACTAAAGAGATTGAGACGATTTCCACATCTAAGCCAGTGGTTGAAGAGGTAGAAGTCGAGGTCAAGACGAGGTGCCTAACACTAGGCGGGGCCCAGAAAGTACAGCACAAGTCAAAGAACCATTGAAAGTGTACAAGCCCACTATTCCATACCCGGGGCGTTTGAAGAAAGAAAAGATGGACCAACAATACGGTAAATTTCTTGACCTATTTAAACAATTACATATAAACTTACCGTTTGTTGAAGCTTTGTCACAGATGCCCAAGTATGCCAAATTTCTCAAAGATCTTCTAACAAATAAACAAAGCTTGAGGAACTTTCACATGTGGTTCTAAATGAAGAATGCTCAGCGGTGCTTCAAAATAAGCTACCACAGAAAATGAAAGACCCGGGAAGTTTCACACTTCCTTGCTTGATTGGTAGTTTGACTGTAAATAATGCTCTAGCTGACCTAGGTGCTAGCATCAACTTGATGCCATATTCCATGTTTGAAAGGCTAGACCTAGGAGAACCACAACCAACACGTATGAGCATTCAACTTGCCGATCGCTCGGTGAAATACCCGAGAGGTATAGTTGAGAATATGTTGGTAAGAATTGGTAAGTTTGTGTTTCCTGTGGATTTTGTAATCCTTGATATGGATGAAGACAAGAACGTACCTCTCATTCTTGGTCGCCCCTTTTTAGCTACATCTAGAGCCTTAGTAGATGTGTTTGAAGGTAAATTGACCCTTCGCGTAGATGAAGAAGAGGTGGTTTTAAGATAAAGGATTCCATGCAACATTCTCAAATCCATGATGATACACTTTATTTTGATGATACTATTGATTGCCATGTGGATGATTGTGTGCAGGAAATGTTTGAACATGATGTTTTGGAAACACAGTTGTTTGATGATGAAAAGCTTGATGCCGATCAAGCTAACCAGATTTGTGGCGAGCTAACTTGTATGTCAGCGGATGAACCATCCTCTGATGTGGAAGTTCATGAAGTTCTTGAAGTGGTTGATCGAGAGAAGGAACCAAAAGCAAAGTCATCAATTGAAGAACCACCATCATTGGAACTCAAGGAGCTACCCGCTCATCTTGAGTATGCTTATCTTGATGATGACTCCAAATTACCCGTTATTATTGCTTCTGGTTTGACAGGTGATGAAAAAGTTAAACTTTTAAACGTCTTGAAGATGCACAAGAAAGCTATGGCTTGGAAGATTATGGATATAAAAGGGATCAATCCATCCT
This sequence comes from Flaveria linearis, assembly GCA_024085815.1. Taxonomy (NCBI): domain Eukaryota; kingdom Viridiplantae; phylum Streptophyta; class Magnoliopsida; order Asterales; family Asteraceae; genus Flaveria; species Flaveria linearis. The sequence continues at coordinate 10,469,840 of CM044008.1, read as the reverse complement.
TTTGCACCCATAAAATTTTAATGGAAGATGATTACAAGCCAGTTGTCCAACATCAACGTCGCCTCAACCCTAATATGCAAGAAGTGGTTAAAAAGTAAGTAATCAAACTACTTGATGCAGGTTTGATTTACCCAATCTCAGATTCTGCATGGGTGAGTCCGGTACAAGTGGTACCAAAGAAAGGAGGTATGACGGTGGTAACCAATGAAAAGAATGAATTAATACCCACAAGGACCATCACAGGTTGGAGGGTTTGCATTGATTATCGCAAACTTAACGATGCAACGAGAAAGGACCATTTCCCTCTTCCTTTTATTGATCAAATGTTAGAAAGGTTATCTGGGAATATGTTTTATTGCTTTCTTGATGGTTTTTCAGGTTACTTCCAAATCCCGATTGCACCCGATGATCAAGAGAAGACCACATTCACATGTCCTTATGGCACATTTGCTTATCGGCGAATGCCATTTGGATTGTGTAATGCTCCGGCCACGTTTCAAAGGTGTATGGTGGCCATATTTCATGATATGATCGAAGACTCCATGGAAGTGTTCATGGATGACTTCTCAGTTTTTGGATGTTCTTTTGATAATTGTTTAAGCAATTTGAAGAAAATGCTCGCGAGATGTGAAGAGTCCAACTTGGTATTAAATTGGGAGAAATGCCATTTTATGGTGAAAGAAGGCATTGTATTGGGACATAAAATTTCAAATGTTGGTTTAGAAGTAGATAGAGCAAAAGTTGAAACTATTTCAAAATTACCACCACCTACTTCTGTAAAAGCAATAAGAAGTTTTCTAGGTCATGCTGGATTTTATAGACGTTTTATTAAAGATTTTTCAAAAATTGCAAGGCCTATGACACAACTTCTTGAAAAAGATGTCCCATTCATTTTCAATGAGGAATGCTTAAATGCATTCAACTTTTTAAAAGAAAAACTGATAAACGCCCCTATAATGGTAGCTCCTGATTGGACTCTTCCATTTGAGTTGATGTGTGATGCAAGCGACTATGCAGTCGGTGCGGTTTTAGGGCAAAGAAAGGACAAGCATTTTCATCCCATATACTACGCAAGCAAACATTGAATGATGCATAATAAAATTACACTACCACTGAAAAGGAATTACTTGCTGTAGTATATGCTTTTGATAAGTTTCGTTCATATCTTGTTTTATCTAAAACCATTGTTTACACTGATCATGCAGCTCTTAGATATCTATTTGGCAAGCAAGATGCAAAACCACGGTTGATCAGGTGGATTTTGCTTTTACAAGAATTTGATATAGAGATCCGAGACAAGAAAGGAGCTGAAAACGTAGCGGCAGATCACCTCTCACGCCTTGAGAATCCATCCATGGAAGAACTAAGGGAATCCAACATAAATGACAATTTCCCTCATGAGTTTCTTTTACAGGTTCAGGCGATTGAAGAAGAATTCCCTTGGTTCGCAGATCTTGCTAACTATCTTGCAGGTGGAGTTCTCGTGAAAGGTATGACTTATCAACAAAAAAGAAAATTCATGTCTGATGTTAAGTACTACTTTTGGGAAGATCCATATCTTTTTCGAGTTTGCACGGATCAAGTGGTGAGAAGATGTGTGCATGGAATCGAGGCAATAAGCATACTTCGCCATTGTCATGAAGGACCCACCGGTGGTCATCATGGAGCAAATTACACCGCTAAGAAAGTCTTTGATTCTGGTTTTATTGGCCTACTGTATTCAAGGATGCACACATGTGGTTAAAGCATGTGACGCTTGCCAACGCGCAGGTAACATCTCTTCACGTGATGAGATGCCCCAAAATAGTATACAAGTATGCGAGGTATTCGATGTTTGGGGCATCGACTTCATGGGACCATTCCCTTCATCACATGGTCATAAATACATTTTAGTAGTCGTTGACTACGTGTCTAAGTGGGCCGAGGCGCAAGCCTTGCCTACAAATGATGCTAGGGCAGTGGTGAAATTTTGAAAAAGCTTTTCTCTCGGTTTGGTGCCCCTAAGGCTCTAATTAGTGATCGTGGCACTCATTTTTGTAATAATCAACTTGAAAAAGCGTTAACTCGTTATGGGGTTAAACATCGTTTTTCAACATCTTACCACCCACAAACAAGTGGTCAAGTTGAGGTCACTAATAGAGGTCTTAAACGAATCTTGGAACGAACGGTTAGGCAAAACCGAAAGGATTGGGCGGATAAGTTAGATGATGCTCTATGGGCTTTCCGAACCGCTTACAAAACTCCAATTGGCACCACACCATTTAAGTTGGTTTATGGAAAATCTTGTCACCTTCCCGTTGAACTCGAACACAAAGCTTATTGGGCCTTGAAGGCCGTTAATCTTGATTTAAAAGATGCAGGTGAAAATAGGTTTTTGCAAGTCCATGAACTTGAAGAGTTGAGGAATCAAGCATACGAAAATTCCTCAATCTGCAAAGAAAGGACGAAAAAATTACATGACAACCATTTGAAGAACAACAAACAATTCCAAGTGGGGGATCGTGTATTGCTTTATAATTCAAGACTTCGCTTGTTTCCCGGTAAATTAAAGTCAAGATGGACGAGTCCTTATATCGTGAAGCAAGTATTCTCGTATGGCACCGTTGAAGTTGAACATTCGGACGGAAGGGTTTTCAAGGTTAATGGTCATCGCTTAAAACATTACATTGAAGGTCCGAGAGATGAGAAGGAGTTTGACGTCATGGAACTCCACCCCAAGGACAAGTGAATGCGGGGTCGAGTCGAGCTAATGACTCGTAAATAAACAAAGCACTTGCGGGAGAAAACCCGAGATTTTGAAAATCATCCGTATCCTTTTGTTTTTACATATTTCTTTAATTAGTATACTTTAATTAGTTCTTACTTTATTTTGTTTCATTTTATTTTATTTTATTTTATCTTATTTTATTTATTTTATTTACTAAAAAAAAAAAACGAAGATGTCGACATCATCGGTTGTGTATTACGTTATCTATAATGAGAGCGTGTGAAGCAAACCGATTTTTAGGATTTAATACGAAGGTATTCTAAGTTAAGAAAAATTTTTGAAAAATAATCACTAATATGATCATATTTAAATGTATATGCCCATATTAGCTGGTTCAAAATAAGATGAATTTTAAAGAAACTCACTGATATGATCATATTCAAACAAATATGGTCATATTGGCTGAAAAAAAATTTAACACCTTACAAAACAAAAAACCCTTTTGACCATTATTAATCAAACATCTTTCCCTTCATTCTCTGCATTTCCATTCCATTTTCATCTACACCTCCCTTCTTCTCCAACATTTTTCCCTCACCACCACAAAACCACAAACCACCACTGCCGTCGCCCCAGCTCCGCCAGCGAACCATCGCCCGCAACCATCGCCCACCCTTTCCCCTTCGCCCTCCTGCTACACCCCCGCGACCACCATCATCACCTGCGCGCCTCCCCAACCACCCCCGCGACCACGAAGCCACCACCTCGCCCCCTTCCCCCGTCGCCCTACAACCACCACTGCACCGAACCACCGCAGCCCCATCTCCACAGCCCCCTTCCGATCCCTCACCCCTTCTTCCCTCTTCCCGAGCAACCACAACCGCATCGCCATCACCACCTAACCGCAGCCCCCATCACCAACCTCCTGCTACACCATCATAGCCACCCATTTCTTCTTTCTCTTTGTTTTCAATTTTGTGCTTATGTGGGTATGTTTCTGTCATCTTCCTCTTTCAACTTGCTATAACTCTTTCAATTTTGTTAGGGCAGAGAACAAGTTGCTAATGAAGCTGAAATTTTGTTTCAATTTTGTTTTCAATCAACTTATGAGTATGAATATGAAGCTGAAATTTTGTTTCAAAATCAACTTATGTGGGTATGAATATGTCAATTTTGTTTCAATTTTGTTTTCAATTTTGTTAGGGAAATGAAGCTGAAATTTGTTTTAGTTTTAAGTGTAGAGAGTTTCTTGTGTGTTAGTTGCTAATGTAAGTTTAAATTAAGAAAAAAAAACATGACATGGTCAATGGTTGTTGATTTATATGTTGTTCTTCATGATTTTGGTAAACTTTAGGTTGTTGGGTGTCGTTTTCTTTCTGTTTTTATGTTATAACCGTCTTCATTTGACTTTTGTTTAAACGGTATGATTTGGTCAAACTTGTGTTGTTCTTTTAGTAAACTTCTTTAATGAAATAAGTTGATTTGGTTTCTTGCAATGATTAGGCATTAACATGTCAAACTATGTTAACTTTGTTTTCATACTTCTATCATGTTTGTTTTAATTCTTTTACAAGAATCAAAATTGACATATTGTATTTCTTTTGCAGGTCATGGCCAATGATGATCTTCATCCGTTCCTTCGTTTTGAAAGTGGCAGTCAGGCCGCGAAGAAACTTCTCACCATTCAAAACAAGGAACTAATAGCGGGTCACACTATCGATTGGAAAGCTTTGGATGCTTTGGGTGAAACCGACCGTGTTAATGCACTCCTCTCCCGTCCTTGGAAACGTTTGTTTGATATCAAACATCATCAATACCGCGTGCTTGTATTGGAATTTTGCTCGACCTATCAGTTTGATCGTAAGATCAAAAATCTTAAGGACGCAAATGGCATTCAATTCCAACTTGGTGGTCGAAAACATACAATGTCTGTGGCAGATCTCGGAGTGATGATGGGTCTTTACACCCGTAATGAGACTAGTAGGAACATCTTTAAACAGGGTTTGAAGTCGACATCAACTGATAACCTAGTCGCGTTATGGGCTGAGATCGGTTCGGGAGAATACAATTCTACATCAAGTAAAAGCACCCAAATGCGAGACCCCCTTCATCGCTACTTTCATCGAGCACTTTCGGGCAATATTTCTGGACGAGGTTCAAGCACGGGTGTTGTCACTGAAAATGACATGTTTTTTCTATATTGCCTTATCCGGAAGCAGCCATGTAACTTGGCCTACGCACTCGCTATGTTTTTCTCAAAATGTTCCGGTAGAAAGCACAATAGCCCAATCTGTGGAGGAGCGTTCATCACTCAACTGGCTTCTTCTCTTCATCTGTTGGACGCTGATAGCCTCGTTGGAATTTCTTGTTCTCATCAAACGAAGCTCATCAATAAATCAATGTTGATCAATATGAGACTCGCTGCATATGAGTCAGCAGATGGATGGTATTGGTTGGACTCTGAAGAGAAAAGATGGTTTCCCCGAATATGGAGATAGGCACATCGACTTGCATTGCGAATGCAGAGGCTCATCCGATAGCACTTATTGATGGTGACGGAGCCACAACACCATCTCCGCTACCGCCCGTTGATAACTCTTCTGATTTAGCTCACATTCGTGCCGGGGTGCATTGGATAATGCAGGTTATAACAAAGTGGGCTGCTGAAAATGAGTTTGGTCTTCCTCCTCCTCCTTTTCCTATACCAACTTCCCAACCGCCACCGCCCGAGCAAACAGAGCAGCAGCATGGTCCATCAGATGATGCAGATGTGATGGAGGACTAGTCTGACGACCTCACATCTTCTTTTGTGGTTCCTTTTGCGTTTGAGTTGTACTTTTTGGTATTTTGGTTGTACAAACTCATAACGTATTTGTGTTGTCATTTCCTTATGTTTGTTTACTTTATGTACTGTTTATTTATGTTGTTTTTTCTTCTTTGTCTTGCTAAACTTATTGCTTTGTTCTTGAAGTGTTGTTATTGCTAGTTTTCGTGGAATCTTGAGAGTGATGATTTGCTTAGCGGACGCTTGAGATTTTGTTGGGCCTCTTTTCTTGGATTTCTTCAGGGGAGTTTTCTGTTTCACCTTCTTCCCCCTCCCCTCCCCATTTGTTTCTTACATTACATTACATGTATTGATACATTGATGACAATGTATGTTTCAAGTGTGGGGATGTTCGGGTTTTTGTGAACTTTTGCAAGTCTTTTACGTATATCTCATTGCACCTTAAAACAATCCCATTTTTGACAAAAAATTTTCAAAAAGTTGAATAAATGACATCCATTTATATTTCTTTTAGATCTTAAACCATGATTGAATTGTTAACATCACAGAACTAAGAAAAGCCAAGTGCATTATGATAAAATGTTCAGATGTTCAGTGAGCATTGCAAGTTGAAAATGTGATATTTATGCATGAGTTTGAACTTTACCTTTATCCCTCCATTTCCGTAAGCTTATTTGTGCCTCTATCACATGAAATCATATGATTTAGTGTTTGCTTACATGTTTGTTGATTCTTGAGTGTGCCAAATGTGCATCCACGTGAGAACTTGCTTAGGATATGCATTTCAAGACCATAAACTGAGTTTTTGCATGAAAATGACAGAGGCATTAGGAATACCCACCTTATAAGCCATTTTTTTTTTCTTTCTCTTACATTTCACCCAATTGTTACCATTAGTCACCATGTTGAACCATTTTCCATTTTCTTTGTTATTACCCACATCATTAGCTACTTAGCCAAATTAGCCATTTTTATCTTTTAACCCTTGTGATAAAATTCCGGTTATTTCTAGTTGTCTAAATTTTGGCATCGAATTTGTTTAATGCTTACTAGTTTTAATTAGACGTCCATTGTTCAAAAAAGAAAAAAAGAAAAAAGAAAAAAAAAAAAAAGAGAAAAAGAAAAATATGAAAAAAGAGAGAAAAAAAAAACATTGAAAAAAAAAACTAAAAAAAAAATGTGTTATATTATGTTGTCTAGAATAGGAATAAATAAATGTGAGTTATTTGATGCATAAGAAAGAACAATTTTCATGCATATCTCACGTTTAGTAGATTTGTATTAGTTTAGTTGTATTAAATCATGTGTATATATTAGCGTAATATATCATACTTAGCATCTAGACTTCCGGAATTTTTATCTGTTTAACCACTTTTACCAAAAATTCCATACCTTTTTTACCCATGCCCCGTTACAACCCGTTAAAAGTCCTCTTGTTTTATGCATTCTCTTATGTTAATTGGTGGAGATTTGACCCCTTTGCAAGCTTATTACTATGTTTGTATCATTGGTTGGCATTGAGTGACTCACTTATACACTTATACATACAAATAACCGAGTGCTGAGTGATTTTTGTGAGCGGTTTATACTCATGCATAAAAGAAACTTCGTAGGCATGTGATGCTCATTTGAACACTTCTGAAAGAGCAAGCTTAAAACACTCGGTTTCTTTTTATGAGTGTGCCATGTTTGATAGTCAATTATGAGTTTGGATCTTCATGTAACAAATGGTTTGTCTCTCACCATCTTTTATGTCAATAGGGTTTCTTTTGTTAAAGGGTTGCATGAGAGTTTGCTTGAGGACAAGCAAAGTTCAAGTGTGGGGATGTTTGATATGATAATAAATATACACATTTTTAATATGTATTTCTTTGCATTTTAAGTCATTTTCTTACAAAATTCAATATTTAGGCACTTAATTGTGTTTTATTTGAATCTTGTAGGTTTCGGATGAAACTCGGTGATTTTTGTGAAGAAAGTCCAAGATTTGAAGAGGTTCAAGAGGAAAAATGCTCCTGATATGACCATATTCAGCTGAATATGGCCATATAAGCTGTCAAATCTCAAATAGCCCCTTTTTGATGCTGAATATGGTCATATCACTTCAGATATGGCCATATTCGGGCAGAAAACGGGTTTATAACCCTAGTACATCTCATTTCCAAAAACACTTTCATTCTTTCAAAACCCTAGCCTCTCAAAACCCTTTAGGTGTCTTTGAACATTTCTCAAGAGTTTTTGGAGGATTTGAAGGTCAAGATTGAAGATTTCACACTTTCAAGAAGAATCTAACATCATCCACCCATTTTCCCTCAAAATTGGTTTGAATTCCTCTAGATCTACTATGAGTTCTTCCATATTCTTGAGTTTGGGTGTGTCTTTTGTAAGCCTTATGGGCTAAACTCTTATTATCACTTGGATTAGACGAAACTTAGTATGATTTAACAACTTGTACATGATTCTTGGTGATGTTTATGTTTATGCTATGATGAAACTTGATTATTCTTCAATGATTGTGTGTGTTTGTTCTAATTTGATGAAATGTTCAACCTTGTGGGTGTTGTAAGCATGTTATGTTGGAAAACTTCATGTTCTTGCAAGACTTATGCATATAATTGCATATTTTGTATGTAATCTTGTGACATTTGACTAGGAATGGTGAATGAAGGTTGAAGATTTAGTAGAATTGGTTAAATGTGCATCCTTATGCTTATGTTTGAGAAAACCATAGTGTATGTCATAAATATCTCTTGTCATTGGTTATGAATTGTTTTGTAATCGTGATATGAAGTTTATGAGTTGAAGAGTAATTATAGTTTTGTCTACTTTTCCAAGTTTAGGTGGTTATCATGTGTTTATCGTGTTAACTTTCCAAAGATTTGTGGAATTAGGTAACCCTAACGGGAGTCTAATTCATCTTTAACATCGACATAATTATATCATTAGTTCTTCATGGCATAACTTTAGGTGGCTATTGTGTGTTTATCGTTCTAGCTTTCCGAATGGTTATATGTCTAGATATCCTTGACGGGGGTTTAGGCTACTTCCATGTTCCATGTGTAAGAAATGGTCTCACCTCGAATTTGTGCTAGTTGTTAATTCTATGCTAAGTGGAATCAAAGTCCAAGTGATATATTTAATTGATTGTGTATCTTCATCTTTACTTTCTTAATTTACTAGTTTAATTTGTTAATCGTTTTAGTTAACTATAATACTCACAAATCCAAACTCAATTGATCGGTTAAATAGTGATGATGATTTAGTATTGGGAGCCATTGTGTCCACGGATCGATACTCGGTTCTTACCTAGAACTATACTATTATGCGATAGGTGCACTTGCCTATTGTGTGTAGTTGGTTTAAGAGTGATAATCGTTTCTTAAATTAAAACTCAAATTGTGTGAAAAATCCTTATTTAAAATATATATACTTTACACACATCAGATGGTGAAGATTCATCAGCCATGTGGAAGAAATTCATTCTTTGACAGCAGGAAGGCCTTAAAGCATAAGTTAAAGCATAAGTGTCTTTTCCTTGTTGCTAAGTCATGTAGTTCATAGAGTAAGATATTCCACCATGTTGCTTTAGACACATAAAATGTTAAAATATACTGGTGTAAATAATGAGAAGGTCAAGGTTGTATACCTAATACCATTAAAAGATTCTTCTATTATGTGACTCAAACAGATTGGAACAATAAATTCCAAAAAAAAATCCATAAAAGCAACATATATTAACTAACTGTAACATCGCGTATTTCAGTAAAAATATATATATATATATGTATATATAAATATATATATGTATATATATATATATATAAATACATATATGTATATATAAATATACATATTAATTTTTGTTAGAATGTTGATAATTACAACACTTGTAATAATAATAATAATAATCAAAAATAATAATAATAATAATAATAATAATAATAATAACAATAATTATAATAATAAAGTCCAGGGGCTAAATGGTAATTTATGAAACTTAAAACATAAGTTTTAACACAAAATAACAAACCTTACAAACCACAGGGACCCAAAGTGTAAATTTTTAAAAAAATCAACTGCTCTCTCTCCTCTCCCTCGTTTTTCCGTCCGGAGTTCCGGCCACCTCGCCGGCGAGCTCCGGCGAGTTCAAACAACCAACAAAACACGCGGTTTGACTCAAATTAAAGGTCCTGACACCCTCACGACCAAGATTCGAACCCTATGCACCTTTAATCATCGAAAAATTCGGATCCAAAGCATTCCACCTCGAATTCACTTTATTCCCGACCGTTCAACGGTCGGTTAACCCACCAAACAACAATAATAGACAAATTAAAGCTACCAACTCGATCATTTCGTCATTCCTAATCAAACTCAACTCTCAAAATCATCTAAAACACACACACACATCGAGTTCGATCACCCTCTAACCCGTCGACCTGCAACACTCTCGAATCCCATCCCCGATCAATTTTAATCGAAATTAACATAGGGTTATGGTTCCTTATCACCATACGAAGCTAACCCTAAGATTAATTTGATTATGGTTATGGTTTGAGCATGATTCGACTACCTCCTGCGGTCGCGACCTGCAACTCCGTGGAACACCATTAATCGAGCTTCAAACTTCGAAGTTAACATTGGGTTTTGTTTCTATATCATCATTCGAAGCTACCCTAGAGTTTAATTTGATTCATCACGTTTTGGGCATCAATCAATCATCACGAGTGCCGCGACCTGTTCATCATTGGGTAAGGCATCAATCGAACTCTATCCATGAAATTAAACACACATACATGTTCGGTTTTTCATGGGGAACAAAAGCCCTATGATTCCCGAAGCTATCTATGTCGAATTCGCGTTCAATTTGGGGGGATTCGATCTAGGGTTCTTATGTGGAAATTGGGGTTGATTGAAGTGTTGTTTAAAACAATTTGGAACTGGTCTTAAACGCGGCCAAGGCCCTTAGCTCACTGGTTCCTGCGCCCCATTTCAACCTTGAGGTCCGGGGTTCGAAACCCGGCAGCCTCCTATATTTTTAAACTTTTTCTTTAGGCCATTTTAAGCCTCTAAAAATTCTAAAAAAATTCATAAAAATCATAAAAAAATATTTTTAAGACATTAAAAATATTTAAACAACTAAATTATTTTTCTGGAATTTATTTCAATATTTTATCTATTTTTAATAAATGTTTTAAATAAATAAAGTTATAAATAATACAAAATTATTTAAATAAAAAGGGAACTCCTAATAATAATTTAATTTATTGAATTATTATTTGACACAATATTATTTGTAATAATTTCACACAATATTTATTATTGTTTAAATAATGATTAAATATATAAATTTATTATATTTAAATCATTTTAAATAACAATTTCATTTCTTTTAATAAATTAAATAATTAAACATATTAGTTAATTATCACATAATTAATTAATAAGATTAATTATTTATTTTTCCACATTTTCACAATAAATCAAACAGATACGTAAACTAATACGTTTATTTCTAAAATCTAAACATAATCATTTTCAATAAATCTATTTGTTTCAAGACATACAAATTAGATAGAATATTTAAACCACCATTCAAAATCAAAATGGAAACCTTAAAACATTCCCAAACTTTTAAATCATTATTATTCTAATTTGAGACACCGATCCTTAGGTTAATCATAAGGAAATCGTTGGTGTCTAAACTATCACATCCAGATCCTAATCTCATCAATCAAGTGAGTATTCATATCCCCTTTTTATATCATTTCTTATTTGGGGGAAATCATGTGATACAATATATTCAATCATGATATTCTATTGTTATTTCATTTTAAATTCAATTCAAGACAGGTTATGTTATTACTTGCAATTATGTGAACATACTGTGATAAACTGGACGACAGTAAAACCCTAATTCAATCAATCAATCCTGGCAACAATGTAGATCTACTGGTTTGGATAACCCACCCCATATGGCTTACGAGTGGTGATTGTGCCAGAGGCAATTAGTCAATCTATGGTGTTTGTGTGGAGTCTATTATATGCAAGTGTCAAGTCAAGGGGTTTATATTGTGTCGGTTTATCTATATGCTTCGCGGTTGCCATATAAGTCTTAATATTACCTTGTGAATTGAATTACAATCGATGGATCAATCAATCAATCTATATGTATACTCAAAACTATGATTACTCACCAGCTAATTCGTTAGCTGACTTTATTTTCTCACATGATTTCAGGTTAAGCAAGCTAGTGGACTTCTACTTGATCATATAAGACCTGGACTTAGTCAAAACAAAAGACAATTATTATTTATGACTTTAACTGTTGCATTTGTATCTGTTAAATTTCATGTTATCCTGTAATCTGATTTTAATATTATTTACACAATTAGACAATCATGAGTTATGAACAATCAATCATTCCCTCGTCCGCTCCGATGATTCCGCCGTCGGTCGGGGTGTGACAGATTGGTATCAGAGCCATGGTTATAGGGAATTAGGTTATTAGAAATGGAATGACCTAGACTATAACTAAGTACCCTTACACATGAGTCCTCTCATGTATTTTACATGCTTAGATAGGATTTTTATGTGCCTTACGTGTTTATACTTGATTATGTGATTATCTGCCTTATGTGATTATTCTTATACTTTGAATCTATCAATATACACACGAATCTTAACTCATATTCTAAGGCATTGTGTGCCTAATTCAAGTGATTTCAAACTCCAAAACTCGATTGTTATTCATGGTTTTCAAATCTCGTCAAAGTCCGTGTCACATGACCGAGAACATGCAATGCTGGAAGAGTGGGATACCTGTATCTTAAGGTGTTCTGTCTAGGCAAGGGATTCATACAACTTGATTTCCTTACCTGGGAACCCTCGAGATGAGTATTCGCTTATAGGTACGCATGTCCTCGTTAAGGTCGTGGTGGACACAAATACTTTGATAAGTCAACGTATTCGTTTTGGTTTGCGAACCGAACGTTTACACTCCTAACCTCTCATTGTTATTTTAAACAATCTCATTAACGATTTTATTATGTTGAAAAGTTTTAAAAACCAATTACCCATTTCTCATAGAGGTTTCTTCTTTCCATATTATACAGAATGTCTTCTCGTCGAATCCGTTCATGATCTAGAAACTCTGGCCGTAAGATTTCTGCTATTATAGCACGTGAAGTTACCGCGGTCATCCCAACTCTACTTACCCATTTGAACCAAAGCAACAATACCGTCCAAAACCCAACTGCACCAAATCCTCCCCGAACTTGTACTTATAAACATTTCAGTTCTTGCAACCCCACTAAGTTCAGTGGAACTGAAGGTGCTACCGGATTACTACAGTGGTTCGAAAGCATCGAGAACACCTTCCTAAACAGCGAATGCCCTGAAAATCTAAAAGTCCGGTATGCCACAAGTGTTCTCCAGAAACGCGCACTCACTTGGTGGAACGGAGAGAAACGAACCCGTGGAACTGATGCTGCTCTAGCATTAACATGGGCTGAAGTTAAGGAGCTTATGACTAAAGAGTTCTGCCCAAGAAACGAAGTCCGAAAACTGGAAGCTGAATTCTGGGAATTAACCCAAGACAGTGGCGAGAACCTAGCATACACTAACCGATTCCACGAACTGAGCCTTTTGGTACCGCATCTTGCTACCCCTACCTCTCGAGCCATCGAGAAATATATTGGTGGACTACCCATGCAGATTCAGGATACAGTGCTAGGAAGGAATCCTTCAACACTAGAAGATGCTATCAGGCTGGCTGCACAGTTAACCGATAATCATGTGAAAGCTGGTTCCTTAACCCGGAAAGGATCGAAGAAGAATACCGATAAACTTTCTAACGAGACCGTCAAAACCGACCAACCCGAGCTTTCCAGGAACAAGAAGAGGAAGGCCAATTCTCAAAACTTTGCTGTGATTACCCCTGCTGTGCTAATTAATCAAGTCCCTCCAACTCGTCAACCAGTAGTAAACAACCAATCGTTGATGAGAAAGCCATACGCTGGACCCTATCCACTGTGTAACATCTGCAATTACCATCATCCCGCTAACACTCAGTGTCGTCAATGCACGAACTGTGGTCGTTTGGGTCATACATTCAACGTGTGCTGGAGTGCTGCTAAAGCTCCGACCAATGCACCAGTTCACCAACATCTTCCTGCAATTACCCAGGGTCGTGCATGCTATCAATGTGGTGATCCGAACCATTTTCGCAATCGATGCCCTCAACTTGTCATCCCAGTTCCTACGGCTCAAGGACGTGCTTTCGACATCAATACTCAACAAGCTCAAGCCACCAATGATGTGGTGTTGAATAATTCTTGTCCTTGATTTCGTCTTCATGATGTAATTCAAGATTTGTAATCGTGATTTTCCTTTTGTTACATTGATGTAATTTGAAAATTTCTAAATTTCTAATTGAGATATTTTTCCTTTCGTTGTTAAGTCTAACTTTGAACCGTTTGCACCGTGGGAGATGAAAGAGTTTGTAAGTCAACCTATGACTAAGGACACTCGAATCTCCTAAATGATTTTAACTCATCAAGACAGGGGTGATTCCCTTAATTTGGTGATGATTCTTTATTCATTTCAATAAATGGTTTCCAATAATGTGTTTTATGAAATTTCATCCTCTGAATTAGAGTGATTTCCTTATCTCGAGGACTAACTTCAATTATTCACTTTGGAACTTGCATTTCACAAATGACATGATATCACTAAAATAGGATTGAAACCCGTACTTTGGTGACAAATGTCAATCTTTGATTGTTTTCTTGTTATTATCAAGCTCAATCATCAAGATACGCGTGAAATTCATACCTTGATGATAATTTCATTTTTATGGATTGTATTTTTTTCAAATGAAACGACCTCGTCAAAGTAGGAGTGAATTCTGGATTTTGACGAGGAAGTCTATCTTATTATATTTTGTTTTTGTAAAAATTCATCGTTAAGATAGGAGTGATTTCCCTTACCTTAATGGTGAGTTATCTCGTCTTATTTCTGTAGATCCTCAGATCAAACTTTTTGGATTGGTAAGCTAGTGGTCATACCTTGAAAGTACACCATCAAGTTAGGGGTGAAAACCATACCTTGAGGACTATTCTCATTTCTTGATCTCCAACTTACTATGGTTGTAATCAAGTGACGAGACGCATGTAGTAACTTGAAGGGTGAAATAATATTAGTGGTTCGACCTATCAAGCCAAAGCATGATCTCTGAACTTGGAAAGAGACCCGATCGTTTTAGGTTAATTTTGATTCTAAGCTTGGAACATTTAAATTCTTAAATCGATTTCTTTTATTGTCATGTTTGACTCGATCTAGCTACATCAAACCATTTATTCTTTATCTATCGACTTTCATTGTGAGTTATCATCAAAACCTGATTACGTGATGGTAGTCTTCCTAAACAATCTTTTGTCAAGTAAAGATATTATCTCTGATCGTGATGGTCGCTTCATCTCTCGTTTCTAGAAAAGTCTCCAAACATCTCTCGAAACTCACCTGAATCTTAGCACAACCTATCACCAACCGACGGTCAGACTGAAAGAAATGATACAAACCCTCGAGTATATACTCCGGGCTTGAGTCATTGATTTCAGTGGATCGTGGGATTCTCATCTTCCGTTGATTGAATTCTCTTACAATAACAGTTACCAGACCAACAGATGACACCATTTCAGGCCTTGTATGGTCTGAAGTTGGTGAATCACAAATTACTGGTCCAGAATTGATACAAGATACAACCGACAAAAATTCATAAGATCCGGGATAACTTGATCGCTGCTAGAAACCGTCAAAAGCATTATGCTGATAAAAGACGTAAACCCATGGAATACAAAGTTGGCGAACTCGTACTTCCTAAGGTATCACCTTGGAAGGGAGTGATCCGTTTTGGAAAGAAAGGGAAACTAGCACCTCGTTATGTGATTTCATTCAAAGTACACGAGCGAATTGGAAAAGTGGCCTACAAGCTTGAACTACCCCAAGAACTTAGCAATATACATCCGACGTTTCATGTTTCAAATCTCAAGAAATGTCTTGCCGATAAAAAAATCTCCACATTCCACTCAACGAAGTCCAGATTAATGAATCTATGCACTTTGTCGAGAAACCTGTGGAAATTATGGATCGGGAAGTCAAACAACTCAAACGCAGTCGGATATCCATTGTCAAAGTCCGATGGGAATCTAAACGGGGCCCAGAATTCACCTGTGAACGTGAAGACCAAATGAAAGCCCAGTGTACTCATCTTTTCGTTTCAGTCTCCTCGTGAACAAATTTCGGGACGAAATTTCCTAAAGCAGGGGAGACTGTAACATCGCGTATTTCAGTAAAAATATATATATATATATATGTATATATAAATATATATATGTATATATATATATATATAAATACATATATGTATATATAAATATACATATTAATTTTGTTAGAATGTTGATAATTACAACACTTGTAATAATAATAATAATAATAAAAATAATAATAATAATAATAATAATAATAATAATAATAACAATAATTATAATAATAAAGTCCAGGGGCTAAATGGTAATTTATGAAACTTAAAACATAAGTTTTAACACAAAATAACAAACCTTACAAACCACAGGGACCCAAAGTGTAAATTTTTAAAAAAATCAACTGCTCTCTCTCCTCTCCCTCGTTTTTCCGTCCGGAGTTCCGGCCACCTCGCCGGCGAGCTCCGGCGAGTTCAAACAACCAACAAAACACGCGGTTTGACTCAAATTAAAGGTCCTGACACCCTCACGACCAAGATTCGAACCCTATGCACCTTAATCATCGAAAAATTCGGATCCAAAGCATTCCACCTCGAATTCACTTTATTCCCGACCGTTCAACGGTCGGTTAACCCACCAAACAACAATAATAGACAAATTAAAGCTACCAACTCGATCATTTCGTCATTCCTAATCAAACTCAACTCTCAAAATCATCTAAAACACACACACACATCGAGTTCGATCACCCTCTAACCCGTCGACCTGCAACACTCTCGAATCCCCATCCCCGATCAATTTTAATCGAAATTAACATAGGGTTATGGTTCCTTATCACCATACGAAGCTAACCCTAAGATTAATTTGATTATGGTTATGGTTTGAGCATGATTCGACTACCTCCTGCGGTCGCGACCTGCAACTCCGTGGAACACCATTAATCGAGCTTCAAACTTCGAAGTTAACATTGGGTTTTGTTTCTATATCATCATTCGAAGCTACCCTAGAGTTTAATTTGATTATCATCACGTTTTGGGCATCAATCAATCATCACGAGTGCCGCGACCTGTTCATCATTGGGTAAGGCATCAATCGAACTCTATCCATGAAATTAAACACACATACATGTTCGGTTTTTCATGGGGAACAAAAGCCCTATGATTCCCGAAGCTATCTATGTCGAATTCGCGTTCAATTTGGGGGGATTCGATCTAGGGTTCTTATGTGGAAATTGGGGTTGATTGAAGTGTTGTTTAAAACAATTTGGAACTGGTCTTAAACGCGGCCAAGGCCCTTAGCTCACTGGTTCCTGCGCCCCATTTCAACCTTGAGGTCCGGGGTTCGAAACCCGGCAGCCTCCTATATTTTTAAACTTTTTCTTTAGGCCATTTTAAGCCTCTAAAAATTCTAAAAAAATTCATAAAAATCATAAAAAAATATTTTTAAGACATTAAAAATATTTAAACAACTAAATTATTTTTCTGGAATTTATTTCAATATTTTATCTATTTTAATAAATGTTTTAAATAAATAAAGTTATAAATAATACAAAATTATTTAAATAAAAAGGGAACTCCTAATAATAATTTAATTTATTGAATTATTATTTGACACAATATTATTTGTAATAATTTCACACAATATTTATTATTGTTTAAATAATGATTAAATATATAAATTTATTATATTTAAATCATTTTAAATAACAATTTCATTTCTTTTAATAAATTAAATAATTAAACATATTAGTTAATTATCACATAATTAATTAATAAGATTAATTATTTATTTTTCCACATTTTCACAATAAATCAAACAGATACGTAAACTAATACGTTTATTTCTAAAATCTAAACATAATCATTTTCAATAAATCTATTTGTTTCAAGACATACAAATTAGATAGAATATTTAAACCACCATTCAAAATCAAAATGGAAACCTTAAAACATTCCCAAACTTTCAAATCATTATTATTCTAATTTGAGACACCGATCCTTAGGTTAATCATAAGGAAATCGTTGGTGTCTAAACTATCACATCCAGATCCTAATCTCATCAATTAAGTGAGTATTCATATCCCTTTTTATATCATTTCTTATTTGGGGGAAATCATGTGATACAATATATTCAATCATGATATTCTATTGTTATTTCATTTTAAATTCAATTCAAGACAGGTTATGTTATTACTTGCAATTATGTGAACATACTGTGATAAACTGGACGACAGTAAAACCCTAATTCAATCAATCAATCCTGGCAACAATGTAGATCTACTGGTTTGGATAACCCACCCATATGGCTTACGAGTGGTGATTGTGCCAGAGGCAATTAGTCAATCTATGGTGTTTGTGTGGAGTCTATTATATGCAAGTGTCAAGTCAAGGGGTTTATATTGTGTCGGTTTATCTATATGCTTCGCGGTTGCCATATAAGTCTTAATATTACCTTGTGAATTGAATTACAATCGATGGATCAATCAATCAATCTATATGTATACTCAAAACTATGATTACTCACCAGCTAATTCGTTAGCTGACTTTATTTTCTCACATGATTTCAGGTTAAGCAAGCTAGTGGACTTCTACTTGATCATATAAGACCTGGACTTAGTCAAAACAAAAGACAATTATTATTTGTGACTTTAACTGTTGCATTTGTATCTGTTAAATTTCATGTTATCCTGTAATCTGATTTAATATTATTTACACAATTAGACAATCATGAGTTATGAACAATCAATCATTCCCTCGTCCGCTCCGATGATTCCGCCGTCGGTCGGGGTGTGACACTAACAAACCAGGTAAGATTTTAGGGTTGTATCATGCAATTTGATGTGTTTATATTCTCTATACATCACTCATCAAAAGCTACAGAATAGCAACTATATTTTCCATACATCACTCATCAAATACTTTCTTCTAAAGCCTTTGAACAATAATAGATGGATTCAAATTTCTTTATTCAAAAAGGTCTATGACTACATCAATTAAGGGGTTCTCATATGTGTGTATTGTCCTGTTTGCAAGCTTGCTTATAGAAACAAAATCTTATTAGAACTACACAAGCCATATAACTTGTTTGGTAACCCACATGTTATACCCTCATATTTTATTATTTAAATTCGGTAGACATTTTGTAACCGTGCCTCACGACAATATTGTAGAGCATCAAAATAAGTGGACAAGTTGTAACGAAAAGAAAATAAGAACATATTAGTACATGTCAATTGAAGTTAAAAGTCTTCAATAAATTCAAGATGCAAGGTTGCATATATAAAATTCATTTTGAGTGACTATAAAATTTTCCACTTATTTATCTTTCCCCTCTACGGAATATACATATCATAGAATTACAATGTTTTCACTCCCCAATAGTTAACTGATCATGAATTACTAACAAAGAACTGTATTCTTCTCCCCTAACATAATGTTCAGCTACTTCTATATTCTCTATAACAGTTGCTCTCATTTCCTAAACAGTTCAACTTTGCACCACATAATTTACACCAAACTTTTAGGATACAATCTTAAGACTTTAAAGGACCGCTACTCTGATGTTTAGATAATCTCTATAGGTTTTAAATAAATATCTAATTTTGAAAAGAAAATGCAAAACAGTCGATAGAAAAGCATTTCAACAGCAAACCTTCGCTGATACTTCGTGTTGCTATCTGTAAAGTAAATGTTTCCTTCATCATCAATGTCAAGATCATTTGTGAACGCCAGAGGAACTCCTTCAGCTTCGGTTACAAGGGGCGTAGCCAACCCACCTTTCGGACCAACCTTTAGCAAATCGAAATAGGCATCTGCAATATACAAATCACCTGTTTCTTGTCAAACCACAGCCCCAAGGGTCTCCCACATATATGTTCATTCTTTAAGTAACCTAAGATTGTTGGCTTGGGGTCACATATAGCTGACCTGAAATAGCAGCCTCACTTGAGAATAATCATACTAATCAATCGCAAAAAGTTAAAATGTTTTGGAGTTCAATTCAACTACCGATGGTTCGATTCGTAAAAATCCCAACAATGTATAACCATCTAAAGTGCAAGAGGAAAAAAACAAAACAAACTTGATTATTACCGATTTGGGGATGTATAAGCAAAATCAGACCATGAATTCCCGTTCCAAAACACAACGCAACCATCAGCGACACCAGTATAAGGCCCACGGCCTTGGGGATCAAAAGCAACGCTCTCAGGTCCTTGAATTTGGTTCAAAAACTTGACCTCCGACTTTTGAAGAAGATTATGAGGGTCTTTATCCTCGGTTGGTGTTTTGGAGGTTGAAGAAGAAGTTTGAAGGTGCTATCTTCTGAATATGGAGAGCGAATCCATGGCCTTCACCACCTTCTCCACCGCCGCTTCAACGTCATGCGTCTCTAAGCAGAACACCACTCCACGACTCCACGAACACCTACGGCTTCACCGCCGTGAACATCACTGTCTTCGCCTCCGCCACCGCAGCTCCGCCACGTGCAAACTGAATAACTTCAAAATGGATTCTGCAAGGAGAAGGAACCCTATTTGAATTTTGAAATGAGGAGGTTGTTTGAAAGTGCATGTCTTGAAGTTCTGGTCTGCTTTTGTCTTCTTTGGTCTGCGACACAGAACACCGCATACTACGGTTCTTCTTTTGTCTTGTTTTGTCTTCTTTGGTCTGCAAGAGAACTTGTACATCACTCTTCTGCTTGTACCATATGCAAGAGAGCTTGTACCATATGCAAGAGAACTTGTACAACTCTTAAAATTAAGAGATTTGGGTGAAATTACCTTGGTGCCCTTCTCAAATGAATATATATATAGTATAGATTTATATTTTACTAGATGTACGATGGATTATTTTTCGGTCCCGATATTAGGACACCATCTCGTTATAAATCAACAATCTCAATTTTTTAGACTTTTATATATGTCGTAGGGCCTTATATGAAATATATAACTACTTTGACAGTCCTGTGCTTTTCCTTGTATCCATGTCGAATTTTTCTTTACGTGTTATATAGACATATGTGATGTGTATATGAGGTTGTATAGCGTATAGCCGTCTAACAACCCACATAATTTTCTCGTTTCTAGTGTCGTTAATCCTATATGTCTCATATAGCTCTTTACGAGGCGTATAGAGAGTGTCGATTTATGATGGTGAGTGTTATAATATTAGGATCCTTACTTTTATAGGATTAAATAGTACACTCTTTTTTATTATACTGAATTGGTCAGCAACTTTACAGAATCACTTTTAGTTACAAAAAAATATTTATTAATTTATCTAGAGTAAATTTCGGTTTTGGTCCTTGTGGTTTAACCATTTTAACCATTTCAGTCTAAAAAGAAATCTTTGATCATATCATGCCCAGTAGTTTCATTTTTGTAACGGTTTTGATCCTGACATTAACTCTGTTAGTTTTCTTGATGAAATCTAAGGGTATTTTGGTCCTTTTACACCTAAAATCAAATTAATAAAATAAAATAAATTATAATAAAATAAAACCCTAAACTCAAACCTAACCACATATATCTTCTTCCTTCTTCATCCTACTTTTATCATCACATCCCACCACCATCCACCGCCAGAGGCCGCCATGGCCGTCGATCGCTTTCAACAATACCTCCGGAGCAGGCGGTGGACTTTTGTCACTTTTGTCTGTCAAATCCGCCATTGTTGATTCTTAAGCTACCTTAATGATTGGAACTCATCATCGCCTGTTTCACACTGCAATTGGACTGGAGTTTCATGCAATCAATATTTCTGATGAGTTTCAAAACTGCAATTGGACTGCAATTGTTGAAAGATCGATCTTTCGAACATGAATCTCACTGGAAACATCTTCGATGAGTTTCAAAACTTCCATCATCTCTCATTCCTCAACATTTCGTCGAATGGGTTCGATTTGATCTTACCCAAATCGATTTCATATCTCACTTCCTCGAGATTCTCGACGTCAGTCAAAACAACTTCGTCGGAGAGTTCCCTCAAGGCTTCGGAATGGAAGCCACACGGCTCAAATCCGTCAATGCTTCGAGCAACAATTTTACGGGGTACCTCCCGGAGTATCTCGTGAATGCAACGTCACTAGAAACGTTTGATTTCGAGGTAGTTTCTTTGTGGGGTCGATCCCAAAGGGTTACAAAAGCCTGCAGAATTTGAAGTTTCTTGGGCTCTTAGGGAACAATCTCACCGGAGAAATCCCACCGGAGATCGGTCAGATGACTTCTCTTGAGGTTATCATCATCGGTTACAATGAATTCAAATGCTCGATCCCACCGGAGATTGGAAACCTCATAAATCTACAGTACCTTGATTTGACTGTAGGAACACTCACCGAATCAATCCCAAAAGAAATCAGTAAGCTTCAAAAACTCACCACAGTTTACATCTATCGAAGGCGAAATTCCGGTGGAAATTCCGGTGAGATCCCACAATAAATCGGTGATCTGGAGAGCTTAAAGTTATTGAATCCGATGATGTAATCAACTCACTAGTTTGATTCCGAGTGCAATCGGAGATTTGCCCAAGTTGGAAGATTCTTGAATTATGGAGATTCTTGGTGATGGTGGTGGTCGTGACCGTGGTTACGGTGGTGTGGTGGTGGAGATGTGATGATAAAAGTAGGATGAAGAAGGAAGAAGATAGATGTGGTTAGGGTTGAGTTTAGAGTTTTTATTTTATTATAATTTATTTTATTTATTAATTTGATTTTAGTTGTAAAAGGACCAAAATACCCTTAGATTTAACCAAGAAAACTAACAGAGTTAGTGTCATGGACCAAAACCTTTACAAAAATAAAACCACAGGGCATGATATGATCAAAGATTCCTTTTGGACTGAAATAGTTAAAATGGTTAAACCACAGGGACCAAAACCGAAATTTACTCATTTATCTAAATATAAATTACGAATCATTAATTTACATAAATCTAGATTAAAGCTTGTGGTATTTAGTTGTGTTATATAATTAATTATTTATGTCTGATATACATATATGTAAAATAACTTAAGTATCATCATACTTAATTATATATATGTAAATCAATATTTCTTTTGGTTCTCGAAAAACAAATGGTTTTATAATGATTCTAATCCTATATTAAATAGTTTATTATTTCACATTATAGTTATCACGTATTCACGTTACACAACTGACACACACGGGTTTGATTGAGTGTTTGAATCTTGATTAAATGGTTGTTTGTTTGAATATCTCCATGCATACCATGAAACTCGTGACTTATTCTTGTGTATGTGTTTTTAGAATTGTAGTTATGGTTTGAATATATTTGTATGAATATGTCTTTTAGATAAATTTGGGTTATTGTTTTGGTTTGAAAAGGTTGTGTAGATTTGTTTAAGTTTCTTATGGACGACGTACGGTACACTTTGTATGTAGCTTAAGAATTATTAATATTATATATATTACTTGCAAAGTTTTAGAAATAATATAGTTTCGGTTTTCTTAATTGAATTATCAAATATTTTTCTATATTACAGTATCGCCACTAAATTAGTTTATACTTTGAAATTTTGTGTTATATTTTATGAAAAAGGTTTAAATACAAAGTGTATTTTTGCTACAAAGTGTGAGAAGACATAATGAGTCAAAAAAGTCACAAAAAAAATTCTAACAATCTAAGTCGAATTTCAATTACTTTCCGAGCTTTTGTTCCCCTAGACGTCCTTACTAATAAAAAATAAACGAAAAAAATAAAAAAAATTAACATTTTTTTTTTTTATTATGTCATTTATGAAAGATACAATGACGTTATTGTGTCATAAAAGACACAATAATTTTTTTTATCTTTTTTTTTTCTGAAAGAGGACGACGAGGAGAGCAGAGACTCTCAATTAATTTTTTGAAATTCGATTTAGATTGTGAGATATAATTTTTTATGACTGTTTTAGACTTATTGTGTCTTCTCATACTTTGTAGCAAAATACACTTTGTATAATATCATCACCCATGTTTTATTTGAGTTATTTTTTCTTTTCTTTTCTTAACTAAACTACTTTGTTATTCCTAAATTTTAATTAATTTAAAAAAAATTCTGTTTAAACCAACCATAAGCTTTTCGTTTTTTTATTGGTAAATAAAGAACATGAAAAAACATAAATTACTTGTCTTAATGGGACAGGTTAAGTGATGTAAAAAATATATAAATTATTAAACTGGTAAATTGAATAAAGAAGTTATAGAAGGAATAATAATAAAAAAATGAATAAATAAATCCCGGCAAAGGTAAAAGAACGTATAAAAGCAAGAAAGTATTAAAGAAGAAAAGTTTAAAAGAAGACCCCAAATTCCTTCTATACACATTTTCTTTTGATTTTCCGAGCCATCTTTCATTTACTTCTTTTCTTATTTTGAATGTGTTTACATAATAAGGTAAAATTATTTAAATACTTTCAATGACAAGCTTACACACCTTCACACGTCTTTAGTTGAATTATATTAGTTGTAGATTTTGCATGTTTTCAATCTTTTAAGTTAGTGTAAACCTTTTATCTTTAACGGTGTAAGCTATGTTTTATTGAATTCAGTGAATGATGATGTTATTTTATAAAGTGTATTCTTGTTATAAAGTGTGAGAAGACACAATGAGACTAAAAAAGTCATAAAAATTATATCTCACAATCTAAATCAAATTTCAAAAAAGTATTTGGAGTCTCTGTTCCTCTCGTCGTCCTCTTTCAGAAAAAAATAAAAAAAATTAAAAAAATTATTGTGTCTTTATATGACACAATAACGTCATTGTGTCTTTCATAATGACACAATGACGTCATCGTGTCTTTCATAATGACACAATGACGTCATCGTGTCTTTCATAATGACACAATGACGTCATCGTGTCTTTCATAATGACACAATGACGTCATCGTGTCTTTCATAATGACACAATGACGTCATCGTGTCTTTCATAATGACACAATGACATCATTGTGTCTTTCATAAATAACATGACGTCATTGTGTTTTTCATAAGTGACACAATAAAAAAGGATCCTAATATAGTGACATCCACCCATCACCTATACGCCGCATATGGGTCCATACGCGACGTATAGGCTCGAATACACTGAAAATGAAAAAATTTAGAGGGGTTGGTAGAGAGCTATACGCCCCATATAGCTCTATACGACACATATAGGCCTATACGACGCGTATAACAAATTTCGACACTGACTACGAGGAAAAATTCAGTGGGCTGTCAGAGGGGTTATACGCCCCGTATAGGGCTATACGACCCGCTATACGACGCGTATGGGGCTATACGATCCGTATAGAAATTTTGGGGTGTTGATTTAAAATATTGGGGTGTTGATTTAAAATATTGGGGTGTTCAAATAACCAAGCCCATAAAAAAACGTTAATTTTTTTTTTCTTAGTGATGACGGCTAGAGGAACTAAAGCTCGGAATTACATTTTTGAAATTCGATTTAGATTATGAGATATAATTTTTTATGACTTTTTTTGTAACAAAAATACACTTTGTATTTGAACATATTTATTCAGTTAATTAAGCGACCAAAGATGTTTTTCTAAATAAAATAGTTTTTTGATTGACATGTTACTTTGCAAAAAAGTGAAGTGTGCTACAAAACCATAAAGTGTGTGCACTAAACATGGAACGCAAAAAAAAAAACAATATTGCATATGATATGATGTTCATGATCTTTATGTCATCATCTATATACCGTAATGACATTATTTAATAGTTATAGTTCACAAAAATATATAATATTGGTTTGAATCTCTACAAGTACATGTTGATTATGTGGTTTAGGAGTAAAATATTTTTTGTTGTTCATAAAAAAGAATCGTATAGTCTCACGGTGATCATTTTTAGTTTGCAAGTCTCCTTAAAATATATGCGTTCTTTAAAGAATTAAACATTGTTGTTCTTATTAGCTACTGAAATTAATCATTCAACTAATTTACATACTATAAGGAACATGCCATTTGAAATAAATAGAACCAATTATTCAATAGAATGTTATATTTTCTATTTTTTAGCATAAAAAGTGATAAAATTACCATTCTAACATGAGACAAGTACTTGAAGTCCGGGGGTGTTAGTGGGTCTAAAACCGACCCGGCCGGTTTCGTGGCGATCGAGACAACAATTGTAAAAATAGCAAGACAGAATACTGCACCGATTATCAGGACTGTAAATGAACCGAACGTTCAGCGTACGGTTCGTGAACTTTTCGGCGGGAAGTTCGTTGATCTTCGCTCATTTAATAAATAAACGAACACGAACAAGAAAAACTTGTTCGTTAAGCTAAACTAACGAACATAAAATGATGTTGTGCATTTACGTTCGTAAACGTTCGATAATGTGTTCATTTGTGTTGGTTCATGTATATACTTTATATTTTATTTTACTAGTTGTAAGTTTTTAAAAATATAAAACTCAAGTTGTACTATATGTCTCTGTCAACATCTCTTATTTAATTATTTTCAACTTCAATTCATGCTAGTTTGATAAATTACTTAATTTTTTGTTAGTTATATATAAGATAAATGTTTCAAATATGTTCAGATAATTATGTTAAGTTGTGTTTAAAACTTGATGAACCTTATTTTTGTTCGTTTACGTTCATTAATATTGTTTGTGTTCGTTGTCTTCCGGTACCTCATCTTTGGTACCCAAGGAGATTGTTAGTAGTATGACTATAGCTTTTGATCCTACAAAATCATCTCATTACAAGATTGTTTATTCTCATGAGGAATCTGCTTTTTCCTATAGTAATAATGTTTGTTTAGAGATATATTCAAGTGGAAAACCATAGGATCTTGAATGGTTCAGTCTATAGTTATAGTTATGACGATAAACTATTTTCGTCTTGTGATTGCTTGCTTCTTGTTAAGATGGCACAACCTGGTCTCTTTTGAGGATGAATGTTTATGATGAATGACTATTCTATAAGGTGGGCTGTTAGCTACCGTGTTGATCTTGAATGCGCTGGAAATTTTGACTTACTGTATGGGCGTGTTAATGTACTAGCAATTGTGTTGGGGAAAAGAGAGGAGGATTCGTTTCTTGTGTGGACGTAGATGGGATTAAACTTATAAGATACAATATCTTCTCAAGACTATCGATGAGCTCTGTGACTTGGCCCCAATTCGAATTCGCGATTCAAGTGTAGGTAGTTTTTTGTTCACCGTCTCTTGCTGGTGTTTGAATTTAGTTTTCTAATTTATCATTATATTGATATGATTTGATTCATATGATTAGATTATACTAGCCGGTTAGGGTTTATTGTGCTGGTATGGTTTGGTAATACACAATACCTTAATGGGTTCTTATTATCTATGGTTTTATTGCTATATCATATGCTTCTCAACTTGTCATAATTCTCAATCTTGTTCTCTAATAATAACATTCATCATCATTCAAATTTCAGCCTTTTTTGCAAATATGCATATGAAACTGCAGTTAGCTTAAACTATCATTTGTTTAAGACTACAGCTTCTAGTAATGTTTATGAACTATGAACTACAAAGGTTGCATATTTCAATCTGGCACAAGATACCACATAAGGCATTGCATAATAAAATAGGTAGTCGAAGGCGGGTAAATCGTATTGGATAATAGACGGGTCAAAATACACTTTTTGATAAAAATTTCTTCATATTTGTAAAACTAGAGGTGGGATTTTGACCCGTTATCTATAAAGATGTCGATTTCAGTTATGATTATTTAGCAGGTCAAACATATTATGGTAAAAGATTCAAAGAAAAGATGATGGATCAAACAGGTGTAGTCATCCACTACTTCATACAGACTTGACTTTTGTTTGACATTTCAAACTTAGTACTATGGAATTCAAATTTAACAGTGTTTTGCAAATCCAAGATAGTGATACCAACACTGCAGATTCTTACATAACCTGAGCTTCAGTGTATATGTCAAGCAGATGTAATAACTTCAGCTAATCTTCTTTTAAAAAGCTTTTGTGTATATTGAAGAAGGTTCAAAATTCAGTCCTTTAGCGTTAGTATCTTCATCATGAGAACTACAACCAAATCTGAATGAACTCAAAAATTGCATTAGAAAGACATCAGCAATTTGCAGGTCAAAAACACACTTTTGGATAAACATTCTCCCTACTCTAATACTAGTGGTGGCATTTTGACCCGTTACATTAAATGAGTCGACTTGAATTATGACTTTTTAACATATTAAACAAGCTAAGATAAAAGCTTTAACCAAAAAGAAGTTAGGCCAAACATCTGAATGGGTCAAGGAGCTCGAAGCCGTTTAAAAGTGTATTTTGAAGGAAAAAAAACAGTAACCATTAGTAGAATCATATATCGCGTTTGTTTTAATAAAGCTCCGATATGTTCAGTTGTGATGCTTGGCATGTGTTCTTGTTGCTAAGTGAGCCATGAGATGCATCCGGTGCCTTAAAAACCATGATGTGGCTACTTTCTTTGCAGCTTGAATCTAGATAAAGGCTTTGATGCAGGTGCAGGTGCAGGTGTTTGACCCTTTTGACTGTTCTCGATGTTATCAGTGTGTTCCACGATAGACCCTGTAAAGGCCTGCAAAAAAACAAAAAAAATCATTGCTAAGAGACGCGTATGATATTTCCTGATGCAATGTAAAAAACTTGCCTTGCTTCTGTCATTGTTTGAGCTCAAACCAAAATTAGATACCTGCAAAAACATATAATGCCAGTTGTCATTACCATCTCACAAACAAAGACAGTGTTTGTTTTGCAGGCGTTAATCAGCGAATCACTATTGCCACGGGTTTGATAATTGATAGCATGATGAATGGGAATGGGTATGAAGTTGTAAAACCAACTATTTAGGTGGTTTGGAATACAACCACTTTTATGGATATCGGCCCCATTCCTTCAAAGTTCAAACCCATACCTTTAAACCAAACATTATCAAACCCTTGTGCTTAATTCAAACCCTCAAACCAAAAAGCCCCTCAGGTTAAGGGAAGGCAGTGACCATACAAATATTTTTACCTCCTTTGACACAGGTGCAGCAACACTTGTTTTGCTACTGATATTGCTCGACTTTGATGCTGAAGTTGAAACCTTCAAAAGATGTAATGTCCACAGCCATTAGCATTTTCATTAGGTTTATCACAGAACGTAGAAGCGGCAACATGTGCGGGTCAGAAAAATGGGTCAGAACAGTTTTAGTCTGAAATACATCAGAATTTTAGAAAGGCCATGAAACAGGTTATTTTTGTACAAATCAAAACAGGTTGAACCAGATTTATCCACATACCCTTTTGTCCATTTTTTTAAAATTATAATATTTAAACTGTGTTATTATGATTACACAAACAATAGTAGTGCAAAATAATTCAAATCTTTGAATAAGACCGATTTGAGACTGCATTATATAAGACTTTGGGCTAATTTCCACCTGTTTGACCCTTTGACATGTTCTCCTTCCTGGTGAAAAATTTTCATCTAACCCGTTTGAGATATAAACACAATCCATATTGACCCATTCTTAAGTAAACAGGTCAAAACTTCCATCCCTACCTCATTTTGTGACACTGGTGTACGGGGCAAACTCTCCTTCAATTATTATGCTCTACAAGCCTCACGGGAATGTTCGATCCACTGGGTGTCGGACCTTTAATATGTGAATCTGGGTCATGATAACAAAAATAACAATTACCTGTTTATATTGACGATGATTGTACATCCAACAAGCTCAAAACGGGTTTGGTCTAATCCAACTATATGATTTTTTATCCAATCAAATGATGAGAATAAATAGAGAATAGACACTAATCCTGATTACAAAAAATGCCAAATGCAGAGCCCTAACACAGTTCTGAACATATGACACATATCCTTAATGCATAAAAATCCTAATGAAATACATGTTAAAGCAGACTGACCTTTAGATACAGGAATATCTGGCGACACTTTGCGCTGCAAGATTCAAGTAAACATGTATTTAATAACTTAGTTATAATTTGTAGAATACAAAAGACATCCGTTAGTTAGACTTCCAGTAGCTTATAAAAAGGTAAATAAAATCATTCAAATGACATAGAGTATAAGCAAGATTAGCTGCTCAACTAACAGTTTAGACAAGTCTTGTTGAGTGTAAATTTGCAAGTATATTTGCTTATTGAGCGTTCATTATTGTCAAATCATTAAAGCATCTATTTAATAAACAGATGTAGTAAATATTAACAAGTCGAGACCTTACCTCTGAATTTCTAACCTCAGGTTCGATCGCCATTGAACTTATAAGTTGACTAATACCATCTTCTTCTTTCCCTTCACCTTCTTCTTTCTCTTTAACTTCTTCAGCAATTTCAGATTCAAGTTCTTCTTTTCAAGTTCATCAATCCGGGATAATATTCGAGCAAAATCGTCTTCGCCTGAAATTCATATTTTACTCAAGACCTTCAGTCAGATATGTCTAAAATCTAAATATTTACAAATTTTCACCTAGACAAAATACAAGAGTCAATGCATGATTTATTATAATTATGCAGTGGCACTTCTACCTAGCAAGTATAGCCTGATCACACTTTAGTTTCATTTGTCATTTTAAAAAACAGAAACAACAGGTAGTATGGCCATTCAATCATTTTCCAATGACCTTTTGGCCACAGATGTAGTTGATAATGGCCTAAGAGAAAGACCTTTTATTTCATGGCCTAACATAACTCATACTACATATTGGTGGCCTCAAATATGTGTTACCTTTCTTATAACTAGCTCATCATGATTATAAGTCCAAATATGCAAAAAGAAATGACAAACTTACAAACATTTATCCATGAACAAGTTATACATCTAGTTCAAACCAAGACATCATATAATAAGAGATAGAAACCTGCTGTTGTGGCCTTATCTTCATTAGAAGCTTCATCAACATAGTCTTCTCTAATTTCTACAATACCCTCCTGTTCAGATCATCACCCGAAGATATTAAGACGGCGTGTCTAACTTTTCTAAAACAAAACATTGGGAAGCAATAACTCATATAGATATATTATGATATTCTACATAAGTTGGTGGATGTAGATCAATAAAGATGCCACACTGACGCGATGGAATCGACTGACTATACACGTGCAAGAAGCACATTTACTAACATATATGAACACTTGTAAATGCAAAATAAGTACAAGCCATTCTACACCTAGTTTACATTAACAATGCAATAATCATGGGTCTACAAAAAGAAACATGACAGAGAAAACCACCATTGCCAATATTTCTTTTAGTTCTCTGAGGGGGGAAAAAAGTAGAAAAGGGGAATTAGGTTTCTCAACAGAACAGTTTGTCAGTTTTCTCTACAATTTCCAAAAACATAAAATAAAGTAAATGCAAATGAAGAAAAAAAATTCCAACTTGGCAAGAGGGAAAGTTTAGATGTAATTCTGCTCAAACCGTTCTTAAGTTAAGTTTTTAGGTGCAAATATAAGTTCAATTGTTAAAAAGGGGGAAATGGTCTCCACAAAAGAAGTTTGATGGTTTGTGATCTCTTTTTTAAAAGACAACAATCTTAAAATTTCTAATTCTTCCAAAGGCTTCCCCACGGAACAACATCAACAATGATATTAGGTATAAATAAATAGCCAACAACTCTACCTTCTTTTTAGTGTTTCAAATCATAATTGTG
The DNA here is from genome assembly GCA_024085815.1 of Flaveria linearis. Taxonomy (NCBI): domain Eukaryota; kingdom Viridiplantae; phylum Streptophyta; class Magnoliopsida; order Asterales; family Asteraceae; genus Flaveria; species Flaveria linearis. The sequence continues at coordinate 10,438,451 of CM044008.1, read as the reverse complement.
GAAACTACATGCAACAATTCTATTCTTTGATGATATGCAACTCCAAGTATTTAATTTACCATTGATCAAAGAGAATAACTTACTGCAGCTTCCGTAGCTGTCTCATCAAAAAACGAGGCCTCAAACTTGAGATCCTTTATTACAGCATTAAGTGTTTCAATCTTTGACTCTAGATCCTTTCCTCTTCTTTTCAGAATCTCAACTGTTTGTTTGGATGTTCTTTCAGCATAGTAACCTTCTCCTAATAGAACCTGCAAGTAAATTGGATAGGACTCATAAGTTCTAGATATTAGTTATAGAAGTTTATTTCCATGCCACAGCCTTTTTAGAGGTTGCACAAGAGTAAAATTCACTCTTTTTCCCTTCCAAACTTGGCAATATATGAGGTTAAAATATTACCAACAAACATAAAATAAAGTGTGAATTCTAAGCAGATGTATTTGTGAGCACCCCAAAAAATGAGATTACCATGAATTCATTGGTATGTATCAATCTGCCAGGAAAGAAAGCTGCCTTTCCAAATGGAACCTGCAAAATAACAAGGAAACTCTTGTTATAAGAAAAATTTACCTTTAATATATGTGTTAACTAATATCAATCAAACCACAATGAAGATGTTCAAAGATGCTCCTCCTAAACGATAACGATCCCCATTTTTATTATCAAAATCAGATTTTGAGATGCAGCAAATAACTGCCATGAGAACAGTTATCAAAATAAGTGATAAACTACGCAACTGTGGCAAATCTTATACAGTAATACCAGTAATTATCTAATCATCTACTAATACTGATAACAAATTCACAATGAGAATATAACACTAAGCACTATAGTTAAAGATTACCCAGTAGTTAACACAACACAACATGAATATTTTTGCAATCGCATGCTACAGCAACAAAATCACACCCGAATCGAAAAGGTATCAAACTTGCCATTATATCATGGTGCATTGATCAGGAAGCTTCTTAACGAGATTAACAAGACTGGTGTTATCATCGAGGAATGCTTGCAGCTGTTGAACCTCTTTCTGACGTTCGGATATCACTTCTTGAACATGTACGGACGCTTTTTGAGCATCCTCCGGTGCGAAAACTGAAGATAACGATGTCACCGTTCCCTTCACAGGTTCACCATTGCTCGATCTCCCTGCTTTCAGTTCGAAATTTCAACCAAATGTTTCATTTTTCGATGAATCACAAGTGAAGTTGATCAGTTCATAGAGGTTTGTTAAGTCCGTATAAAGTTCACCAATTGTTAATGCTCAACGAAGACGAATACTGAAACCAACCTGCGATTTGAGACAAAGAGCAGAACAGATGATCACAATGAATACCAACAGTATATCGGATTGAAGTTATGGGTTTAGGGTTCGACAGTATCAAAAATTGTTGTGAATTTGGGAATTTTACCTGTTTGGTTGGGTCTGACCAGACCCGGTCAGACGTGAATGTCTGATTCGGTCAGACCGGGCTGTTTGGTTGCTTGCCTCTTACCGAAGAAGTGATCTGACCGAGGCTCCTACCCGGTCAGACCCCAAACCAAATCTGACCCGCGGTCAGACGTGATGGTGCTTGCGATGGTGCTAGCGATGGCGGTAGTGCTTGCGATGGTGGTGCTTGCGGTCGCGGTGGTGCTTGCGGTGGCGGTGGTGCTTGCGATGGTGGCGGTTGTGGTTGCAGATCGAAAGGGTTTTGTTGGTTGTGGCGATGGTGGCGGTTGTGGTTGCAGATCGATGGTGGCGGTGGTTGCAGAGAGAGATGAAAGTGAGAGAGTTGCAGATCGAGAGAGAGAGAGACGAAAGGGTGTTAGTTGTGGTGTTTGTGGTTTGAGATGGTAGTTGTGGTTGAGGGGATGAGAGGGAGATTGAAGAAGGTGAGTGAGAAGAGGGATGGATGTGACCGATGGAGAGCGTGAGAAGGAGAGGGTGTTGGAGGCTATGGAAGGGATGGATGATTAGGATTAGTTTTTAAGTTTTTATTTTAAAAACTTTCTTTTTTACAACCAAACACAATTATTCGTTCAGATCTCTTACTGGTTCAGACCTCTTACTGGTTCAGACCCTCCTTGGTGTTTGACTGATGAAAAGGGGTTTAGGAGGTTTTATCATTTTCGTCCCTGTGGTTTGGTGAAAATTGTCACTTTAATTTAATAGTTTGTTTTTCGCATCTGGGTCCCTGTGGTTTACAAATCTTGTCATATTCATCCAGTCCGTTAACTCCATCCAAAATTTCCGTTAAATGAGGGTATATTGGTCATTTTACATATATGTTTTATTTCTTTTTTTTAAACCTGATTTAATATATACTCTTTAAATACATTGCTATTTTAGTCCCTGTGGTTTGAGCGTATTTGTCAATTTAGTCCAAAAATAACCACCACACCAACTACCCGTCACAAGAACACGCCACCACCTATCACAAAGCCAAACACCACACCAGAGCGCCCAATACCACCACGCACATCGGATCGTCGCTACCATGTAAACCCTAAAAATCGATAATCAATATTAACATACCACTTCGCAAATGCATATCAAACCCTACTAATACCTCTACAATACCGTTTTCAAGGGTTCCATATACGTTTTCGAAGGGGTTGTTATAAGTGAGATTAACGGTTGGTTTCTAGGGTCCACATGGTGGTGGTGATCTAGTGTGTGATGGCGGAGATCTAATATGTGGTGTGGAGATCTAATGTGTGGTGGTGGTGCCCGTCTGGTGTGGTGTTGGTGGTTTTATGATAGGGTGGTGGTGATGATTGGTGGTTCCGATGGAGTGGTGGTGGTTTTGCGGCGTGGTGGTGGTTTGCGGTGTGGTGGTGGTGTGGTGTGTAAATACAAGGTCCAACTCTGGATGGTTCTGGTCTTGTTAAACTTCGATCCACCACACCACCACCACACCACCACGGTGTGTAAATCGAAGTTCAACAAGACCAGAACCATCCAGAGTTGGACTCGTATTTACACACCAGACCACCAACACGCGCAAAACCACCACCACGCCGCAAAAACCACCACCACTCCATCAGAACCACCAAATCATCAGCACCACCCTATCATAAAACCACCAACACCACACCAGACGGGCACCACCACACATATTAGATCTCCACCACAACACGTTAGATCTCCGCCATCACACACTAGATCACCACCACCATGTGGACCTAGAAACCAACCGTTAATCTCACTTATAACAAACCCCTTCGAAAACGTATATGGAACCCTTGAAAACGAGTATTGTAGAGGTATTAGTAGGGTCTGAAATGCATTTTCGAAGTGGTATGTTACAAGTCCAATATTGATTATCGATTTTAGGGTTTACCGGTAGCGACAATCCGATGTGCGGGGTGGTGGTGGGCGCTCTGGTGTGGTGTTGGTGGGCTTTGTGATGGGGTGGTGGCGGTGGTTCGATGGTGTGACAACCCGAAAAATTTTCATGATTTAATATAATTTTTATGTGAATTTCTAGTTTATTTATATTTTATTATTATTAATGATAATATTAGAATATAAATAATAACAATAATAATAATAATATAATAATTATTAAAAATAAGTAATAATAATAATAATATAATAATGATATTATTATTACAAACATGATAATAATAGAATTATAATAATAATACGTTTTTATCAAGAAATAATAATAAAATAAAATGTGTATATTAAAAATGATAATGTTAATAATGAAAATAATGATAATATGAAAATATTATTAATAATAATTATTTACAAACTTTATTTAATTGATTTAAATAAAGTCCAGGGGGTTATTGTAAATTTTGAAACTTGTATTTAAAACTTTATAACATAAAATATAACAATCGAAAGTGCAGGGACCAAATGCGTAAATAATAAAAATTCAACTGCCTCTCTCTCTCTCCGCGATTTTCGGCGCCGGAGGCCCGTCCGGTCGCCGGCGGCCCTCCGGCGAGTCCAAAAGTCGAGATTTAGACCATGATTTCGACCCCACGACAACCGAATCAAACGGGGACAAGTGGAACGTTCACGTGAACATAATTAAAGAAAAGCTACTGAAATTGCGGTTAATGGTCCACAAAATTACTTTCGGCCGACACCACTGAGAACACGCATTAAAACATCACAATAATTCAATTATTAAAGTAATGCATCGATTGTCTATACGATTCCTAAACTAATCACGCATTCAAACGCACCTAAAAAACTCGAAAATAATCAAATGATCCTCTCCTTGCGTTCGGACCTGCAACTTATCCAATTTCACCTTCTGAGTTCTATTGCACGACAACAATAGGGGCTTTGATCATTAGTACTTACTGGAAACTTCCTGTGAAGTTAATTTCATTATCATCACGTTGATCATCTTTGGATTCCACGTAGCGCGACTGTTCTTCGTGGTGTTCATCATCAATTCGACTTCTTTCTGGTAAATTAAACACACTACAACTCGTTTTATGCCATAGATTAAAAGCCCTATGGTTAATTGCATTATCATAACCAATTGGTGGATCAATTTGATACAATCGGATTAGGTTCTTGATTTGGGGGTTAGCTTACGGGGTTGTGTTTAAAATTAATTGGGGTTGTGTTCCTTTCGATTTGAGCCTTGGCTCACTGGGTAGGGTGTTGGGGCGATGGGGAGGAGGGGCGGGTTCGAACCCGGCCCCTCCAAATTTTTTTTTAAGCCTTTAGGCTATTTAAAATATATAAAAAATTATTAAAAATTATAAAAATAATTTTTAAAGCTTTTGTTATTTTTAGTACCATTAAATATTTTTCTGTAATTATTTAATTAAAAATACTTTAAATAAAATTTATAAAATATTATTTAAAAATATTATAAATACTATTTTTTATAAAAATAGACTTTAAATTATGATTTAAAGTATTAATCCATTAATTGGACACCATATCATTTTTATTTAATGATAAATCATAATAATTATGGAAAAATAATTATTTAAAAGCCTAAATATTATGAAAAATAATATTACATGTGTTTATAATTATTATCCATATAAATGGATTTCCAAATAATAAAGTAGATCATCAAATATTAATGGATGTATAATATTTTAGGGACTTATTTTGGTAATATAAATACTAAGTAAATTTTATAAATTTAAATATTTATAAAATCTTACAAAATTAAATATAAACTTATATGTTTATATAACGTCTATAATTTAATTAGAATATAATGATATGTCAAAATCATTATTAAACTAATAAATTTTATATAAATCTTAATTATTAACAAAAATAATTAAATGATTTAATGTTATAAACAATCCTAGAAAACCAAAACCTAGATCAATGACACCAGGTTCAAGATCTAACTTATTAGGTTTTTGGATTTGTATCTGTTTGCTTACGTGAAATTATAATTCCTTAACAGGAATTTACTAGGTGTCAACACCACAGGAACTGAGGTGAGTTCATAACTATTCCCTTTTTAATCATTTAAAATTTGGGCTGGAATACATGTTGTAACTAAAATTACAAATATTTTGGTATTATGTTAAATAATAATTTAATCACATTTATGATACTATGGTATTATGAAAATCCTTCTCTGTATACTGGACTATAAATAAGCAGGGATCTTTGGATAGTACTATCGGGGAGTGACTTCCCCACAAAGGTATGGACATGTGATCCATATCAGATGCACAAAGATCTTGATGTCATTTGGATGACTGTTTTCTGTAGTGAGAAGGCAGAGTGCACTTTATATAGTTTGCATTATAGTTCCATTTACAACCCATATGAGGATAAATGTAAAGGAGGATTTGCTCCCTCTGATTGAATTATTATGAAAATATAATATACACATAAAGGATAATAAACTAAGTGACATGGACAAATTCAATGTGAAGGATTTGTTGGCTTGTACTTAGTAGGTATGTGGGATAGCGGGTTCACCTTATTAAAAAGGGTTCCGACAGGGTATTCATATACCGGTGAGTAAATTAAACTCACACTTTTTCTATAAATCCTATTGATGATAATTGATGATTTATCACTATGTTTTACTTACCTGTGAACTCACCAACCCTGTGTTGACACTTGATTTACATGTATTCTCAGGTATCTACTAGGGCTTACGGACATGCACGTAGGATCATATAAGAGCTCAAGATACTATTGATTATTATCTGAAATATGATTAAGACATGTTGTCATGAAACAATCTATATTTACTTCCGCTACGCATAATATTACTCTGAACATTATTGTAATGATTATCTAAAAACTATCATATAGATATTTGCATCTCTGTGTAACTACTGTGTTCGATCCTGTTTGTTCACCCCTCCGTGATAGATTCCAGACCCGGAATTTGAGGGTGTAACAGATGGTTCTTGTGACGGGTAGTGGTGTGGTGGTTATTTTGGATTAAATTGGCAAATACGCTCAACCACAGGGACTAAAATAGCAATGTATTTTAAAGAGTATATATTAAATCAGGTTTAAAAAAAGAAAAATAAAAACATATAGTAAAATGACTAATATACCCCTCATTTAACGGAAATTTTGGATGGAGTTAACGGACTGGATGAATATGACAAGATTTGTAAACCATAGGGACCCAGATGCGAAAAAACAAACTATTGGATTAAAGTGGCAATTTCACCAAACACCAAGGACGAAAATGACAATTACTCTTTAAATAATAAAAACGTTTATCAACTTGTAATATTTAACTCTTTCGACAGTCAACTGAAGCTATATACCCGGTCACTTGAGTAAATTTATTAACGAAAGGTCCCTCACGTTCTTCGAATACAAGTCTACTACTATATTAATAAGCAACTCTTTAGGGCAAAAGAGTCATTTACACAATCTCTTAAAATTAAGACATGTACAAGTCTTAAAGCTCTATGTACAACTTCAAAGCATAAAAAGATTCAAAGAGATTCAAAATTTAAACCCTCAACCCAATTCAAAGATTCAAACACAGATAGAGAGAGAGAGAGAAATCAGAAAAAAGGGAGTGGGAGTCTCCGGCAAGGGTTAACGACGCGTTCAAGAGGCAAGGGTTTGCGCTCAGTCGCCCTCTCCGGCAAGGGTTCACGACGGCCATTCAAGAAACTATGGTGTCAGTGGTGCTCTCCAACCCGTCGCCCTCTTCGATCTGTCTCTCACTTCAAGAAACTCCCCACCGTCCCCCACCGCCAGATCTCCGCCGTCTCCGCCGGCGCCAAGAGGCGTCTCCTCTTGTCCTCCGGCGATCCCCACCGTCTCCCACCGTCGCCGTCGTCAGATGATTCTCCGGCGATCTCAACTGGGGTGGTATGTAATTTGAGTCGTTTATGATTCTTTAGGGTTTGCGATTTGGTGTTTATAGGTACTTGAGTGTGGAATTGAGCGATGCAAATGGAGAATTGGAGTCGATAAGATCGGTGGCTGCTGATACGAGAGGGAAGCATAGGATTTCGGCTGAATTGAAGAGGCTTGAGCAAGAAACTCGACATTTGGAGGTTTGTTCTTTTTTTGATGTTTTTGAGCTTTGTTGGTGTTCTTGTTGCTTTAATCTTTAATGGGTTTACTTCAAAGTTGAAGCTTTTGGGTTATAATCTGTTTTCTTGAATCTAAGATGATCGATGGTATTAATTTCAGGGAATTTGGCTTATGTCATCAGATATATGTTTGACGTTCTTGATTTTGTCAGTGTGTTGGATGTGATGATGAATGGACTCAATTCAATGCAAGTTTCAGTTCCCTTTGGCAAAATGTTGTTTTTCTTCGATTGATTTGAAATCGAGGACTGTAGATTTTGTTGATGATGAGCTGATGTAATTGGTTAGTTTAGCGAGTGCATTGTTTTGATAAATTAACAGAATGAGATGTTTTCTGTTAGGGTTTTACAGATTGTTTTCTTGGACATAATTGAAGGGATCATGATTCATTCATGGAAGAGTTAATTGATCTGCTATGTTGGATATGTTTTAATTGTGTCGTCTTCTTGTACTTTACCCTTCTTAGTGAGTTCTAAATAATGTATGCAAACCTATTTGTAACAAGAGCTTATTGTTGATGAGTGAAGGTGGTTAATGTTCTAGGCTGCTAAATACATGAATACGATACTAGCTTTGGTGAAGAGGAAAAGAAGCAAGCTAAAGCGTTGAAGGTGTCCTGCAACCTCAACAACGCGACATGTAAATTGAAATTGAAGGATTACAAACAAGTGAGAAGCTCTGCACCAAGGTTTGGGCATAATCTTATTGTTAATTTATCGAATTACTATCGATCCATGGTATGTTATGTGTAGCTGTAGGGATGCTAGAGAAGGATGTTAATGTAGAGGGTTTATTGCTTGCCGGTATTGGAAGCTGAAAGCAAGAATGTAAAGGCCCTATACAGGAGGGCTCAAGCTTACATACATCTTGCTGATCTGGATCTTGCAGAACTCGACATTAAAAAAGCGCTCGAAATCGACCCTGATAACAGGTAGATTAGTTTATTGCTAATAACTCTTCTTTTAGCCGTTATTAGTTAATTGATTATATAATTAAGTTTATGTGAGAATAACTGTCATATCTTACAGGACTTCCTAGCAGAAAAACTTGCTCCAATTCCAGGTGAATATCCAACTCTGAATGATTGGGAAAATCACCTCACTACAATATTCCCTGAGGTATGTTAATCAAGAACATGATAAAAATGAACCCACCCTTCTGATACATGATCAGGCATGTATCAGAATCTTATAAATGTTGATAAAGGTTTAAACTTTCCAATCTTTTAGTTCAGAAATCACTATTTTCATCGTCTAAAAGATTATTTTCACATATATTTTAGAAGAGTGGATATATTAGAACATGTAGTAAAAAATTGGTTTTTATATGCACATATATTGAAGGTAGATCATGTGTCTTGAACTAATGCTTGATCCAGTGGTTTAGCCATTGGTTAGTTCTCTGAACTGTTAGCTGATATTACATTTGGCATTTTGGTGTTGTTAATCGACTAATCGAGTTTGATGATCTTTGGTATTTAGTTTTGATTTTGTGGAGAAGAGGGGCAAATGTTTTGCCTGTTAGTTGGCACCAGCTGATTTATTCAACAACAGATATTTTAATTCTATTGAGAAAGTTTTTTTGGTGGTTTCCCTTCATAGTGGTTAGGGGTTTCTGAATCAAGTTTTTTTTTGGTGTTTTGTTTTTGTAAATTGGGACACTCAAACAGATGGATGGCATAGCCGGTGGGTGAAGTCTGATTGGAAAAGAAGTGAAGGAAAGGCTGGTTCGTTCAAGCACACAGCGGGTTCCTGGTCTGCTGATCCAAATGACAAAGGTAACATTTCCAGTCTCATGTTCATTGCAAACTTTAGAAATAATATATATACGGTTTGGTTCGTGGTTTAGGTATGATGCACATGATTGGTTTGTGTGTAACATCTTGCATTCTTTCAGGTATTCAGACGACCACTGATGCTAGACATTTATTTCTGCAAAGATCCCAGAATTCAGCAACAAAAATAGAACACTGGTATTGCAGTACTCAATAAAGTTTGAGCAGGATATTGAGTGTGGTGGCGGTTATATTAAGCTTATGTCTGGATACGTCAACCAAAAGAAATTCGGTGGAGACACTCCTTACAAGTTTAACAATAAACATCTCCATATCATTATATTATAGTATTGGAACTGTTGGTTATTTGGTTATGGTACAATTCAATGTTTTAACTTTTTTTTTTTGGAAAGTGTCATGTTTGGACTGATATATGTGGCACCCAAACAAAGAAGCTTCATGTGATTGTATCCTACCAAGGGCAAAATTATCCTCTCAAGAAGAATTTGGAGTGTGAAACTGACAAATTAACCCATTTCTACACTTTCATACTTCGGCCTGATGCAAAGCTATGGTATCTTAATAGATGGTAGGGAAAGAGATTCTGGGAGCATGTATACAGATTGGGATATCCTTCCACCCGTAAAATTAAATATGTAAATTCTAAAAAGGTTGGATCATGATTAGAGTCATAAGAACTTGATTGATTAATTTGCTATAATCTTGGAATCCTATATTTTCACTCCGCCGCAACGCGCGGGTTACCCACTAGTATTTCTAATGACCTCGTCTGCTTATCATGTCAAGGGAAACTTATCGTCTTAATGTCTAGTAATCTTTAGCCCATCTAAAAAAAATATTTTAACTTGAATCTATGACCACCGTATTAAGAAAGCCATGAGAAAAATATCTTGAACCGCACTCCGCTACTAAAAACACATATCACAATAAAATTCACTGTGTTGAAATGATATGCAACTATCAAGCGGTATATTGGTGATGCTCGTGATCTACTTTATGAGGTATTAAAGTAAAACAAAAATTTTTAAAAATTTAAAATTAGATAAATTGGATTTTAATAATCCAAACTATTACTCAATGGCCGATAATAATCCGTACTATTAATTTCGCCAGTATAATCTCAACTTTCATTTTATTACCAACAACAGTCCTGGTATTATAATTATCATATATTCATACTCGATTTGTACTTATTTTAGGTTCGATTTAACTTGTATGTTTTTTCATTCATTCGTAATCATTATCTAGAACGAAATAAAGTCGAAGGCAAGCTTACATTTTTAATAATTATGAAACCAGAATTGTTGTTGGTAAAAATAAAAGTTATGATTGTTACCAGTCAAATCAATAGTATGAATTATTATCGTCAATGAATGATAGTTTAAATTATTAAAATTTAATTTGCGTGAAAATTAACATTACATTTCAAAGCGTAGTAATCAATCATGTTAAATGATTGTAAATGTACACAGGTATATTCACGACAATCATAACTTATTTTATAAAAACAAAAGAGTATAATGAAATACATGTAAAATTAGTTAGCTCACGTAAAAATTCATAAGTGTTATGTCGGGTATATCTATAAATAAACTTTTAAAAATAGTAAACGTAAGAGTTAATTTTATTATTTTAATAAATAAAACCACAATCACCTATTTTTAACGTCCAACATTTACATCATATTTTAATGAGTCCGGTAAAATAAACATCTCAAGATTTTAAATCAACACTTTAAAATTTCTATACGTGTCGTATAGCCCCATACGCGTGTATAGAGGGGGTCGTATAGGGCTATATGTGTCGTATAGGGCTACATAATTTTTTATCGTAATCAGTGTCGAAAATTCGTTATACGCGTCGTATAGCCCTATATGTGTCGTATAGGGGGTCGTATAGGGCTATATGTGGCGTATAGCTATCTGACAACCCCTGAATTTTCTCCTTTTCAGTGTTTTGGTACTATACGTGTCATATAGGCGGTCGCGTATGGTACACGCGTCGTATCGGCGTGTCGATTTATCCAAGTGGGCGTCTGTTAGACCCATTTTAAAAGGCTTAAAAGCCACACGTGTAACAGACCATCAATCCATATCGTGTTCTTCGTCTTCATCTTCCATGGGAGCAAAAGCTCTCACACACCTTTCACAGACGATGCAATGGCTTCTTCATGACCCAATACCCCTTTCTATCAAACGTATCAATCAAACCCTCAATCGAAACAACTCACAGAAGAAGCATCAGTCTAATCAGAGCCCTCAAAGACTCATCATCATCGGACTCACAGGAATCGGACCCAGTTAAGCTCGCGTTAGCCCGAGCCAAGCCTACAAGAAAGCAATCAAATCGAACCAACTCCTAAAATTGATCAAGATCAAGACCCTGTGAAACAGGAATCAGATGATGGGTCAATCTCCAAAGGTGCAATGGAGGGAGCGTTTTTAGAGACGAATAAAGGTGGTTATTAACTTGTTATATCTTGATTGATTGTGATGAATGATGATTGTTAGTTTTGTTGTAGTCTTGGTTTTGCGTTGGTATGTGTAGCTTGTTTAAAAAACGGGTCATGTTTGAGTTTAATATGTTTAGTTAAACAAGTCGAGTAGCAAACGGTCGACCCACTAAGCTGTTTTACTCTTTTTACATCTTATAACCATATTAACATGTTTACATATTACAACCTGACTAGTACTTGCGAAACCCTTTGACACGAGTAGATAATGAGTCATGTTCGGGTTTAGGATTATTTTTTTTATACATGAATACAAATATGGGTCGGATTGACACCCTTAGTATATATCTTGCAGACTTTGTTAATAGTTGTGCTATGAATGAGATTATATCATTTTTTGCAACTCATCAACCCGATTAACATGTATACAACTTGACTATTATCCGCCAACCCGTTTGACCCAAATAGATAAACAGGTCATGTCCCAACCATGCTCCGCTAATGTATGTATCCCTCAGACACTATCTATAGCTCTGTTATGAATGAGATTTTACTGGGTATGTGTTTGTTGTTGTTGTTAATTGTTTAGATTCCGTTTAAATTCCTTTAGTTTGGATTGTTTATCTTCAAGGATTATTAGAATCCATTTGAACTATGTTTGTGCATTTGTGCTATAGGATTTGAGCAAGAGAATGAATTTGAGAGAAGTGATAAGAAGGATGAGCCCAAAGTATCAGCAATTGACTTTGTGGCTTGGGGTTTGCTGATAAGAAGGAAGGCAGGGGATTACCAGCTGGTTTGATTCCAATAAGTGATCCTTTTCCATCAGGTGATTTGCCTGATGTTGAAATCATTGTTGGGGATACAAGCAAATTTGGAAATGAAAAAGCCTCCAATTCAACTGCAACTACAGAAGATGGTGATGAACTTTATAAGCCAAAAGTCTCTACATGGGGAGTTTTCCCTAGACCGAATAACATTTCAAAACAGTAAGATGAGTCCCTAAATACAGTAGGAACTTCAAACACTTCAAGTGGTGTGCTTGTGATTAGGAATGCAAATTATTTGATAAATATTACATATTTTTGGACTTGGTTATGTTCTAATGTTGTACTCACTATAATCCAGTATGGTGGCGGGAAAACCATTCGACCCGGAGAGGTGCTTGAAACAGCAGAATCCAAGGCTGCCAAACAGGCTCGCACAAGACAAATGATTGCTGCCTATAACCGCCAGATGGGTTTACTTATCGATCCTAAGCTGAAAGCTGACTGTGAGAAGGTGTGCTTGAAACTTGATGGTACCGTTTTCACCTGTAGCCTTTTCATTTATTCTTTGAAAATTAGTTAATAAAATCGTGTAATGTATTCTTATCGTTTCTTTTAAAATGCATAGGATTTGAAGGACGGAGATTATTTAATGGAGATTGGAAAGCTAAGGATGCAATACCATTTTATGAAAAAGTTATGGACAAGTTGGTATACCAGGTAATGTGCGTTAGGCAACATGTGATTACAATATATTTATTATAGTTAAATAATAGTTTTATTTTCTGAGTAGTATGATTTAGGAGTTTTATAATTCTTTGGGCGACTTTTGACCCGTTTCCTTTAAAGCTGAATTTTCTAGTTCCCCCTTAGAAATTGCCTCCACTACTATAAATATAACTTATGGAATAGTAATCTCTATTAATAATCATCAACATGACAAAATTAAATTGATGATTAGCCCGTTGGAGTCATTTGCATCGTTGAGTAGATGCTTTAAAAAAGTATGAATCTTTTATAATTCATGATATCTGGTCTTATGCAGAGTGAGCTTCATGGTTTAGCTGCATTGCAATGGTCTATTTGTCAAGATTCCCTCAACAGGTTTAGACTTACTATTTTTGCTACTTTATTATGATGCAGATGTCTAATATTCATATGATATTGATGAAATATAGGTAAATTTAGTTTAAAGATTTTATCTTGATAGGTAGCATGCCAACTAATATCATATGAAAATTGTTACTTTCATGTATTTTTATCAGTAGATATTAATTTGTTTCTTCTGCTGACAGATCGAATGAAGCGCGTGTTATGTATGAGAAGCTGCAGTCTCACCCAAATGTTGCCGTGAGCAAGAAAGCAAGGCAGTTCGTGTTCAGCTTCCAGGTGAATGATCATATGTCTTCAAAGTTGTTTATTTTGAAAAAAAATGTATTATAGATTCAGCTAATTGAAAGCAAACCCTCTGTTAGATTTTACTGTCTAAAGTCAAAACTTTGAGTTTCAGGCAATGGAGATGATGAAGGTGACAAGCTCAAGTGTTCTAAGCGTAAAACGGGGTACCAAAACTTTTTTGACGCATTTGTTGAAAACAAGAACAATGTGTCTGCAAATGAAATCGAAGGCGAAGAAGATGTTGTTACTCAAGCTCTACCGTATGTGATCTTTCTGTTTCTCCAATCTAATGATATTGGTAATTACTGTACAAAAAAGGCTACTATGAGTCGTTGAAACATTTGTAAATGGAGTTGCATACCGACCTTCAAAAGGATACTAGCTTCCATTTCGTTAGTGATTGTAGCATCATCAATATCATAACTGAATTTACTTGAGACCAGAGAAGACATTAGAACAAAATTGATATGACATAGGAGATGTGAACTTGAGAAGTACACATATGATCAAGATTATATAGATTTTGGGCACTAAGGTACCTATGAGGTTCTAAGGAGACCACGAGGGATTGCAGGAGCACTGACCTATTGGGGTTCTAGGGGCAACAACCCTAGCAAAGTCAAAAGAAAATAAAAGTACATTGCCATTAGAAACACAAAAAATAAAATAAAATAATTGTCAGAAAGTAAAACAATAAGATAGTGTAAGGGCCAAAAATGTAAACTGGTGTGGATATATAAACACCTTTATGATGTAACCCTAAACAATCGTTTTTGTGAATACAATTTATGATTCCAATCCTCTGTCTTCTCTCTATACCAGACAACATGGTATCAGAGCTGAGTTCATGATCCTTGAAAACAATCGTTTGTCAATCTCAAACAATCAATCCAAACCTACTGGCAAACAACTCAACACTATCCCCTTCCTTCATCACGTAACTCATCAAGTAGTTCCACAGCGGAGAAAAGGTGAATTGAAGAGGTTCACAGCGGACAAAATCAGACCCACGGCGGATGACCATTTGAAGTCAACCGACCTTCGGTCACCTTCTACCGAGCGACCGCAACAACCGATTCCAAAACACCACCAAAACCCACCAGCGACCGACACCAATCGACCACAACCCAAATCATCTGCGAACCATCTTCGACCACAACCATCATCAACTGCCTCCATTTCCATCTCCATTTCTAACTGCATAATTGACTGTGCAAGCAACTGCTTGTGCCCAAAATTTCAATCTAGCTTTCACATCCTCAGGATCATCACCGGGGCTAGAAATCTTCCAATTAGCTTTCCCACCGGAAGCCACCGGCGACGGCGACGGCGACGACGAAGACGACTCACTCACCGCGGCGAACACTCCGGCGACTTCTGCTGCTCATCAACAAACCTCCGGCCCATCGAATAACACAATTCCAACGCCGGCAGCGTGTTGCAGAGCTCCGGAATCTCATCGCAACTGAACCCAAACCCTAAATCCAAACACCCTTTGAGTTCTTCAAGATCATCATCAACTGCAACCACCATCAGTCATCAGCCCTAATCTCCAAATAGAAACCCAAATCGCAACCATCTACAGAAGAATTGATCGAACCAACACCACCGATTGGAACCAACTGTCGACAAAACACCCAAATCAACCATCGACAGTAACCATTCAACCGACCTCGACCTCTCCCGACCACCATCATCTTCCAACCGACACCAGCGCGTTGTCTAACAGCTTATTGATTTGGTGACAGCTGTGGGATATTGGTCGATTGCTTAGTAGGTGATGAGTAACCATTATTGATTTGGTGACAGCTTTATTGATTTGGTGACAGCTGTGACAGTAACCATTATTGATTTGGTGATAGCCGGTTTATATTCTCGATTGCTTAGTAGGTCTGATATTGGTCGCGGCTACAGGAGTAGTGCAGCTTGACTGATTCGAATCCTATTAACCTCTCATAGAATTATATCTCGGTCTATTATCCCTTTAAAATGACAGCCAACCATTCAACAGACGACTCTTGGATATTTGATTCTGGTGCCACTGACACCATGACATTTGAATCATCAGACATCCAGACAAAATCACAACCTCGGAAAACTCAAATCCATACTGCTAACAATGGAATAATGGCAGTGAGAGGAGGAGGAACAATAGAAATTTCACCAACAATGAAACTACCGAATTGTCTCTATGTTCCATCATTATCAAACAAACTGCTCTCGGTGAGTCACATTACAAAAGAGCTGAATTGTACAGTTTTGATGCACCCTACTTTCTGTATCCTACAGGATATCCGGACAGGTGCAATCATTGGACGCGGTACTGAGCGCCAAGGACTGTACTATGTGGATGAAGTGACTCACAGGGCAAAGTGATGCTAGCACATGGAACCAATGATCGAGAAGCTTGGTTATGGCATCGACGGTTAGGGCATCCATCTCATGGGTATTTGCATCTTTTATTTCCAAAACTTTTTCCTCTAAAGGGAAAATAGACTGTGAAACCTGTCTGTGTGCCAAAAGCCATCGACAACCAGTTAAACCTAGCAATACGAAAGTAGCTTCTCCTTTTTCACTTATCCATTCGGATGTATGGGGTCCTGCTCCGGTGATAGGAGGACAAGGTTTCGGTACTTCTTATTATTCATAGATGATTGCACTCGAATGACATGGGTGTATTTTTAAAAAACAAATCCGAAGTGTACGACAAATTCGTTGCATTTCATGATATGGTTCAGACCCAATTCCGAACTCAAATTCAAATCCTTCGATCCGACAATGGAGGAGAATTTGTTAATACAAACATGAAACAGTTCTTTCAGACCAAAGGACTGGTCCATCAAACATCTTGTGCTTACACCCCCAACAAAACGGTGTGTCTGAACGGAAAAAACCGTATATTCTCGAAATGACTCGAGCCATGTTGATTGAATCCAGGGTTCCAAAATCTTTCTGGCCGGAGGCAGTTGCTACCTCCGTGTATCTCCTGAATCGACTTCCCACAAAAGCTCTTACTTTTAAAACCCCCTTGGATCGTTTGTCTAAGTCTGTAAGTATTCCACATCCTCTACACTTGAACCTCGAATCTTCGGGTGTACTGCATTTGTTCATATTCCAAAGTCAACCGGGATGACAAGCTCGGCCCATGTGCTGAGAGATGTGTATTTGTCGGATATGGGGCTGACCAATTCGGCTACCGGTGTTATAATCCGAAAACTCATCAAATGTTTACTACAGTGAATGTTGACTTTCTGGAAACAAAATACTTCTATGACATCCAACTCAGTGGTCAGTGGGAGAATGAAGGTATAGACACTCTGAGTTGGCTATCCTCACCTGAAGAGAGTCCACCCAACGTAGAACAAAGTACTACTGAAGAGAGTCCACCCAACGTGACACCTGAGAGTTCACCCAACGTCACACCTGAGAGTTCACCCAACGGCACACCTGAGGAAACAATGACATCCAACCCACATGTTGAACAGGTAACAACAGAACCTACTACACAGGTTGAACCGGAAGTAGAAGACGTTGAACCAGTTATTGTTCATAAGGAACCTGTTGTAGAAAGAAACAACCACCGAAAGATATTCTCTTCCTCCCAGGGCCAATAGAGGAGTTCCTCCCAAACGATACTCCCCAGAGAGGGAAACCAGAAATTCAAGGTACCCTGTAGCGAATATGGTAAACGGGAACTTATCAAACAGTGCTAAAACATTTGTTCAATCACTGTATTCTCAAGAAATACCTAATTCCGTGAAGGAAGCTCAAGGTAAGAAGAACTGGGAAGAAGCCATGGAAATGGAGATGCGTGCTCTCATGAAAAAAACAATGGGAAAAGTGCGTTCTTCCTAAGGGGAAGAAAACAGTGGGATGCCGTTGGGTGTATACAATAAAATATAAACCAGATGGTTCCATTGGGAGATACAAAGCCCGACTTGTAGCCAAGGGTTACACTCAGACATATGGAATCGATTACTCTGAGACTTTTTCCCCGGTTGCAAAAATGGATACTATCAGGGTTCTCTTCTCCGTAGCAGCTAACAAGGAATGGCCTCTTCATCAGTTTGATGTTACAAACGCCTTTCTCCATGGAGACCTAACAGAAGAAGTCTACATGGAAGCACCTCCTGGTTTTTCAGGGGATTTTAAAGAAGGGGAAGTTTGTCGGTTGAAAAAATCCCTGTATGGGCTGAAGCAGTCTCCCCGGGCGTGGTTTGGAAAGTTCACTATGGCCATGAAAGAGGTTGGATATCACCAAAGTAATGCTGATCACACTTTGTTTATCAAGAGAAGAAATGGCCTAGTTACTTGCTTGATCATATATGTAGATGACATGATCATTACCGGGATGATGTAGAAGAAATAGCCGGCTAAAAAGGAATTTGTTTTCAAAGTTTGAAATGAAAGACCTTGGAAACCTCAAGTATTTTCTCGGGATAGAAGTTCTCAGGTCTAAACGGGGAATTTTTATCTGCCAAAAGAAGTATGTTCTTGATCTCCTGGCAGAAACCGGATTGATTGAATGCAAACCAGCAGATACTCCAATGGTGGTGAATCATAGTCTTCACATGGAACCCGATGGAAAACTGGCAGACAAAGAAAGGTACCAACGGATAGTGGGCAAATTAATTTATCTCTCTCACACTCGTCCTGATATAGCTTATGCTGTTGGAGTTGTGAGTCAGTTCATGCATCAACCACAAGTTACTCACATGGAGGCTGCTCAGAGAATTTTAAGATACCTCAAGGGAACCACAGGTCATGGAGTGTTGTTCAAAACCAATGGACATTTAACTGTGGAGTTGTACACTGATGCAGATTGGGCAGGAGATAAGGGAAACCGAAGGTCAACATCAGGATATTTCTCCTTAGTGGGTGGAAATCTTGTCACTTGGAGAAGTAAGAAACAGAGGGTGGTGCTTTGTCGAGTGCAGAAGCCGAATTTAGAGGTATAGCTCGAGGATTAAGTGAAGTTCTTTGGATCAGGAAGTTGCTAGAAGATATTGGTTTTTCCCAGAAGATTCCTAGCAAAATTCTGTGTGACAATAAAGCTGCAATACAAATCTCAGAAAACCCAGTTCAACATGACCGAACAAAACATGTGGAGGTAGATCGGCATTTCATCAAAGAAAAGCTAGAAGAAAGAATCATAGAACTTCCTTATGTTCCGTCAAAAGATCAACTCGCAGACATACTTACAAAGGCTGTTAACGGAAATGCATTTAGTAACTGTCTGAGCAAGTTAAGTATTGGTGACCCACACTACTCAACTTGAGGGGGAGTGTCAGAAAGTAAAACAATAAGATAGTGTAAGGGCCAAAAATGTAAACTGGTGTGGATATATAAACACCTTTATGATGTAACCCTAAACAATCGTTTTTGTGAATACAATTATGATTCCAATCCTCTGTCTTCTCTCTATACCAGACAACAATAATATGTCGTTAGAAAATAAAAAAAATATGTATGTATAGTTGTTCTTTACGGTCCATTACACGTTAGGTTGAAAGATTCCTCATCTACTGTTCTTCAACGTAACAAATTCAAAAGTCGTCATATATTTTTGAAGGGAGATACAAATATGTGTATGAAATCCCTCTAGTTCTATTTCCCTCGATATTAATCAAAACTCTGTAAAAGTTGAATCAAAGCAACTTTTGACGTTCAAGGTTTTACAGTTTTAACTTTTACCTTTACCATGAAAACGATCAGTGAACCTTCGTCGGAACTTTCTTCATCCACACATGCAGTCGAACGTTTTAACAAGCGTAAAAACGCCTAGAACGTTTAATGGGACGATGCATTGTTATCAGAAGATGTTTGAGTTTGTGGTGGTTGGTTTGTTTGTGCAGAAGATATTAGATCACTGCAGTTGAAGGTTTACCAGATAAGAAAATGGTGTTATGGTGTGTGATTATTGCTCATTTTGGTTAGTCTATGTTTAACTGCTATAACATTATATGTCGTTTTGGTCATATGTTTTTCGACTCAATACCCCTTATGAGGGTCGATGAGATTGATTTCTGCAGGCTTAACTAACTGTGCATGATAGTTTTCATGTTGAAAAAAGTTAACATTGCCATGATTTGGTTCATGTGGTCGGGCTGATTGAGCTAAACGTACGGTGACCTGGTTTCAAGCCCGGATTGATTTTAAACCAAACTATCATTCTCTCGTTGAAAACCAGTTGGAACCCGAACCGGTTTCACGAAAAACCGAGTGTGACCCGAACGGTTTGGGCCAAAAATCTGATTGTTTGCTGTTCAACTTTTATTAGTTACAAATGATATTTTCAAATGGCCCAAACAGATTTTTGATTTGTAATTGTAACAGTTTTAAAAGGCCCCAACTTACAAACATTTAAAGCCCATACCCCTCAACATTATTAATTTGATCAAAATGTGTATTACTATTACTATTCTAATTAAACCTTTGGTCGGTGATGGTTTTTCTTTTTTTTCTTTTTTTTTTGGTTGTTTTGTATTTGTATGTGTTTTTATACAGTTTGTTTGGGGTGTGCGTTCGAGGTTTAGGGGTGAGGTTGTTCTTGTTGGTTTTTGTGTCCGAGCACGTCTCTTTGATGTGTGTTTCGATTATGTTCGTTGTCGTTGTCTTTCTCCGGGATTCCTACTTTCTTTCTTTCATTATCGATACCCTGACGATCCTCGCTATTAAGGTTTGTAAATGGTCGGTGAGGTTTTTCTTTTTTTTCTTTTTTTTGGTTGTTTTGTATTTGTATGTGTTTTTATACAGTTTGTTTGGGTGTGCGTTCGAGGTTTAGGGGTGAGGTTGTTCTTGTTGGTTTTTTGTGTCCGAGCACGTCTCTTTGATGTGTGTTTCGATTATGTTCGTTGTCGTTGTCTTTCTCCGGGATTCCTACTTCTTTCTTTCGTTATCGATACCCTGACGATCCTCGCTATTAAGGTTTGTGTTTTCCTTTTGTTTGCTTTTTTGGGGCTTTGGTTTTCGTCGGTTTCTATTTTTCACTGTCGCCTTCTTGCGGCTTTGATTTTCGTTTGTTTTGTGTATGGTGTTGGGTTTGATTTAGTTTTGGGTTCTAATATTCTTGTGTGTATGGATTTAGGGATTTGGTGTGTTTTACTTTATGTGTTTTGCTGATTTTATGGTTTCGAACATTCATTTCGATTTTGGTTTAAGGTTATGTTAAAACTCGCATAGCCGCGGCAACGCGCGGCAGAAAAAAACTAGTTTATATAAAAAGTTACTCGAATTCGTTTTACATGCTCTATATACTAGGGTGGATCTTCTGTAAATATTTTATTATAAATATTTTGTAACATTAAATTGTGACTATTTAGCTTAATAAGTAATATATTATATATATACTAGTAGGGACCGCGCGTTGCAGCGGCGACAACAATTTATAACGGGATACTAATTTTCTGTTAGTTTATCAACCCTCTTGTAATAATATATATTCTACGCTAGTTAGTTTTCTTATTCAAAGCATCGGCAATATTGTACAACTCAAAGATGCAAAATAGGCAATGGATTATCGAAGTCAAAGTTTGTGAAATGCATAGATACTTGTCAAACTTATGAAAATTATTGGTTTCATTTTTTTAAATTATTTTCCTTGTTAATGATTATTAATAACAATTTCAAATCAAAACTTTTTATCATCACATAAACAATTAAAGATAGCATGGTATTTCAATTCTGTTAACTATAGCCAAAGATCCCAAAAACATTTTTAATAAAAATAAAAAATGTGATGCGTATTCATCACAACACAAATTATATGTACAAACGAAGTGTAGTGCGGTTATTATATGTTGGAGTCTTGAGCTGGGATCCATCATCTGTTGAAAAAGCAAAAATGTTGTGAAAACATACTTGCCACAATAAATTCAGTTGTAACCAGATTAATTTATGACCAACTGAGTCATGACTAAATGCAGTTACACATACCTGAGATGTAGACGTCCCAAGCTCGCAGTTATTTTCCGTAACAATCCCTTTTAGCCACAGCCGTTGTCTGTAAAAAACATACTTAGCCACAATAAAATCAAAAACATACTTTTAAGACCTTTGATAAGTAATCTAGGTCTAAATTTTGCTTTGGGTGATGATCTATATTTTCACCCATAAACCCTTTTTAGGATTTTAGGAATTTCTCTGTCAAAAATACCAATTTAAGGTAACTAGTACGGTATCCATGTCAAAATGATGATGTGGCAGACGCTGCGTTGGCAAGACCCTTTTAGGTTTTCCTAGCATGGCACCCTGAAAAAATGTTTACTTGCTGACAGCTGACATAGATGTAAATACTGAAGTTGGATATGCTCACTTATACACAGTACAAATGTCACATTTCAATTACTTTTTGCATAGGGTCCTTTCTACATATATAAAAAAACTGTTATGGAACAGGGTCCATTGCCAATGGAAAAATCAAGTGAATTGTTGTGTTTTCAAACATAATAAAGAAGACCCACCACCTAAACTATCCTTAATAGATTCACTACTAATATTCAAATAACAAAAAGGTGTCATTCGGATTGCACGTCATTATGGGTAGATAACAACAATGAGAACTAAATTTATTAACTGTTTACTGTTATAAACGTTTTGCTCATCTTAATTATCATACATATAATCAACTATACAGAAATAAAAGTCTTTCAGCTGAGGGCCATGATTGCAGAAAATCCAGTGACGGTTGCTTAATCTTACATTTATCTCCAATATCGTTTTCATTACAGCAACTCATTGCCTGATCATCCAAATCTGATTGCACCCTTAAATCCCTATAAATAGGTTTATCACATCCAAAGACACCCTAAGTTTCACATGAAGATTTTAGTCATATAATTTCTTTAATATGCCACAACATGCATGTAAAGACGCATATGCATATGCATATTGCATAGCCTTTCTGCACACACCAGTCTAATCAGATATTGTGAACATAAACCTATCTTTCAAAACAATATACTTAATAGCAAAATTCCACTTTATTTCAAACTATGTGTGTTTAATAATGAATGCCTCCCGCCTCTACGCAATTTCCCAACACATAAGAGCCATTTGATGTTCATTGATGCATTACTATATACACAAAACACAAAACACACAAACACCAACACACACACACCACACACACACATATATATATATAGAGAGAGAGAGAGAGGGAGGGGAAGAGAAGAGGACCTTAATTTCTCCAAAGGTACGCATCCTAGATCAATCTTGCATATTGGACAACATTCAAGTTCTTCATCAGAGAGCTTCTTACGAATACATCTCCTGCAGACTAAATTATGCGCAAGAGGCAAGAAGTAAATAAAAAAATTTATAATATTGGAATAGATACAAAAATCCAAACATGAATTTTGCTCATATGTGAAAGAACAAAAGTAGAACGTAGTTGTCCAATTTGAACCCTTAAATTATATGTTCTCACGCATGGACAGTAAGGATGCATCAGGCACTCATCTCTGTTTTCCAACAAAATTACATGACAACAACACCAAATTATATCTTTAATCACATTTGCTTGTATAATTTGAAACCCATGGACCCAATAGAAGAGATAAAAGATCAGTTATAAGCAAATGCAAATTTGGAACAGTGAGATACTAAAAAAGGTAAATTGCTTCTTTTTCAACCTCTGCCTTTCAAAGATCCATAAAGAAGATAACAAAACTATGTTGAAAGCCTGAAACTTTCAATTATTATACACAAATCCCAACAACATACACAAAACAAAGCTCATGATAATCATGTCTGATAACGAAAACAACAATTGAAGAAATCACACCAAGAAAACTATATAAAAGGTAAAAAACCCAATTAAGACCCATACATGCTACAATTTCACACTCAAAAAAAGTAATTGATGACTTGAAGAATGAAAAATAACATATATAATCAATCACTCATATGTATGAAGACATTCAGGGATAGTAGTCGCATTTCTAAACAGCTTATTACAAATAGGGCATGTCATGCATGCCGCAAGCTCATCTCTCCGCACTTACACATACCTGAGATTTGCATTCATTAATTTTGTCAGATGTGAACACGAAATGAAATATTCACCGAAATTAAAACAAAATAAATCAAACTAACCTGATGATAAAGTTGGTTGAGGCGATTATGAGAACAAAATCAAAAAAACCCAACCTGCAAAAACATAGATAGGGAAGATGAAACAAAATCAAAAAAACCCTAACCTGCAAAAACATAGATAGGGAAGATGAAGATTGTGAAGGCATATATTGGAAAACCTACAAACCCAATTTAAGAACGTTAATGGTTGATTCTAAACTCTTGAGACATAAGCATTACAGCAACAGAAAAACACGATTACAACTCAAAATAAAATGAAATCATCGAAAATGAAATGCAATACCTGTTATGCTAATCTCTCACAACTCAAAACCTTTGTGGAATTAGAAATACAGAGATGTGTGCCTTTATGGAACACAATTGCCCACCCATTAAAAATGTCCGCCCATTTGAAATTGCCCGCCCATTTGAATCGCACCAATGCCCAAGAATAAGCGTATTTCATGC